>OX454320.1:77284149-77654292 GCA_949715965.1 Dysmachus trigonus
TATGGTACCAAAATGCAAACCCTACAATCTAACAATGGAAACTAACTCTAGATCCCCGCAGGAGTCGAGTAAAACCGTCCGTCCGAATTTGTATAATTATCAATATGAAATAAGCTGCCTTACTACACTAGGTTATTTCGCCAGGATAGTGGAATGTATGTTACGTTATTCAGTCCGTTTGTGTGTCGTCGGTTTATGCAGTTTGTGCGACCGGTTCTGGTTCGGAGATTTCTACCAACGGCACAGAAACTTCTACTTCCTCCTCTTGAGAAGCGGTACCATTTGGAACCACTGTTTTCAGCTCCTCGTCGAGCTTCTCACCCAATTTGGGGTCCATTTCAGCAACCTTCTCTTGGAGCTTGAGCTTGAATTCCTCGGGCCACTTGCGAGACCACTCCTTAAATAATTTAATCTGTAAGACAGGTGAGAGGATTAATTAGCTAATTTAAATTACACTGGGTACCCCGGAGCGGTAACTTACTCGGCATTGAAACAGGCTCATCGGCTTGTCGCTGCAAGTTGAATTGCTCATTCCCTGGACCACTCCGTTCACGTAGACCTCCGGGGTGCCCTTGGTCAGATATTCGACTAAGATGGGCAGGAAGTCCTCGCGCTGCAGTTCGCTCCACTCGTTGAACCACTGAATTATATACCGGAATTCACCGTCCACAGTTAAATTATTGCCCGACATTTTATCTACAGCAGCGGTTTGAGCAAGTTTTCCAGGTAATTTCTCCAGGTTCTGACGTCGCTGGTGGTGTGCAATGTCACCAAAAGTGCAGTTGGTCGCGCAATTTCTTTCTTCAGTCGTGTCCTTGAATTGGGCTTTGTTTCGTTTCCAGCTTATTTTCTTACCATAGTTCTCCAAGTTTCTTAGGCCAAAACAACTTTTACAATTTATAGGTCAAGCATTTGAAGCAATTTAAAATCACTGACACTTCGCGTCAGATCAGATCCAGGGAGAGTGAAGCGGCTTTGGGTTTCTGACAGTGGAGAGAGCACCGGATGCTGTGAGAAGTTAAACGCCAAAATTCACCCGTTTGGGTGGGGTTACAATTCAGTGTAAAAATTATTTTGATCATTCCAGCGATGGGTTTGTAAATTATTTTATAGAGTAGCAAAAAAAGGAATTCAAACAAAGAATAGAATTAATAACTCCTGTAGGCATTGTTTTATGGAAGAATCGGCCGATTCACATTGCCTTACGGGCAACATAAAAGATTCTTTTCTAGGAATATTCCGAAACTGGCCTGTTTTCATACATTTGTTTGCGAGCCGCGAAGCAGTAGTTCAGAAACATATTCAAATTCAAAATCCTGGCTATTTTTTACAAGATATTGTGGAAGTCGACACGCTCGATTCGACTAGTGAAGATACATTTTCAAAGCTAAGGTCTTGAAATCGGTTACGCCTTACCTGTCTTTTATGTAGGAGCAGACTCAAGCATTTTTAGGTAACCATAAGCCAGAGCCGGGCAAAGTTCCCCCCAAAGGAGCCGTATACCTGCCTAAATTTCGGGTCGCCCTACAAGCTCCATACGTGCGAATAAAGAATTATTAACCCATATTCTTCTCCATGGAATGGAGGGGACTGGATTAGAAAGATGAGTTTCTCATTCGAATCGACCTTGGGAGCTATCGGGAGCCAAGTTTGTCCGGCTGTCTTAAGCACGAGTAGCTATAAAAATATAATTGGGGATCCTTGTCCGTCGCTTCTTTTATTTCAGCAATGTAATTCGATTTGTGCAGAAATTGTCTACGGTCCATATAAGATGAATGGACCAACAATTTGATAGTCCGACGACTGATTTTTTTTTCGACGGGTTTAGGTTAATTGCCTTGAGGAACCATTTAAAAAATGCTAGAAATATTCAAATTTAAAGTATCTTAAAATTAATATTATGATAAGATTTCAGAGAACTGTGATAGTAATGAGGTGGGAACCGAATGATGGAATTAAAAAAGAACCCACAAAATTCCTAGGCGATTTTATGGAGAAACAAAATTTAGTAAAGCCAGACATGAGCAGATATTAAGTGCAAACTAAGGAGGAAATTAAGAAAGAACCAAATACTTATTACGAAAACTAAAGCACTATATTCCAGCAAAAAAAAAAATTCCCTCATTTCGTCAGTGGGGTTAAAAGTGAATGTAAGAGGGAAAAAAGGAAAACAATAGCCAAATTCCATCTACGAGCACTGCGAATGACAAAGAAGTTAAAGTTATTTTTCTCCAAAAAAATGTTCAGGGTTGTTGTTGTTGTTCTAGGTTCCGAATATCAATAATTTGTATAAACAGTTAAAATTAAGGAGATTTCCATTTGTTATACTCAATTGCAACCTTAGAATTTTGAAAACTTAGTATTAGAATTGAAAATAAAGATTGCTTCGAATTCTACTCATAGTAAAAATATAATTTCCTTGTGAATCCCATTTTTAAAGCTTCATCAAAATCATAAGGCTTAAAGTTAGGGGCAACGACGGTCTTGAAGTTCCGAATTATCTCAATTTCTGGAACATTTTCAAAAATATACTATACAGATATGAATTGCTTGTTTTTTTTTATTAAGGATCAAGAGCACATGAAACATGAAAAAAAACGAAGGGAACCAATTTTGTTTCAGAAATATTGATAAATAGATATCGTGATTCGGTTACGCGGCGAAAAGGGAATATCTAAATTTCTAAACTCAACGCTTAAGAAAAAATAAGTTTTCTAAAATTTCAGGATCATTGAATTATATAATAGTCTAACTGATCTTAAGGGCATTAAATACGACTAAAAATTTTTCAAAAGGCTACTGATTATGTTCACTCTACATCAAAAAGGATTTAAATTTCGGGTATCAAGTGGACAACTATCTTTCGGCCTTCATAATATAATCTTGTCTTACGATTTATTGGTTTTACTAATTTTTAACATATTACTTCCTTTGCTTTTTCGTAATATTTGTTTAATTAGAACTAATTGCATTTATTATGTTTAAATAAATTCTCTTTAATTAAAACATAACTACGTCATCATACTCATCAACGTATTTGCGTACGCCATTGGTTTAACATCAGGATGAGGCTGAAAAGAAAAGAAAAATCAAATTTCAAATTCTTTGTTAAGATCAAATAACATACCACTGCTGCGAATGATGTAAAATTAGGCTTCAAATCGGATCCCTTTATTGTAATAAAAGCTCCCATATTACCCATTGTATCACTGCAAAAAATATACTATTATTACTGGCACAATAATTGGATTTTAAATTAACTTACCAATAATTAGGAGCTGAAAAGACTGTTATACATTGACCGTTGTGGGTAAATTCATATCCCATGTCTTTAACTTCGTGGCTCCTTATTATATAATCCAATTTGTTCTTTTCACAAAATCTCTGCGTAACATCAGGCCCAAACTGAATACCAACACCACGTTTCGAGGGTCCTCGGCCATCCCAAGGCTGTGGATCTGACCAAAGCAGCTCACACATTATGCCCTCCTCCGGTGGTTGGCGATTCCTCTCGATTTTACTCAAGTCCTCCAAAGTTACATCATCGCTTGAAAATAGTCCTCCATGCATAATGAGCACCTTATTATTAATACAGTGACACAATGGCAGCCAATTGAAAACTTGAGTGAACATTTCTGCCATTGTACTTGTATATTTTGCAGTAACCTCCCCGGTAAATCCGTACATTTGATTCATATTGACGCTCTCGTGGTTACCTGTTAGATAATTAAAAATTCCTATAACTACTGCCGTACTATCAATCTTTACTAAACTTACCTCTGGACATGAAGAAATGATCGGGATATAAAAGCTTAAAGCCGAAAAGTGTAAAAATACACTCAACTGAAAACGAACCTCGATCAACGAAGTCTCCATTAAAAAGGTAAGGATTCGTTGGCGATGGCAGACCGTTTATTTTAAATATGTTCATGAGATCATAAAACTGACCATGTATATCACCACAAATTGTAAACTTTGATTCATCTGGTACCGTTATATTAACTAGTGATGGTTGCTTCCGCAGGTAAATGTCAATGTCGCATAAAATCTGGAAAATAAATTATATTGTAACGAAAAGATATTTATAAGTATAAATTCATTTTAAATAACTTACTTTATAAGCAAATTTCCTATGCAATTTCTTCTCCTGTTTATAGTGTTCCATTAGTTCTTCCATAAACTTAAGGGTAACTTTATCATCTTCTAGCTTAGGACCATTGTAATCGTCTTCAATGGCTGCAATTGGCCTTATTTTTAAACAAATGTCCATATAAAATTTCATTCACTTTGATTACCTATTGACTCCAATTCCCTAAACATTTCCGAAAGTGTCTTTTCTGGCTTATCGACGGCAATGGCCCGTTCAAAAGCTTGAATTTTAACTATTTTATTGCATTCTGTGAATTTAAGCTTTGCATCTTTATCATTCGGTCTCAGCTTAGCAACCTAAACAAAATATATCCAACAAGTTTCTTAAAAAAATCAAATTAATTTAACAGCTTACATATTCAAAATCCGAAAGGGCTTGTTTAAATTTTCCTAAAGACATATGAGCTGCTGCCCTTCGGTAGTACCCCTTAAGATAAGAAGGATCAGCTTTAACAGCTGCTATACCATCCTGAAGTGCATAACCAAAGCTCTCCTGCCGGAGATGAGCAAGACTGCGATTTGCGAAATATATCGCATTCTTTGGATTTATTTCTATCGCTTTGGTATACATTTCTATTGCTTTATTGTAGTCCTTATCTGAAAAAAATAATATCCGGATTAATCAAATTTTGCTAAAAGCGATTGAGGCTTTTCTGATAATCAATAAAATAAGCTTTACTAATGGAAATTTTATTGATAACATATGCCACCGTTTTTTTTGTTAATTTTAATTGGTACTTTCCCAGACGGATTATTGTGAAATCCTAAAAATTAGGTGACCATGATGAATCTACTCTGAATTATTATTTATAAGTCTAAACGTAATGCAATATCCTGAAGAGATCTTTTATGAATTATAATGTTAATGTGGAAATTTCTCAACTCCTTATTATATAAACTGCGTTTTTTAATAATCTGTAAAGATTCGGATCACACATCATTACAAAACGACAAGAGAAATTTATGAAGCTTGGAACCAAACCTATTTTCACCTTTCTTCAGTCCCAACCATTAACGTATAAATAATGGACCACACGGCTCACCCCATATAAAGTGCTTAGACAAGAATGATGCTATAGAAAAATAAAGACAAGGAGTTTCATCTAGAATAACAGAAGTGAAACGCACTTTTGAAAGCTCATTTCCTTGCGATACCTCAAAACGTAAAAATGTTTTGAAATTGCATACTATAGGGCAATTTCAGTTGAAAAAGACGAAATGTCTTATTTATCAAGAATATTATTTAAATCAAAGTATGTTAATACAACAATTTATATAATCACACCTTTATCAGCTAAGCTGTTCCAAGATTTGCCCTAAACTGCCCTATACTATGAAATTTCAAAACATTTTTAAGTTTAGAGGTATCGCATGGAAATTAGGTTTCAAAAATACGTTTTACTTCTGTTGTTCTAGATGAAACTAGTCTTGCCTTTATTTTTCTACGCTGGTATCTCTACTTTGTATGGAGAGATCTATATAGATCACTAAAAGAACGCAACTACAAATAACTACTCTACAAAAATGCAACTGGAGTTGTTGGGATTGGGAACAGAGGATGACCGAATTAAATTAGTTGTTATTTAAGTCTGAATGAAAGATCCCTTCGAAATCTTGTTTTCAGGCACACGTAAATGTAATTTAAGCCTTGTTGAGCCTTTAAAATTGTTGGTATGAATTATGAAATTTGAGGACTTTGCCACTTTAAGATTCTAAAAATGTTACAATCTCATCGGTTGTTATCTGCAGTAGTTATATAGAAAAAAAAACGAGAATTGCAATTGCTCCTGAAATCAAGTTCTGGTTTATTCTGTTTTTGCAGCTCAGCCCAGCTACGCAATGTGATTAAAAATGTGCAGGGCTCCCACGGTCCACAACCAATGAGAGGTTTGAGTCCCTTTACGAGCGCCGCCTCGGCTTCCATTTCGTTTTATTTATAAATCTGAATAGGCTTGTCAGGGGAAACGTGGGCGAAAACAGGACATGAAATCGTCAATCGCCTCTTCAATGCCCACGTCTTTCATGGAATTTGAAGGGAAAAATAGTTACTTCGGAGCAATTCACTCAAAATGTGAATAATAATAAGGAAAACCTTTCGAGCACAAACTTTTCTAAAATTTCACGATTGTTTCGAACACTCCGGAAACACTCAAGAGGACACGAGAGCGCCCGAGATTGCTGTCAATCGGCGAATAAATTTTCCTGAAAAATGCAAAATCGTGAATTAAGGGAAAAATTCAATTTCGGGGCGCCGATCGTCGAGGTTATGTGCATCATTTTCTCACAAGGGATTAAGATAGAAAAAAAAAGAATTCGCCTGGTGGATCCCTCTTACTTTTCAAGAATTCGTTCCCTTGATTCTTGTAATGCTCCGCCTGCGGCGCGTCCACATCGTTAACAACCTTCTGATCCTCACTAGCTGCTGGCACCGACATTTTCTCTGTATTTACAAAGGTTTCTGGTATAAAAAATCACTTGGAATCACCGCACAACAAAAACCGAACAAATAAAGTCGACAGAAGTCAAGCTGTCGAATGGTAAGAGTGCGATCCTACGCGATTCAATGCGTAAAGTTGAGATGTCAATGGGCTTCGTTTACACCAATCGCAACGGTGACTTTTCTTCTTCGCTTGGTGGTGGCTGGATTCAGCTTTTTTGGAACAAATTATGACGTAAAAGCGGAAATGCAATTTTAAAACTGAAGCTGAAATACTCGGCGCCTAAAAGATACTTATTAATGAATGAAAGAATTATTTATTTGGCTTTTATAGCTATTACATACATCTAATCAACTAAAGATCGATCGGTACCTAAAGCTACTAAAGGTTGGTGTGCTGTTGCCAAGAAATTTCATGGCCTATACAAAACACATGTAAGAAAACTTTCAAGAAATATTTTTCGTTTTTGCCAAAACGATATGCTGTTCGGCAAGAACAAAAATATTTTGAATTTCACGGACAAATAACGCTATTCGACCAAATTTGTGTCCGATCACATATTCCTGGAGAAGTGAGTTGCCAACATTTTTTGGCCTACTATTAAGATTCCGTTTGGGAATAAGTGTAGTTTTCCTTGGGTTGTTTTTTGGAAACAGCATACTAGGCTTAATGATATACATAATTGCTGAACCATCCGAAAAAATAATAAATGATTTCCTCGAAAAAGGAAACAACTGTCTCAGAACTTCAATTCTTCTTCATGGTTCCACTCCTCTTTGGAGCTTCGTCATAATCGTTCTTATTCCAGATTTGGATTTAACTGCTTTGAAGAATTCTACTGAACATTCTGTTTCTTAGCCATGTGATCCTGCTTTTGCCTCTGCTTCTCTTTTTACTTATTTTACCCTGAATAACAATTTGTAGAATCTCGTACCGGAAGAACATCATGACATGACCCATATATTTTAGCTTCCTTATCTTCCTTAAGTTTGTTAAGGATCCTAGAGGTGCCCATTCTAGAGCTAGAGCTTCTGCGTTGATCATGCGGTCACTGCATGAGATATTTAAAATCTTTTTATAAAGCCACATCTCGAATGTCTCGATGCTGGTGATCAATCGCCTACTCATGCTTCCGCACCATATGCTAGTGTTGAGCAAATATAGCATTTTAACATTTTTTACTTCAATTTTAGGTTGATTTATTTTCTACAGAAGAACTTATGCTTGTCCTTCCTGGCTAATTCGATATGTGTGCAGATCTCTATGCTGTTATCTGTATTATCCTCAATTAGAGTACTAATATATCTTAATCGTAATAACTCTTCCACCGGCTCATTGCTTATAGACAGAAAGAAGCTCGTTATTCCGCATATTTTGTTTTACTGACATTCATTCTTGAAACCAAAATCTGAAATTCATTTTTGTTCTCCGCTACGTTAACATCGAATTCACATTCTACGTCATAACTTGTGCATGCTTCATTTAAATGGGGATTTTATCACCCCCTCCTCCTACCGGAAGCTGAAAATAACGCCAATCGATAGAGCGTACCCAATTTAGAATTTAGAAGGGGCGACGGGTGGTTTTAGACACCCTGTATATACATGTGTGATCCCTTATATCCAATATTATTTGTCTGGGGTGCACACAATTGAATTAAGGGGAGGTTCTCATCTAGAACGTCAAAAAGTAGGTAAAGTTCGTGATTTTTTTGAAGGCAAATGACAAGACATAGGGAAATGATATTTGACATTATCTTTTATTGTACATTTATCTGTACGAAAAAATTTTTTTATTCAAAAAAAAAAAAAAAATGGCGCCTGTTATTCAACTTCTCCGGAGGCATGTTTTTCGAAAATTGCCCAGCTGCGTACAATTTAGGGGTCGCAGATTGGTCTGAAATCAAATAATGATGACATTATTATAAACTAGAATAAATTTGTCTCAGAAAGAGTGGACGACTTTTAAAAAAAATTTAAAATTGACGGAATGGCGCGATTTTGAAATTTTAAGGCCGTTTTCGGCCGTTTTTTTTCATAGTTTATCACTTACAAAAAGGCGATAATGTTACAATTTTCAAAATGTGCTCCACTCTTTCTATGAAGAAAATTGTTTACTTTAATATGCACGAAACTAGAAGTTGATTGGTTGAACCGTTTTTGAGTTATCTTGTACGCAAATTTGAAAAATCTTGAAAAACAAAGTTCCGAGATAATCGTGATTGAACGGCACGGCACAGGCTGAGCGCCCCACTACGATCATGACACCGCCACAATCAATGGGCTGTAGAATCCGTTCTAGTGCTCGGATCAACTAAATATTTTAAAGCAACATTCTAGACATATTAAACTTTAATAATATGAAATAAAAAAAAAATCGAAAATTTCAAGATTCTAGATGAGAACCTCCCCTTAATTATTACTTCTTTAAATTTGTTATTTTGTTTATAAGAATTTCAGAAAATGGATCTTCAGAGCCTAAATTTTAATGCCTAGTCAGCTTAAAATTAGGTGACTGTTATCAGCAACATGTTGAGAAGTGCAACATAATACTATTAAAAAACAATGATGAAAGAATAAAAGATTTTCTTTGTACAAAACGTTTACGAATCAACCGATCACGGAAAATGTAGATAAATTAAGGCCCAATTTCTTAACCGATTAAAGTGAGAGCACAAAAATATTTTGGCTAATTTCGTAGATGGACCAAGTCCATCTTTTGATTTCAAAAATATATGATTTAAGTCATGACATTAATAGAAACACGGCAATAATACTGCATTTACAGAACCACAAACATCAAGAAAGGACAATTGTTACAAAAATTTTTATTTAGTTTCTTGTCCGTTGTGTCTATCCTTAATTGTCCTCCACCTGTTCTTCATTGGCTGAGCTATAAGATGATATAAAATTATAATTAAACTATCAACTTACTCGATAGATTTAGAATTTTTTCCGAGATCCTTCCACTTTTTTTCCTTTTTTTCCCTATTTTTAAATTGAGGATTTCATTTGTGATACGAGAATTTATTGTTACAAATAAATTAAATAACTTCTTCTTTCATTTCACTGGACATTAGGTTTGTGATCTTCCTCCTCATCGAATCTGTGTTTCCCCATTTAATAACACACTGTTTCTAAGTTGGACAACACTGCACTGCACTGCATGTGATTTTGCTTCTAGCTTTAGGAATTAAATATAAAATGACCGGCCTTCTATTATGCCACTGACGTACTTTTTAATATTTTACTTACCTAGGAAGCGTTGAACAAATTCTTAAAAATAATTGCATAATTGCATTTCGTAAATTTGTCAGTGTGACTAAATTTGTTGTACAAATTTGATTTAAATTTTATGTTTTCATTATACCTATTTATATATTTTTTGTACGTTTTATTATGGAACTAAATGAACAGCAGTATAATTTATATATGCAAATAGCCCGAAAGTATGCGGCTAACCTTCCAGATGAAAAAGGTATGTGGTCTTCCAAAGCCCTCTGTCGTTATTATCTCAGATTTTAAAAATCACAATCATTATTTAAAGATCGAATCAAAGCATTTAAATGGCTAAAAAAAATTCATACAACTGATGCTAAAGCAGCAAAAACAAAATACCATGCCCTGAGCATACTAATTATATGTCTCCAAAGAAAACGATTAGTGGGCCCCTTCAAAATCGGTCCAAAAGAAGATAAAGCATTGACCAGTTACGGTTGGGGATTTCAACCGTCCGACATTGCAAAGTTAATTTTACAACAGGAGTTTGAAAAAGGTGGTCGTCCGCCAATATCTATTGAAGTATCTGGGAATCTTTGCGAATTTGTATCCTATCAGGATGTCCCTGATTTTGGGGCACAGTTCTTTTACGCGTATTCACCAGAGCATATACGCAAATGGGATAACTTGGATAAAGCGATTATACCCAGAGGATTGCTTAATGTTACGGTTGTGTCTAGTCCCGATACGAGCATACTTGCAAGATCATTGGAGCCAACTAAAGATAAGAAGCCAGAAGACGAAGGCCCCACATGTCCAGGACAAGAGGACGATGATAAGAAAAAAGTGAAACCTTGCCCCGCTAAGCCAAAACCAAAGACAAAGGGCGAACCGTAAATATTCTAATGTTCTATAATTTTCAATCTTTTCCTACTTAAATACTAATTTTTCTACAGGGAAAAGGGAAAAGAGGGTGAAAAACCAAAGAAACCAGCACCGAAACCAAGAAGGTTGTTTATAATTAAATTGTTGAAGATATTTTATTTTATCTTTATTATTATTTTTTATTTTATACCAAAAACAGAATAGTTAGAAAGAAAGTTATTGCAAAAATGCCACCATTAGATACTAGCAGAATTGAAGGACCTATGAATTGGGTCGAAAGCAGGGAAGAATATGATGCGAGAATAAAACAAGAGACCATGTCAAAAATGCCAGCAAGATTAAGAGAAAGATTTAAGACGAAACCTGCAGTTATAGAGGAAGAACCGTGTGTACCTTGTGAACCTCAACAACCTAGAGCACCGGGACCAGCTGGAGCACCTGGAGCACCGGGACCAGCTGGAGCACCATGTGCACCTCGATCACCTGCAATGCCTGGCGTAGTTAGAACTCCTGATGTTTTCTACAATCGTCGAAGAGGACCACGTCAAGAATATAAGATGGAGGACTTTTTATTAGATCAAACTGAACAATTCGCTCCGGCTACTGAAGTTTTCAAAGATCTTGAATGTACCGTTTTAATTTTTTATAATTTTAAATCATTTTCATTACTATTCACGTATATCTGCAGATCAACCACCAGACGAAAGAAGAAGGTCACCCGTCGAAAGACGGCAACCTGAAATGACACCAGTAAGAGAACAACCATGTCCACAGCTAGGGACGAAAGATGTTGCTGAATCATTTGAAAAATCATATCAAGCAATGATAGGAACTCGTGGGCCCGAACCCCCTCCACCAGGTTTAACGCCAAGGCATAAAGATATTTGGGAACGCTTGCAAAAACTAAAACAGGCTCAACATCATCCACCCAGACGATTGGTGTTCGACGAAGCGGAAGTTTCAGTTGATCAAGAAAATGTATCCTATGAACATTTTGTATATACAGAATTCCCACAAGATGATGATAAGACAGCTTCAATTCTTGGCGATTCAGAAATGATCTATAGCGATCTATTTCCGGAGGGTCGAATTTCTGCAGTTGATGTCCTACCAGGTCCAGCACAAGTCGATCTCGACAAGGCAGAAATTTTGCTTGACCAAGAGATGGAAACAGATGATATTTTCGGAAAGAGTAAAATTGCAGATCCCGATATTCTTTTTGAGGATTTCCTTGTTGAAAAGGAAGAAGATGGTCCGTCTCGTAGAAAGGTTAAAGTGGGTAAACGTAAACTTAACATACATGGTGAAGCTCCACTAACAGAAACATATATGGAAGAAAGTAATCAGCCTCTTTTCGATGAGACATTAAAAGATGATGGCGATTATACGCCACCCGTATCTGAATCAGTGCTCAACGATATTTTAGACAAAAAATTGAAGGAGTTACAACCAAGCCCTCCTAGTCCACCAGGCCTTCCACCTGTATACGGAGAATGGGCTTCTGGTTTTTTGAAAGGTGTTGAACGGATAGAACGTGACCAAGATGTAGATGAACAATTATCAGAGATGTCGGCGCCACCGCATTATTCTTCAGATCTTGAACTTTCCGGATATGAACCTTGTCCAAGGCCAATGCCACGTAGGGCACCACCAGGTATTAGTCCAACTAGGCTTGCCTTAGCCGAATCGGTAAAGGCATCTGCCGATTTTATTGATATAAGGGACAGATTTAGGGCGCAGAGAGGCTTGTCTCCTGTTAGAGAAGCAATAGACTATCCTCAAATGGGAGAATATCTTCAGTACCATGAAACGGACTATTATCAAGAAACACCACCATATTATACTGCACCATCAGACTACACCGACACAGACTATATACCACCCGGAGATCGCAGTTATTTTTTAGAATCTGAAATGGAAACGGATGATATGTTTGGTCCGAGGGCCGTTTGTGAACCTTCCCCAATAGTTGCGGCTAGGTCACAAGCCCAAACCCAAAGGTTTGAGGATATCAAAACAAAATTTGAAGTAGGTAAAGCGCGAAGAATACATAGGGATAGGGAACAAAGAGCTTTTGATGAACAAGATCTTCTTGAACCGTACCATTATCAAGTTTTTCCTGAAGCTATTTCAGGCCCTCTAGATGCACCAGTAGAATCTGAATATTTGCCAAGCCCTCTTGTCCAAGCACCTCCCAGTCCTCCACCAAGGGGAAGACCTCTTGAGAGCTTTGAGCGACAATTGGACGAGAGTTTAGAATATTTCGGGCCAATTGACTCATTTTCTCGGGAGGGACAACCTTGCCCATTTCCAGATTATGATTTTTTGGATCGCAGAATATGTGACGAGGTAGTACCTGCTGAAGAAGAAGCAAGTTTTATGAATGAAGACGAAATGATGACTGAAGATATTTTTGGAGAAGGAGCAATTGAACAACCATGTCCAATATATCAATTACCAGCACCAACGCCACCTCCACCATGTCCTACTGCGGTTTCACCAGTTAAATTTAGTCATTTATATTGGGTAGGTACGCCACCCACCAAACCCCCTATACCCGGTTTCCATTACAAAATGACCCAAGAAGTATTAGAGGATGTATCATTTCCAGATGAAATGCAAGTAGAATCAGTGGAAGAAGAACTGTATCCCGCAATATATCCGGCTGAATTTCCTCCTCAACAAGTGTCTCGGCATAGAAGATTAGAACCACCACCATATGAGGGTGAGTTTGACCCCGAAAGGGAGATTCTTTCTCCAGGTATGATGGACACTTCTGATGTATTTGGCGAGGGTGCTGTTGCGTCGCCACAGAGACAACGAGTATCACCCACGAAATTAATTTGCGCTAGAGCGGCCCAACAAACTGATCAAATTCGAAATTTAAAAAATCGTTTCCGAGCTTTGCGGGGATTGTCTCCACTTCCTGCTGAATCACGGGACTATGAGCAAATGTTGGAAGACGAGGGACCTGATCTAATGGGCGGATTGGCTGTTGGCCAATATGCAGAACCACCGTTTGGAATTATTGATGAGCCAATATTAGAAGAAGGATTACCACTTCCTTTAATGGGACCACCTAAGAAGAAGGATCTTTTTGAATCGTACGAAAAAACAATTTTTGATAGCATACTTCGAGATATGGTAGATGCTATGGGAAGTCCTGGAGATAGTATGATTGACTACGATGAAATGGGCAGTGATCCTTTTGCAGAGGGAATGATAGCTGAACCAGTTCCAGTAAAAGATATACCTATGCCCACACCACCTCCTCCCTCGCCTCCAAGAAGGATCTATTCACATTTGTACGATGATGCTACTCCGGAAACACCAATTCCTGCTAAATATAGGCCTAGAATTGAGAGACTTGAAGAAGTCTCAGAACCAGAATATGATTCTGGAATGGATAGATCAGTTCAAGCAACTCCTCGTCAGTCTCCTTGTCCTGCTCCACAGGAACAAATTATGGGACCACCGTCGACTCAGCAACCGCCGGGGCTTGATATGAATATGGTTCGAGCACTAGCCGCTATATTGACTGAAGCGGATGTCCAAGAGTTTCTTCAACTGCCTAGAAGACCTCAGAGGGGTGAAGGTGAAACTGTTCTTGATCGTGTTTTAGCCCGATTCGCTATGCTAAGAGGTGACGTTCCACCTCAACAGGGAAGTCTAGGAATTATAGAAGAAGATGCTATGAATTTAACGGATATGTTTGGGGAAGAGGCTATGATGTCACCTGCACAAATGGAAATGACTCCGACGAAAGCACTTCTCGCCCTTAGTGTTAAAAAGACAAAAGAATTTGATGAATTGAGAAATCGTTTTAGAGCTCTTCGAGGTCTACCACAAGTTTCTGAGGAGAGACCGGATCCGATAGCAGCGTTAAAGGAGCGGGAGGGACACCTTCTGGAACCGATTCAATTTGATGTTCAAGAAGCCCCATTTGGAATTATGGATGAACCAATTTTGGAAGAACAACGGCGGCGTCCACTAATCCAGTCACCACAAAAAACGGATCCTTTTGAAAGTTTTGAAAGAGGTCTCATGGACAGTTGGGTGCAGGCTATAGAAGAACACGATAAATCATTTGAAATTCCAAGAGATAGTGAAGGGAATGAGCTTGATTTATCATTTCGGGATATGTCATTTGTGAAGTCACCCCAAATATTTCCGAAATTCTCTACACCTGCTATAAAAGCAAGAGACTACGGAAGAGCTACTTATAGACGAGATCGCGATCGTCCTTGCCCTCGCCCTCGCCCATTCCCTGAACGGCTCAGTGAGGAGCCTTCTCAACCAAGAGATCAAACTGTCTTCTCAATGATTGAACAGGGTGAGCAATCCCAGCTCAGCCAAGAACCTTGCCCCGAAGATTTTGATGTGTATGTCACACCTCAAGATATGGGACCTTGCCCTCCACAATATTCACCTCAGCTCAGCGTGGAACTAAATTTCGAAGACTTTGCACAAGGTGACCAACCGATTCTCAGTCCAGGAGCTTATCCAGAAAGATTTGACCTTGGTGAATATGCAGCCCAGTGGCCACCAAGGCTCAGTGCAGAGACTTTCCCAGACGAATTAGTTGATAGTCGTGACTACGACACGCCTGTATGTGAGCAACATCTCAGCGCTGAGTCTTTTCCGGAAGGTTTTGATGAAAGCGGGGGTCGTGAGCCCCCTTTTCTAAGTTCTGTAAAAATCTTCCAAGAAATAGGCAGAGAACAGACAAAAAGAATTCATGATATAAGAAATAGGTATCGTGAAAAGCAGGGCCTACCACTACTAGGAGATTTGGAAGATGAGGAAAGTATAGGGGAAATACATCCATATGTTACACCAGTGGATGAGGAGCCATTCGAGCCATTACAATTTGGTTTTGATACTGTAGAAAGGGAATTTGATGAAAGTAGAAGACTATCTGCCGAACAGAGGATATATGGATCACCAGGACAAATATTAACGGAGGGAGAAATATCGGAATTTGACGAAGCAGACATTTATATACCAAGACCAATAAGAGAATTACCTATGCCTCCACCTCTTCCTACGCTCCCTACCCCTCATCCATCTCCACCAGTTAAGTATTCTCACCTGTATGAAATGGATAAACCTCCAATGAGAATTTATCATTACCCAATGGAACGATTGTCTGATGTTCCATATCCTGATGAGTTTTATCAAACTCCTCCCTATTTTCCTGAAAGTCCAGAGCGTCGATTATCAGATGTCTCAGAACCCGATGTTTTTTCAAGGCTCGAAGACTTTGAAGAAAGTATTTATAGTTTAGGCGAATTGACGCCATCAAGGGCACACCTGGTAGGTGTAAGTCCGACTAGGCTAATTTTAGCCCAATCTGTAAAGGCCTCTGCAGATTTTGCTGGATTAAGGGAAAGATTTAGAGAATTAAGAGGGTTGTCTCCCGTTAGAGAAGCGGTAAATTACCCACAAATGGGCGAGTATCTTGAATACCAAGATGCTATGTTTGATAGAGATGCTCCCGTATGTTTTCCGGAAGAAGAACCTCACATTATGGATGAACCTGTTTGGGGTATACAACGTCCACCCCTAATACCAGCTCAAAGAGATCCTTTCGCCAGTATGGAACGACAAATGGCTGAACATCCTTCAATGCTAAATGCTACTGATTTAGGCATATTGGAAGAGAGTGAAATGGATGATATGTTTGGTAGTGGAATGGTAGAAGAGCCCTGTCCAATCGGTGAAATTCCTATGCCTCCACCTGACTATGAAGAATTGGCAAGGACATCCTTTCCAGCTTATGACGAGACTCCTCCTCCTCCTGGTCGTTCTCCTCCAGTCGCTTGGCATCTTTTTAACATAAGTTCGCCCTACCGACGTCCTGTTAGGGGAGCATTACCTGCAGAAAGACTAGATGAGGAATCATTTCCATCTGAATATGATTCTGGTTATGATATTTGTCCTATGACGACAACACCAGGACAAGGAATACAGCAACCTTGTCCCAGCCCAGTTGCACCCACAGCTTATACACCTATACCTGCTCCCAGAGTTGATACACCTATACAATTAGCTAGAGCTGTAGCTCAGTCGCAAAGGATTGCAGATTATAGGGCCCAATTTGAAGTAGGTAAGGCGAGGAGAATACAAAGAACTGGACAAGCAGCACCTTACACTTATCAAACACCTCCACCTCGTACTGGCGCAATGGATGATTTACTTTCACCAACTGAATTTGGTGATTTTGCCGCTTATAAAACTATATTGGATGAATCACTTGAGAGTGGAACATATCAAACACCCCTAATGGGACCTCCATGTCGCCCGCAGCCAGATCGTTTGCAGTTTGACGATAGCCTTGGAGCGCCAGAAATTCCGGATTCTCCAGGAGGCTTTAATATAAAAGAAGTTTGTCCCGGATATTTTGTTCCAGCAAGGGAAAAAGACAGGCAGGCATTCGAAGAATTTCAAAAATCATATATAGCTGGACAATATGGTATGGATGTCGCAGACCTTAGTGGAGAGTTCCTCGGGGACATATCACCACCGCCTTCTGCGGGCCGCTCTCCAGGGATGCAAATTGTATGCCCATCTAGCCCGCCAGCAGGTCGCACACCGGCTGTTTGTCCCTCAACTCCAGCACGTCCGCGAACACCTCAACGAACCGTACAACCTTTACAACAACGGCTGGACGTATGCCAGCCCTCACCACCTCAGCCTCCCCGTGGTCCAGTCAGTCAGCAACATAGACTGGAGGAGATCTTTTACTCAGTTGCTTCAGGTGCTCCCCAAAGGCTTCCAATTGGCATGGATCCTGCTACAAGGATTCGCCGTCTTATGTCTCAAACACCGCGGTTTCATGTTGAGGCTGTGCCTCCAACCTCAGAATATGAACCAACTCAGTATATTACCAAAATGTTACCTCCTGCTGAAGATCTGCTAGAGGAAGAAGAATTTCCTTGCGAAGAGCTTCCAAGCGAAGAACATTATGATACTGAACGTTTTGGGGACTATTACCATGCGTTATACATACCAACAGCACAGGAAGAGTTGGAAAATCAGCAAATGTTAGAAGCACAAGCAGTGCAAATAGCTGCCCTAGAAAGCGAAGTATGTCCTGGACCTCTGCAACGTCCCGTGTGCCCGCAGCCTCAAGCTGCTCCTGTTTATTTGCCCGATTTGTCTCCTTCACAACAAGGATTTAAATGGCTTGATAACTTTGTTCCAATGGAACAGAATTTCCCCCGGCCTCCTCCTCCTCCAGCGCCGGTGTGTGCTCGTCCTCCTCCTCAAGCACTGGCAAAGAAGAAAAAAGGACCTCCCGGAGTTTGCAAACCAAAAGCGCCACTACCACCTGGAAAAGAAAAATTGAGACGTCCTCCTGCGGTTCAGGCGCCGCCTCCTAAAAAAGTTATTTCCAAAAAACTTGAAGCGTCTGCATCAAGGCTGGCGCAACCTAAAGTTCCAAAGCAAAAAGAAGAGCGTCCAGAGCTACAACCAGCAAAAAAAGTAATCTCGAAAACTCAGTTGCAAGCATCAGCAGCTAGACTTAGCCAAGCAAAAAAACCACCACAGAAGGAGGAAGGTCCGCCTAGAGGAGCGGCTCCAACAGGAAGTGTTCGGCAGCGACATTCTGCCCCACCTGGACAACGACCCGGTCCACCTGGACAACGACCCGGTCCACCTGGACAAAGACCTGGCCCACCTCGTCCACCTGGTCAAGGAGGAGCAGTTGGGGAACGACCTAGGGCTAGTCGACAAGCTGGTGCACCTGGGCAACGACCTGGCCCTCCTGGAACACGACCTAGCGCACCTGGAACACGGTCTGGCGCACCTGGGCAGCCACCTTGTCCACCTGGTCAAGCAGGAGCAACTAGGCAACGACCTAGCGCTAGTCGACAAACTGGTGCACCTGGGCAACGACCTGGCCCACCTACACGACGACCTTGTCCAGCTGCTGGTACACCTGGACAAAGGCCTGGTCCACCGGCTCGTCAAGCTGGTACCCCTGGACAACGACCATGTCCTCCTGCAGGACGTCGACCGCTTTCACCAGTGGCTGAAAGATCTCCCGCTATTAGTCCATATGACATAAAACGCCGACCACAGGCTCTAGCACACATACAGCCCGTTTTACAAGGTGGGCCTGTCCCAATTGTTACAGCACGCAATGCGCCCGGTGTCCCAGCGACTGGTCCCAGAATATATATGCCAGCGGAGGCAATATTGGAGCGCGAGAAAAGACTCGCAGAAAGGGGAATGCGAACTGTTGTGTGTCCAGCCAAAGGGGGCGTAGCGCCACCAACAAAACCAATTCGACCAGCAAAAACCTTGTCGAAAGCTGCTGCAGAATCTGCATCTAGATTGGCCGAACCAAAATCTAGACCGCCTTGTCCGGCAAGAGAAAGGGCTTCCCAAGCAAAGGCAGCTCAAAAACCACCAGCGGAACAAGCTGGAAGAAGACCAGGACCTGGTAGAGCCGCACCTTCGGCACGACCTTCTCCATCCGTGCGACCACAACGTCCATGCCCGCCAGCGGGAAGATCAGGACCAGCTCCAACACCGGTGCGAGGTGATGAATTGCCAAAGCAGAAAGGACCTCCTGGCGCACCAATGAAGAAAAGGCCTGAGCGACAAGGTCCACCCATGCGACCACGTCCAAGCCCAGTTGTGGAGCGTAGGGCGCCATCCCCTCCACGACAACAGCCACAGATATGCGTTCCTCCCCCCTCTACTCGCACTGGTCCTCTGCCGCCTTCTGTGCCTCTACCGCTCACTGGTGAAATCCGCCCTGTTTTGGAAGGCGGACCTGTCCCCATTGTTACAGCACGTAATGCACCCGGTGTCCCAACGACTGGCCCTAGAATATACATGCCAGCAGAGGCAATATTGGAACGCCAACAAAGGCTTGGGCAAAGAGCAGCAAGCGCTCGAGAGGCTCAAGAAGCAGCTGCAAGGATTGCCGAACGGACAAGAGATATCCAAGCCCGGGCTGGAGCAAGAGCTCCTGCAGTAAAGCGATCCACATCAGTGACCAAGCTTCCTGACGGCCGGACCGCTGTGGTCAAGAAAGTATCTTCTGTAGGTGCAATCTCTGGAGCCAAAGGAGCCCCATCAAGAGTATCGAGACAAGACAAGACAAGAAGGAGATAGCATAATTGAGGGAAAGTACTTGTTATACATATGTTTTGTAGAGTATCGCCACTTAAAGCTTATTTTGATTTCTTACAATGTTTGTCCCGTGATCTAGTGACACATGAAATTTTGTATACATTTAATAAATAATAAAATTACTAATTGTTACTATGAAAATGTGTAAGCTCAGGGCCGCCGAGAATTTTTTTAGAGCCTGGGAATGGTAACATTATGAGGGATGGCGGTACCAGTGGCTAGATAATTCTGAAATTATTACTTTTGAAATTTTTTGAATCCGGAATTTATAAAACATTTTATTTATTAATGGATAATTTCAACAACTTCAATATTTCGAAAATATTTCATTAAATTTCAAATTTAGTTTGGCAAAATATTACATTCAGAAAAATATCAACATTATTTTGGAAAGGGTCTAGCACCTTTGATTTTGGTTAAAGAGCACTTTCTTAAGTAATATCAAAGTCAAGATTGCCAAGATCAACTTTAAACAGAAACTGGCCTTGATATGTCTTTAAAATATAAATTTCAGCCAAATTTAACTAGGACTAGGATTTTCGTGACTAAATTTTACAAATTTGATTTCAAAAAATGGAAAGCCGGAAAGTCTTCTTTTTGTAAATAAAGTATGTAGTGTAGTAAACTGCATGTTGAAAATTAAGCTGTGTACGGTGTTCAGAACTACACAAATAATTTAATATATTATATATTATTTAATTACTGCCATAAAGCCATTTTGGTTTCCTACAAGTTTTATTTGAAACAGTTTTCAGAAGACGCTGTTTGCAGAATATCAGGACTTGTTTTGTATTATTTAATATGTTGTTACTACTATACTTAAATTAGAATGACCCATTATTAAATATCTATAACAAAAAAAATGGAAAGTGACATTTTTTCATATTTTGAACTCACAAAGTTATCATAAAGTGGAAAATTTTAATGTTATATTTTCACTTTAAACTTAGAGGTACTGGTATGTAAAGTTGCGTTGCAAAAATTTATTGTAAGGATTTTCCTTCCTCGCATCTTAGCCTTAGAAGCTAGCTTGATAGTATTTTAAGAAAAAATGAGCTCTACAATAGTAAAAGAATTTTATAAATCGTTCCAATTATCTCCGGGATTAAATCAGACAAACATGAAATCTCACAAAACTCATTTACACAATATAAATATATATGTAAATAACAAGATTAGGAGATTAAAAGATTTTATTAAAAAAAAAGACAGGTACAATTAAATAATCGTTTACGATATTTTAGAAATTTTACCGAAATTTCAAAATCGATTTATACATATGCTGATATTTATATAATCACTAATTGTATAACATATCTAGATATATCACAGAAGAATTTAAACATTTCTCCCTTTATTAGATATATTCAATTACGATACGAGTGAATAAACGACGAGTTCTTTGGACTCAACCATACTTTTATAATATTCCACAGCAAAACGTCCTCCAGGACTTTCAACAATAATGGAAGTATGTACTCCAGGAGCACCTAGCCGTCCTGTTGTTGGATCACCTGATGGTTACAAGCCTTTGTACGAGCTTTCAGCGCAAGAACAGTACGAAATGTTACAAGAAGAACAAAATTGGCAACTAATGCAAGCTGCTGTCGATTATTGGATGTATGGATCTCCGGGTCCACAAGTCCCGCCCGAATCACCTAGGCCACGACCTGATCCTATTTGCGTGCCTGATATTTCACCTTCGCAAGCAAACTTTAAATGGCTTGATAATTTTGTTCCAACGGAAAAAAATTTTCCCAAGCCACCAGCTCCACCACGAGGTAAAGGTCAACCCGTACGAGGACCTGGTGCGCCTGGTGGACGACCTGGCCGACCTGGAGCACCTGGGGCACGACCTGGTGTCCCTGGAGCACGACCAGGTGCACCTGGAGCACGACCCGGAGCACCTGGAGCACGACCCGGGGCACCTGGAGCAAGACCTGGTGCACCTGGAGCACGACCTGGCGCACCCGGGGCAAGACTTGGCGCACCCGGGGCAAGACCTGGTGCACCTGGGGCAAGACCTGGTGCACCTGGGGCAAGAGCCGGAGCACCTGGGGTAAGACCTTGTGCACCTGGAGCACGACCTGGCGCACCCAGGGCAAGACCCGGAGCACCTGTGGCAAGACCTGGTGCACCGGGAGCACGACCCGGAGCACCTGGAGCAAGACCTGGTGCACCTGGGGCAAGACCCGGAGCACCTGGTTCAAGACCCGGAGCACCTGGTCGACAAGCTGGACCACAAGCAGGTCAACCTGCGGCAAAACCTTGTCCTCCTAGTAGCAAAGTTTCTAAGAAACTCGCAGAATCCGCAGCAAGATTAAGTCAAATGAAAAAAGCTCCACAAAAAGAGAGTACTCGACCACCGCCATCGCCACCGAAGAAAATTTCTCAAGCTAAATTGCGTGAATCACTTGCTAGACTAACCAAAAAGCCGAAAGGAGCAGCTCCACCTAAGTTACCAGTGCGACCTTCTCGTCCACCTCCGGGAAAAGCTCCTCCACGACAAGCTGGTCCTGCTGCTCGACGACCTGGCCCACCTGGTGCACCTGGACAACGACCTGGTGCACCTGGAACACGACCTGGCGCACCCGGGGCAAGACCTGGTGCACCTGGGACAAGACCTGGTGCACCTGGAGCACGACCTGGTGTACCTGGACAACGACCTGGCCCACCTGCTCGACAAGCTGGACCACCTCGGCAACGACCTTGTCCTCCTTCTCGACTAGCGCCACCAACTGGTGCTGCAGGATCTCCTACGAGTCCGTACGATGTTAAGCGAGTGCCATGCATGCAAGGCGAACTACAGCCCATTATAGACGATGCTGGGCCAGTCCCGATAGTTACAGTGCGCAAGGCGACCGATATACAAGGCCCTCGAATATACATGCCACCGGAAGCAATAATCGAGCGTGAGAAAAGAATGGCCGCAATGAAAGCGGCTGGAAGGAAATATCATCGACCAGCTCCTCAGGCTGTATGCCCTCGTCCACCTCCTTCCACGGCTGCGTCTCAACCTTGTCCACCTATGGGAACGCCTGCAGGACAATTTATGGGACCGCCCATGACACCAATGGGACCTATGACCACACCTATGGGGCCACCTATGGCACCACCTAGAGGCGCGCCAGGGAGGAAACCACCACCTGGGCGACGCCCTGTATGTCCGAAAGGGCCGGAACCAGCTGCGACTCCCTCTAACCGACCCCCGCCTAGGCAGCAAATACCCGGTGCGCCTATGAAGGGACCATGTCCAATTGGAAGGCAAACTGGCCCATCTACGAGGCCAGTGGCCTTAGCCCCTAGAAAACCTATGCAGGCTCCCTATGCGGGGCCGTGCCCACCATCGCAACCGGTATACCAAACCCCTGTCCGAGCTCTGCCACCTTCTGTACCTCTACCGCTCACTGGTGAAATCCGCCCTGTTTTGGAAGGCGGACCTGTGCCTATTGTTACAGTACGTAATGCAGCCGATGTACAAACTGGCCCTAGAATCTACATGCCAGCAGAGGCAATAATGGAACGTCGAAAGAGACTTGGAGCTGGACCTAAAGGCCTTACAGAAAAGAAATCGGTGTCGGTGACCGCTCTAACTGGTGGTCGAACCGCAGTAGTTAAGAAAACATCTCTTGAAGTTGTTGGTGGATCTAAAGCAGGACCATCAAGACCAACGAGGCAAGACCGAGGAAGAAGGAGATAATAATAATAATTGTAATAATATAGTTGTGGAAAAGTATTTATTTGTATATTTATACTTCGTATTTATTTTTTCCCCCCTCATGACACGCACCATGTAAATGTATGCATTTTCAAAAAAATAAAACTAATTTAATATTGAATGTATCAGATTGTTTAGACAGGACCACCGAGATTTTTATTGACTTAATTGGTTTAATAAACGTATCAGCCTACAATAGACTAGCAGTGGCAGTTGGTAGGACTAGTAAATTACAGTAGTTAACTGATATAAAAAAAAAAACACAAAAAATCCTCGATAATATTCAGCCTTTAAGGGGGTAGTCCAGTGAAAAAAATTTTTTTTTTCAAATTTTTTGTTTTTGCTTAAATCTATTCTACTACACCTATAAAATACTCCCTTAAAATATCTAAGCAAAATATTGAATAGTTTTAAAGATACAGAGAGTTTCCGAGAGACGTGTAATCCGAGCGCTCGAAGGTCCCCTGGCGTGTTTCGGAGCAAGGAGGACGCTTGTATTTCTGTTTGCTCCGCCCATTTTTTTTCGGTTTATAACGGTCTAGGTCCTTCTGCTTTGTATTTAAGGTTAGTTATGTATGGAGCAGGCATCGCGTTAAGTATGGAGCAGGCATCGGTGACTAAGGTAAAATTAATTTTTTTAGCTTTTTTCCGCAAACAAAACTTTAATCGCGTTTTTCTCAAAACAGCATTTTTTGACTCGGCGGACGTCAGATCTCAGAGTCTTTTGCTCCGATTGATCTGAAAATTTAGCTGTATATTTCTTGATTGTGTATCTATCTTCGGAACTAGAATTATTAAGATCCATTGTTTATTTACAAAGTTATAAACAAATTAAGCACCCGAAAAACACCAGAAAAGTCCGAAATGCTGCCATTTTGTTATTTTTTATTGAAAATTAATAATTCTAGTTCCGACGATAGCCAATGTTCTAAAGATTAAAACCTCGTTTGATTTTTTTGTTTCAAATGAACCGCTGCAGAGATTCGACGTCCGCCAACAAAAAAATTTTTTTTTTGGAGCGGCCATTTTGTCGGGATGACTCATCGAAAAAAAAAATTAAATTTTTTTTTTGTAGTTTAATAGTTGTACTATCATATGTCAAAAATGTTTTTAATAAAAATTAATTTCTAATATCGTTGAAAAAACAGTCGTTTTCACTGGACTACCCCCTTAATTCAGCTATATCCATCAACGAGTTATAATATCTCGTAGCTGACAGTCAACGTGTTAAAGTAGGTTTTTATGAATTTGAAAAATGAAAATGGAATTAGATGTTTCAATCGAAGTATCAATTGCAATTACTAGAAATATCAAATTTGCTCGGAACTGGGAAAAAAGCTTCGTTTGGTAAAAAAGGTGTGGTGATGACGAGAAGGTTGTAATATGGTAAAGAGTTGGGAAAAGAATTTTCCCGACAATGCAACAATATTTCATTGTAAATACCCAATTATTGAAATCCACAATATTAAACAATTTATAGTATATTTCATCATGCATCATATTATTTATGTATTTCATACCTGCGCAAAATTACAGATTATCTGTTTTAAGATATTTTATTCATTAATATATTGTAGAATAATTTGAACATTTCTCCTATACTCTACATTATTTTCAATTGAAGTTAAATACGAATATACAAATGGGCCGTTAAACTTAAAAATGCTCTTAAAATATTCTACAGCTAGCTTCTGTAAGTCTTCTAGTTGTCTCTGATCCAAATATAGTAGAACTGCATTTGTTACTCTGTCCAATTCCCTTTCTTGAATATCTATATTAATCAAAAGGTTTGAGAGGTCCTCCAAAAGCCTCTTTTGCAGCTTAACTTCTTGTGTTTGGCTGGAAAAATTGATTTTACTCATTTTCAATAATACGATAAATTTGACCAAATATTACCTCAAGTGCCGATCACGAATGCTGCTTTTGGCTGAATTAATGAGAAATTTAGTAAGAAAAGGTAAAACGTCTCTGTAAAGTAAATCAGTATAATATATTATGTGAATTTAAAGAAAAATAATTTAAATTACTTAAGTGTTCTAGAAAGAATAAAATCCTTTCCATGTGTTGCTAATACGTTAAGGAGTTCAAAGCATCGCAACAATACGATTGGATCTTTATCTTTAAATCGCTGATTTAATGGATCCCAGATCATGTGAACAATTGGAAGAAGTTCATTTTCATAATGTCTCAAAAGTGGAAGGCCGATCGTTAAGCATTCCATCGACATAATTTTTAGTCCTTGATCTTTTGATGAAATAAATTTTAATATCTTCTGAAGAATTTCAATAACTATTCGAATATATTGTGGTAGTTCTGGTTTTTGTGGTTCCTCTGTCATTTTATCACATGATGGATTATCAACAAAATTCTCCTTTTCCTCAATTTCTTCCTCAATGTTATCAGGAAAATCATCCTCTGAACGCGTGAAAAGATTTAACCAACGCTCTGAAAGATCATCTGGTTCTTCCTCAAAATTCAAAGAAGTCATTTTAGTAACTTTATCAAAACTTTCAATTTCCCATTTTTTTACGTTTGACAGAAATATTTTAAATAGTCGTAAATATGAAATTAAATTTTCTGTTTGTGTTGATCTTGCACATTCTTCTAGTATTGTTTCGATAATGCTTTCTAAATAAGATAGGGAATTTTGAGAGCTAAAACTGAGGACTACAGTTAAAACATCTACGGCTTCGTAGCTTCTTTCAACCTATAAAAAATACAATAAAGTAAAATTTTTATAAAGCTTATAAAATTAAAAATAGTATCATCATGTTGCATAGTGACTAGAGCTTAAATTTTGTTTAAAGTTTATTTATAATACCTTACCTTTTTTAAGGAATAATTTATATGAAAAGATATATAATCTGAGAAATGCTGTACCAAATCAGTTATTTTTTCAAATCCCAGCGCATCTTTAATGCAATGCAGGGCAAAAGTAGCACTTGAGTAGATAAAACAATTGCTGCTTCCTTAAAAATAAATGTTTAATTTTAATATTCAATTTTATAACGACGGTCTTCTTACCCGCTTTAAGAAGGATTTTATCCAAACTTCTAAATATAAATGGCTCAAAATGTTTTCCTAATACCCTGCTAAAATTTCCAATCGCATCCAAAACTAAACACGAGTGTAAGACATTGAAGCTAGCATCGTTGATTGTAATATGATCATCATCATCTGTAAAGATTAATTTTAGTGGTAGGAATAAAAGTTATTAACTGAGACTACCGTCGTCATCCTCGCCTAAATGCACATCCTTTACTCTGATCTCAATTGCTGATTCATAAAGTCCAGGTGTCGAATCAGCGTACCATCGTGTTTGCTTTGAGAAAAATATATATTTTTATTTGTTTTCTTTAATAAATATGATCTCAAAATTATTTACCTCGTCTTTATCCATCCTTTTCAGTGCGTCAGGCCGAAGAGCTAAATGCCAATGCTGTTCTTCAAGAAGTTCTTCGAGAACAGACTTGATTGCACTCAATTTTATACTTTTGTTGTCAGAATTACATAATAGAAATACGATAAAAACTATAATTTCATTGCAAATATGGACATTCTTGGGTAAAAGGCTCATTAGCTCGTCAAAAATTGCATCAACAGCAGGAGATTGGCCCAAAATATGACAAATTTCCTCCAACAATAAAACATTTTTTGTGTTTTGTAAATTTTTGAATCTTCTCCAGGGAAAAGTCTTATCTGTCCAAATTACATTGTTTATTGTTCGTAACGCATATTCTTCTATCAAAAAATCTCTGCATATCTCCAAATCTAGGGCAGATAATATACGCAAACAAAAACATGTTACATTTTCTTTAAAGCTGAAAATGGTTCTTAAATCCTCTTCGGGAAGTATGCTAAAAAAACCTTTTAAAAATAGAAGTTCTGCTTCTTGTTCAACATCATCACATCTGCTTATAATGCGTGGAAGAGCTTTCATGTGAATTTCAAATAAAGTTGAAACTGTTTCCTTGAAAATTGATACCGATCTTGGGTCCAAACTTATGATATTAATACAATTTTGGCTGATTCTTCTTATGTTTTCGTCTTCGTCCTCTGAGAGAGCTATTAAACCTTCGAGAAATGTTATAAAGTTTTCCTTTAAGTGTTTAAAGCATTTTTGGGATAAATTCGAGCACAAAATTCCATATTCTCTCCTTACTTTTGTCGATTCATGTGCTCGTAAGTTAGATAACATTTTTAAAACATGAATCAATTTTTTTGACGAAGCCGTCAACCACTCGTTACTTCGGCCTTGCAATTGCAAATTTTTAATTCTTTCATCTAATTTCTCAGATTTTTTTGTGGTTCCTGATAAAATTCGCTTTTCTTCAATTTTTGAATGCTCATTTTCTTTAGAACATTGGAATAATTGTAAGATGTCTTGAGAAGTATATAAAACGGGTTCAATAAGTTTATCGTAGTCCTCAAATATTAAGCATAGAATTCTACCTAGAGCTTGAATGGAGATCTAAGTTTAAAAAAATATATAATTATTATATTTTTCGTTAAAGGGATTTTTTATATACCGAAATTAAACTTTCTCCTAAAGTGTTATCTCCTTTGGCAACTTCAATTAATGTTTGGACGATTTTTGGAAGAAATATAAAAGTGGTGGAAGCCACTTGATGTCTCATAACTGGATCGTTCAAATCATTATCATCATACACAAAAAACAATGCCATTAGGCATTTTATTGATGTTATTCTGGAATAGTTAATAGCAAATAGTTTTAATTAATTAACTTAAGCCAAAAGCAAATCAGTTTGAGATGAATTTAAACCAAAGACAGATATATTTTACATATTATTTTTATTACAAGTTATCTAAAAGCAAATATATATATATACACGATCCTTTATTGATTTTTATTTATATTGTTTGAGAGAAAAGGAATCATTTTAACAAATAATTCTATAATTTAGTGCGAATTATTTAGTAAACTGAAACTGGTGAATATGAAATTTTTATATGATGAAAAACTATTGAAAAAAACTAAAACTACACATTTTTTATGAACATGTTACTAAAATATATATAGTATGTGGCGAACTCCAGCTAATTAATAATTATAATAATAACACATATGACGTACCTTAGTGTTCGATAGGTTTCAATTGAAATCAGTTCCACGCATGTAACTCCGATCTTAGCCAAAAGAAAGGAGTTCTCAGTAGTGTAAAACTCCTCCAAAACATCGTGCATGGCCCGCACAAATAAATTTAACAAACATTCTATAACAGCAAGTTTTCTCTCCTCGGATAGATTTAATAGCATGTGTCCTTTCTCATAATCATGGATTTGCTTCAGCACAACAACCAGAATAGTCTTAAAAGCCTTCACCTCCTTAATGCGAATCTTTTTTATCACGTCTCTGATACAGGCGATGAGTAGGGTTTTTACCTCGGAGTTGCGTCTGTTAGTACTAAAATTATTCATTTTCTTAAGCAATTTAACCAAATTATTTAATAAGCATAAATATATATTTTAAGAATAAGTTTTAAGTATTCAATGTTAGTCATTTAAGTTTCATAATTGCCTGCGTTCTTCTTTCTCCTGTTCTAGTGCCTTGAAGCATTCTTGCTCGAAATACCCTTAAACTAGTTTTGTATATATCCAATGGTAATTTATTATACCCTTGAAAACCTCTAAAAAACCAACTATTTTGTGAAGCAGCGTTCTTAAACTGTGATTATCGAAACATCTTCTTATATATATAGTTGCATGTCTCTTGTAAAGTAATTTGTTAAATATCTTTTCATCACATTGCACTACACTTTAAATATAAAAAATTTTGACCACACATGAATATTATAGTTCTATAGTATATAAAGTCTAATTCCATCTTTATCCTTTCCAGCAATGTAAATCAACGTGTCGCCAAAAGCGCCAGTTTGGAATGAATAGTTGATATATAATACAAATAAGAAAGAGCCTAGAACCAACCCCTGTGGGACTCCCAAGTCGATCGCAATAGACGATTACATGACCTGACCAACTTTCGTCCTTTGGCTTCTGTTATCCAGGCACTCGCTAAAATAAGTCAGTTCCTTAAATCGTACGCCGTATATCTCCAACTTCGTTAGAAGTTTCTTCTTGTCTATTGTTTCAAACGCCCCTCGAAAATCCAAATGATATTTGGTTCTTTGCGACCATATTTTATTGCATTTATCGCAAGAAAGTTGTAATTTGTAGTCTGTAGATGTTCGCTGCGATTTTAATTAGACCCTTTATTCGCTCTATTGTCGTCACTAGTTCTCGTGTTGCAGTCGTAAATTTGCAGATTTTTTTACTTGATGTTTGTCTCAATTTGTTAATTTCGAATATGAATTTCTCCTACTTCAAGATTTCTTAATACTACTACTACTATTACTTTTAGATAAAAAACTTAAAGCTCTTACTCATTTAATTCTTCTAATTTAACCACAAAAGGTAGCAGGACATACGCCTGAAAACTGTCTATCTGAACATTTTCGAGTTTGTTGAGAGATTCTTGAATAGCACAAATATTTTCTTTTGTAGGCGACTTCAAGAATTCTTCGCAGAGTGGTTTGATTTTAGTCACGAACAATTCTATGGATAACATCTTTCCAAGCCGGTTTGTTTACATCTTTTGACATCGCGTTGTTCATTTGATTGATATCAGCTGTTTAAGATGAAAGCACGTGAAACTTGTCTACGAACGTGGACACAATTAATGCCCTTGGAAAATTAGTGAAAATCTTAATTAAGGAACATTAAAGAAACGAATTTGGAAAACTCGTGATGTGAATTACGATTGCTTAGGGTACTATTAAAATTATAAGTTATTTAAAAATATAATACAAAGAAAACTCCGAATGCAGCCAGTTTGACAACTCTAGAGCGGTGTGTCACACTACACTAGCATACAAAACTCATTTGTAAACAACGTCAACATCCCATTCCGAATTCAGGCCAGCTGGAGGAGATTTCTTCATTTTTCTGTCTTATCCGTGATAAAAGTAGGAAATTAAGTGATGGGATTCTTAACAGTGCTTAAAAAGATGCGGCAGAAGGAGAAGGAGATGAGAATTTTACTCTTGTAAGTAATTTTTACCCACACAAAAATAAAACGAAATTCGGAAAATCTATCGAACAGGGGCCTGGACAATGCCGGGAAGACGACAATTCTGAAAAGATTCAACGGGGAGCCCATCGACACGATCTCCCCGACACTGGGATTCAACATAAAATCGATAGAGCACAAGGGCTACATCCTGAACATGTGGGATGTCGGGGGCCAAAAGTCGCTCCGGTCCTACTGGAGGAACTACTTCGAATGCACGGACGGGCTCGTCTGGGTCGTTGACAGCGCCGATCGAATGCGACTCGAAGCCTGCAAGGCGGAGCTTCAAACGCTCCTGCAGGAAGAAAGATTGGGCGGTGCAACTCTGCTAGTTCTAGCTAATAAGCAGGACCTTCCAGGAGCCCTTGCCGCTCACGAAATTAAAGACGTACGGGAGAATATTATTTATTACTTAAGAACAATTTTAGACCTTATCTTTACAATTTTAGATTCTAGAGCTCGACAAGATTACGACGCACCACTGGAGCGTTGTAGGCGTAAGCGCGGTAACTGGTGACAGACTGCTGAACGCCGTCGATTGGCTTATTGATGATATCGCTAAAAGAATATTCACTTTGGATTAAATTTATAACCCTTCAGCATTTATGGAAGACACCAGTTTTACTTAAAATGTGATATTTAGCCCAAGTAATTCATTTCTCAATTCGAACACGACTTATCTTAGTTTGCCCAATTAAATTATTATTTCTAAATGGTCATTTTAGTAACCATGTAACTTAAATTACAATTACTTTTTTTGTACTATTACATCAATAATTAATTACTTTTAGCAAACACAACCGTTGTTTATATTAATTTATTTTGAAATAATCCTTGAAATTGAAAGACCACTTGTTAATGTTTCGTTTAAAATCTTTTTCAATAACAGGCCTACGATGGTTTTCCTCTTACAAAGCAAAGTAGTCAATTTGGTAGAATTCGCAAACGAAACAGTTCTATTACGTCACGTCTTTTAAAAAAATAGGTTTGAAAACTACAAAAGACCGTATTTTGGCCATTGTTGCAAATTAATTAAAAAATAATGAATTATCACAGGAGCTTGTAAAGTAGCTCAAATAAAAGTTTGAACTTTTAGTTATTATATTGATATACGATAGGATTTAATACTCTCCGAATTATTCCGTGGAATTCATTTTTTTCCCATAAGCCGATTACTTCATACAATAGATACTGGATGAAGATGATTGCATACGCACGCTCATGAAAATCTTATTCCCGAAGACGCTTTATAAGTGCTATAGATTAGTGGTATTTTATATATATCGGATAAGAATTCAGGCTCTCTTTGAGTCGTGTTACGAGCTTTTTCCACGTTCCGTTATTTTTTAATGAATTTCTAAAAATGGCCGAAATTAGCTATTTTGTGAATTTCAACCCTATTTGGCTAAAAAATGTGATGTGATAGAAAAAAAGACGAGTTCAGATTCGTAAATAGGAGGTCCCAAACCCCCATAATAGGCTATAAAAACCGAGAAGGGAAAAGTTTTTAATTCGTAGGAATGTGTAATTTTTAGATTTTCTTCCTTAAAATTCCAGGGGATTGTCTCGGCTAGAAAATGGTATCGTTTTCAATTTCTATAAAAGTTACCAGCCTAGATTGAGGAAATTATAATTACGAATTCATTAAATAAAATTCATACCAAAAAAATTATAACCAGGCTGAGCGGTGACTTCAGAAAACTGGAATCACTATCACAACTATACAAGTCCTCTGTCAGACCAATTCTCGAATATGGTAGTGTTATATGGTCTCCTCATTATGCAGTCGATATCAACAGGCTAGAATCAATCCAGAGGAAGATGTTGTCAGTAATGAAGGCCTTACTCTTTAAGCAAGGATTACGCACCGACACTGAGGGTCTACTTATTGAATGCAACCTAACTAATCTGGAATCAAGGCGTCGTATTGGCGACCTGTGCTTCCTGTTCAAGGTCATCAACGGTTTATGTGACGTTCCGGACACCTTATCAATGTTTAATTTCTCGATTCCAACTGTTAACCTTCGAACCCATCGACTTTTCGCTACTTCTCCAATTAGAACTAACTATGAGTTTAGTCGTCCAAAGAATAGAATTAGTATAGAAGCAAATGCTTTAGTGAGTGATGTTGATTGGTATGGAGTTTCTTTTGAGTCCTTCAAGGCCAATGTGACTAGGTGCTGTGCTAATATTAACTTACTATAAATTGAACTCTGCCAATTTAAATCAAATTTTAGTTTTAATTAACCCTTTCAGACACAAAAATCAGGCGTTTGAGATAAAAATCTGAATTTTTGCTTATACACAAATATGACACTAATAAACACGAATATGCAAAAACAATTAAGGTAGGATGCCTCACCTGGCCACCAGGTGATGTCCCATATATGGGACATGCCTTTTTTTTGCGCGTGGCGGCCAATCAAAACGTATTTTTTTACACTTTTCTGCATAAATTGTTTAAAAAATAGTTAAATAGTACTTACCGATTTTTGTTAAAACTCGATCTTAAAAAAAAAAAAACAGTCTTTATATGAGCACTAAGGACCACTTGTTTACTGCCGCACAATATAATTTCACAAAAAAGGCACTGAACCATGTGAAATGGTCAGAGTTCGGTACAAAACTTATTTTTGTAAAGTTTAAAAGCTACTTTATTAACAGAGTTGCTAACCATTGCAGATTTAATATTGGTGTCTAGGTTAAATAGCTTTAAAATCAGTGACAACTTTTGTCCAATATATTGGACATTGTGTCTGAAAGGGTTAATATTTTTGATATATACAGTAGAGTCCGGATATAACGACTTCGTTTATAACGACCAACCGGTTATAGTGACGAAAATGCAAACTCAAATTAGGTTTCATATAGACTTACTATGAAAACATGTCCGTTTAGTACGACTCCGGTTTAAGCGACCAACCGCTTATAGCGACCTATTTTGACAAGAAATCGTCCGCTTAGAACGACGCGCAGTGTTGTTTACAATACCTACGCACAAACAATACCTAACCGCCTGTTTTTTTGCATTTATTTTTTATTTTTGTATTTGAAAGTACAACTCTTCAAGAGTATCCAGTAAAAATTGTAGGTCGATTGGAGCAAAACTACCGGAGATACAGTGCCTCGACTTATAGTGGTAGCGAACAACTCAATGCTCTATTAAAACTTTAAAACGCGTTTTTCTCCCACTTAGAATGGTCAAAGTCGCTTGACCGATCTTCTTCAAATTTGACACACTCTTTAAGTACATAAAATATGAGGTAGTGAAGTCGAGATAATGTTTTTTCTTTGCATTATAATTAGTTTTACTATGACAAAGAGGCTGATTTTTACCGCTTTTTTCTTTTAAAATTCGTTTTTTTTAATTTAAAATTAAGCCAAAAATTGAAAAATCGTAAAAAAAAAAAATCTCGTCGTCATTACCTCGAGAAGCTCATAAACTAACCAAATATATTTGATTTTTTGATTTGAGATAATCCAGTGATGAGTTCTGATGTCCACCGCTTTTTTTTTTAGAGGATCCAAAGATTTGCTCTCAATGGCTTATTTCTTAATAATTTAGGCAAACATTTAATTGAATATTCTTGAAATGATACTTTATTATGTGTACAATTTACAATTAAATACACCTTACCTCCTCCCCCCTTAAAGTTATTTTTTGTTTATTTTAATATGAATTTGTTTTATTTATTTATAGAAATTAATCTAACTATGTATATTATTATTTCATAATTACAGTAATATTAAAACATAAAAACAAGATTAAATTCATTCATCGGTGTTCGTTCGTTTTGTGCGACGTCCCGTTAATACGACTAAGTGTCGCCGGTCCCTTGAGGGTCGTTATATCCGGATTCTACTGTATATATAAGCTTATATTTCCATGTCACTATATGTAACTCGCATTTACACCAAACCAATGAATTAATTTTGTAAAATTGCCGTTGGGCGTAGAATGAATACATAAATAAATAAATACCAAATCAAGTAGTACTAACTAAAACTTAGCAGTTGGTTCATTTATTCTTTTATATACTTAGAAAGTTTATGCTTAAAACGAAACGAAAAACTCGGTTTCTTGTCTAATATTATAGTATTAAATCTTAACACATAATGGAATTTTGAGAGCAACCTAAATTTTAATTTTCTAATCTAAAATCATACTTTCTTGCAGAAACTTTAAACCTTTATCAATAGTTACACTAAGATACTTAATTTCGTGCACTAGCTTTATTCATTATCTACTTCTAATATAACTTGGTCATTGGAGTTCGAAATAATTCCTTTAGTATTATTTACATTTAATTTTCGCTTAGTTTTCTTCAACATAATTAAATGATAAATCTACTCAAATCCTCATTCATTTTACCTTCCAATTCGTCTTTCCCCTTGATATACAATAGTGTATCGTCAGCAAATAGTCCAACCTTACCATGTTAATTATAATAACTAATGATTTCTTTATTTGTTGTTTCTCCGCAATTCAAACGAAAATCTTCCTGAATATACTGTTTCAGTTTTCAGCAAGGCCTGTGACAGAATAATTATCCATATAATTCGTAATAGATTTCTTAAAATTTTTTTCCTTTAAAAATGAGATTTTTACGTTCATAAAAATTCCACTTATTGGATTTAACGGTAAAGTGGTTAAGGTCAGTCAAAAAAATGCTCTCAATAATTTGGAAAAGAGCTTATTACCTGTTAAACTGTTTTCAAGGAGTCGGCAAATAATGTTAATTAAATAAGAACAAACGAGTTTTTATTAGAGGAAATTTAAATTTATAGTTATATCTGAGAAGTTGTAATATTCAAAAAACTTATTTTTGAACACAATTGCTCTGTTATGAAACGCCAAAATTTTTATACTGGATTTAAATTATGGAACAATATTTGATTCAATCCAATCGACATATGCACCGATCCTCGTATAGACTCCAGGCCATCCTTCACGACCGCAAGGTGTTGGTCCGTACGAAACGGTTCCAGCTAGAAAGTAGTATGGTTGTATTCCATTCGAGTTATCCAGACCCATCAGAGGTCCTCCAGAATCTCCTTGGCAGGAATCGATGCCCTTTTTCCCACCAGCGCATATTTGGGAGTACTGAACCTTTATGTTTTGCGTTATGTATATCGCATTACACTTTTTCAATGGGACCCCTCTGACATTGGTCTTTAGCTTAATGTTGCTTGAAGTCCCATGCTCGGTTTTCCCCCAGCCGGACACTTGGAGGAGCACGTTTTCAAAGGTAGCATTTTTTAAATATGACGCAGATGGAAGGCATATTGGGCTTATCCAATCTGTGAAGTTGACTGCCTTTGATAATCGTAAAAGTGCAATATCATGAAATTGATTTCTCGATTTTGAATTATACTGCTTGTGGACAATTGCTCGTTCAATTGAATAATCTTGAACTGGATCCGAACAATATCCTTCCTCACAATCAGGATTCGAAGTTTTGTCCCATTCTCCTAACCGAACGGCGGTTAAATTCCAAGTGGATGGTATGTTTTTTAAGCAGTGTGCAGCTGTGAGGACATATCTCGCATTTATTAAAGCACCCCCGCAGTGATAACCTCTTCTGTTACCAGCTGAAAAGGGTAACAATTATTAGAACATACAAATTTTATTAAAGACTATTGTATCTACGTTTTGTATACTGTAAAAGAGCCATCCAAGGAAATTCATCTATACTCGTTTGTGTGCCTCCATAAATTCTTTGAAAATTCGCTGTTCCACAAACTCCAGGATTAGGAAGATTCTTCTTAATAGGGTTTATAAATGGTAACTGGTTTGATTCTTTTGGAAGTGGTGGACAACAAACCTTAAAAGGGACATTAGTAAGTAAAATAAAATAAAAATACAAAGTAATACTTACCAAGACGTTGTTCTTATGATGACCACATTGACTTCGTCGAAGGTATTGAGCTTCGATTTCTGTTAATTGACCCTTTGTGATGATTCCATAGAGTTCTTTACACTCCCTCAAATATACACAAATGCTTTGCTGTAAATTTGGCGTAGTACAAGATCCGAAACTTTCGTTATAATATGATTGAGGACCTTCGGTGGGAAATATAATTCCTCAAAATTAAAAATATTATCATTTTTTAATAAATTCTCATATTAAGATCACGTATAGGATATTATTATAGAACAAGTGGGAGTTTTAATGTATAGAAATAAGGAAGTCGAATTATATACTATTATAAACAAACGAAACTTTTACTTACGAGCTGTTACTAAAACCGCTTTAAGTGCTAATAGAATTACCCATAGAAGTTGCATTTTTATAGAAGCAGCACAGCAACTCAAATTTGTATATCATTCTACAGAAAAAAGAGATAAAGGGGTTATCTTAAATTTTAAGTAGATTAATGCTTATTATATAGCGGCCAAGACTACATTTTTCATAATTTTAACTTTTACGGATTAATAAAGTACTTTTTTCAATATTAAATTCAATCGTAGCATTTATAAGGAGGTTTTAAACTTAAAGTTGAAAAAGGTAATTTTCATCAATTTCTCTGAACTGAAAAATTAAAATGCAGTTTTGAGGAAAAGGATCAAGAATTCTACTTTGACCTTAATTACAAAACAACTGTAATTACCGGCGCCAAACAAATTCTACCTTATTGCGGACCTCTTAACAATTTTATTAACACTAGAACTACCGGCGTGCAAGCGTGCAATGTTGATAATTTTCGGTTCCTTCGAAGTTATATATCATCAAAGAACTTCTAAATGACCTTTATGTATTCTTTCATATCATACATAATAATCATACAAAGACTGTGCACTCAGAACAAAATTTTGCTGACGGTTTGCCTCGGACCAACGATGACTCGACGACGTCACGAAAGATTTTTTCTTGAGTACATTGAGCGACATAGACGGAACACACGCGTGAGAGGCTGCCGTCGCGTCTCCGCCAAGGTAGAAAGATCTCTTAAATATTTCTATGCATCTTGTTTTTCCACCGAAATGTAAAATTGTGATCTGATTTCTACTTTCTTGATATCTGATTTCTACTTTAAAAATTTGGCAATTTGAAATGTGACTTCGACAATTCCTCAAATTCAAATGAATTCTAATGAAAATTATTATAAAAAGAACTTCGAGACTTCTATTATTTGGAATATCCTTTGGTTGTTACCAATTCCGATATGCAAATTTGAAAATTAAAGAAAGCGGATCCATCATTTGGAAATTTAAGATGGATGAGGAACCAACATTTTACGAGTTCTTCAGTTTAAATTTAATCTATACATAATATAAAACGATAACCGAGTTTACGTTCATTAAAAAAGTAGAATATAAAGAGTATAACATGTTTGAAGTGAAATCTCTTTTTCACACTAACTTACCGTTAGTGTATCAAATTTGGACCTTATGACTACCTATAGTATAAAATGAACACCAAAATCACGAACTTTTGATACTTTCAGTATTTTATCTTACCTTTAGTACATATACTAAAAGACAATTCTTACTTAAGATTTAAAATTGTAAAATTTCTTTAAAAATACAGAGCGAAAAGAAAAAATTAGATAATGTTAAATAAATTCGTAATAGAAAAAAAAGGAACAGCATTATACAGCGAAAGTGCGCGTATGGGCTCCGAGCGACTCTCTAAACTTTAAACGCGTTTTTCTAAAAATGACATTTTGTTGAGATTATCTCCGGATCTACCGAACTGATCTGAATAAACCTTGGTGCGTTTTATTTGCTTAGGTTGCCTCTATTGTAATTAACCACAATTTAGCCCAAACATTAAAAATTAAAAATTTTGGCAGGAGAAAAAGTTGAAAAAAGGGTCAATTTTTTCACATTTTTTTTCAAACTTTTGTAATTTTTTTTGTTTTTGAATTTTTCGACTAAATGTGGTTAATTACAAGGTAAGAGACCTTGATTTTTAAAATCCCGTTTGAATTTTTTGTTTCAGACATCTCAATCCTGAGATTCTGGGCAATGGGACTAGCATATTTTTGAACTGCCGGCTTCAGCGTCCTCTATACAAATTTCTAAATACAAAAATTAAATAATATAATTTTTTTTTTGCAATCTACAAGGATCAAACTTATTGTAAAAAAAATTTGGTTGTAATATCTAATAAAGGGGCTGAGAAAAAAAATCATGAAGAAGTGTCATTTTTAGGCTCTCTAAACGGTAGTAGTACCTTAAATAAGAAAATCCGAACAGCAGGTTACTACCATGCAATGCGCACAATTTGCGGCGAGCTGCACCGTTCAGTAGCGTCACTTCGGCGGATTGGACTGTGGTAAGGAAAGGGTTAATTGGTCCAGGATTATATGCTTTCACATTTAAATTAGTAATTATAAATGGAAAAATGTTTTTGATATGTCGTAATTTTGAGCCTCAATAAGCTTTGGCATAACCCTTAAGAGATAACATTAAAAAATATAATTACTTCAAGGAAGAAACTGAGCACCACTCATTTTGACTGGCCATGGTAATTCGAGTGTTAAGGTTCAGAACCTGCTTCACGACTGTGGTAATAAACCCAATCAAGGGTTAACCGAAGTAAATAAAAAGACAGGTATATAAAACAGGCAATAACAAGTACCGGCGCCAGCCTCCAGATATAAAATGCTAGCAGGTAGTTAGTATTATAACTAAAAGGATAATAGAGATATTTAAATAATATGAACATTATTTCAGGTAAAATACTAAAAATCTGTTCCTTCGTTAACTTGGTTAGTTCGATTTTGACTGTGGCAGGTATTTGCAGTGCAGTGTTAGAAAATAATTAAAATATTGTTAAAAAGATCTTTATACCCTGGACGGACTAGACTATTACCGAAATTTAGAATTTCGAGTGTTATCAATTTAAAAATGATCATATTGTGTTCAAATTAAAGTTTGATTTGTGTCAAACAGAGCCGGATTATCAGCTTCATTGATAGTACGCCACCGATATTCTGACGCTTCAAAAACTCCGAATTTGGACCAAATATAATACCTAATTTTTCGGGGTCAAGTGCATAAAATTTACTTTTTCTCATAATATATAGGATTTAAGGGCCATTGTTTGTAGATTAAAATATCTCCGATTTAAAACCTCAGTTTTCCTGCGTTTTTTTAATAGCATAACACTCATTTGTAGTTAAAATCAATTCCGGAAAAACGCATGGTATACTCCTTCATCATGAGCAATTTGCTTATACCCAAAAGCCAAAGGCTAAAGCAAGTATTGAAGTAAGTATGTACTTTGAATTTTAGATCGCAAAGGCTAAAAAAAATGCCAGGAAATGAGTTTTTATCTTTTAATTGAAAGATAAGTGCACGTTTTTACCGGGTTATAAGGTCAGTGAATTAAGAATGATAGAATTAAATTTTTTTGTCTAAGGTTTAAGGAGCCATGTGTCACTTGCTTCTATGTTATTTAATTTAATTTTCCTGATAATACTAGCGTTCCTTTTCTTCTACTGGGTTTGTGAAATTTCTCCTTGATTTTAGATACACCCGCAAAATATTTTATTATTTGATAAATATTTTTTGTAAATTTTTGTTAGTTTTTATAAATTTTTCCTGAAAATTTGCCGCCTTTTAGAAATTGCTGCCCTACGCCATGGCCTACTTGGCCTTGTTTGACGGAATTTGAATTTTCATAGGGAATACGAAGATAATATTTTCAAAATTGTGTACGCAGTCTGTCCAGGGAATTACAAAAATAAGGTTTAGTTGGAATCTTTAGAACAATTCGTAAGTTTTGATAAAATGTGCTATTTCATACTAATTTTACGGTTTAATGCTAAGAACAGTGTTTTATTCTAAATGACCTGTGGTGGATCGTGTGCTTTAAAAATATATACCCCAGTTGTTGGCAAGATAACAAAATACCCACTACGAATGGCTCACTTGTGTTTTTGTAAGGGCAATGTTTTGTTTAAGGGACTACTACCGGTTATAATTTTGAAAAATTCAATTTTTTTTTTTTTACATTTTTCAACTCAATATACCTTCAGAAATCACGTCTCAACATTTTATTTTGATATTCCCAAAAATATAAAAGTTACAGCAAATTAAGCGTGCCCGCCTATTATATATTTATAAGTAAAACAAAAACTTTAAACGTGATTTTCTCAAAATGACCTTTTATCATATGGCGGACACACTAACTCCGAATTGGCCCAACCGATTGGGCTCAAATTTGGAGTGCTTCTTTATTTGAGTATTCTGCACAGGAAAAAACCACAATATTAGTCAAAATTCAATCCAAAAAAATGTAGCAAGTGAAAACAAGTGAAAAAATAAGCGATTTTTTGAAAAAAATTTTCAAACGTCCGCCATTTTGTTTTTTTAATCATTTGTTGACATATTCTGGTTTTTTCCTACGTGAGGGACATTCCTTAATAAAATGCCGTTTGGTTTATTTGTTTCAGACTCTTCGTTTCTGAGATGAGTTGTCCGCCATGGGACGAGTCATTTTTTGAGCTACCAACTTCGGCGCCCTCTATAAACAAGGAAAAAAATGATAAAAATAAGAAAAAATTTTTTTTGTAATATTTGAAATAATTATTATCACCATGCAAAATTTGAAATTGATATATAATAAAGGAGCTGAGAAAACAATTATTGAAAATTATGCTGTTTTTTTGCAATCTAACCGGTAGTAGTCCCTTAATTACATTTTTTCTAATTGCGTTTTATTTGTTATTGGTGCAATACAAACCAGCTCCTTTGAAGAATGAATAATACCTACTTAAATAATAAAATTAATAGTATGTTACTTTTGTATTCCCTATTTTAACAATATGAAATTTTCTGGAGGATCACGTTATGCTACAATGGAAGTACTTATGTAGGGCTCGAGGGAAAAATTTAACACATACCAAAATAATAAAGGAATTAAGGTTTTTAATTAATACAACTGAAGATATTACCTATTGCTTTCAAATTCTTACCTGTAGAAGATAAAGGCCATTTTCATATATCTATAAAATTCTTAAAATAGACGTTTAGTCTAGATGCACTTTACTCCTAGTTTAAAATTATTGTATTAAGCATAGAGTGAGAGAAGTTATAAATGGAAACATGAAAATTCTTTATACTATCTTAATGAAACTACAATAGTTTGGGTTTCCTCGTCCCCATCTGAATCAAAACAATCTCGAAAGGCGCGCTTCATTGACATTTGACAGTTCTTGCAGTTTCTGAACCACACCGAATTAAAGTTCGAAAAGAGCTAAAATATTTCTCAATCATTCCGAAGCGAGGACTGTACCACCGTGGACTGTCATCTGAAGCTCTATACAGACGATTTTCAATTTCCGAACGTGTTTTCCCTGTGTAGTTCTGTTAAATATTCCCGAAAATGAACGTATCCCGGGTAATTATTATATGAATATTGATTTAAAAATACTACAGCTTCATTTGGTGCTCTCTAACACAAGAAATGGAAAGTGTTTATCGAGTAGGGTTACGTAATTTTTTCACTTATTTTTCAGGCAATCGTTCGTACCATTGCGACCACTTCGTCGAGGAGGGCAGCCCCCGCAACCAAGGACGTCCCACAGGGCTACTTTGAACTTAAGAAAATCCAAGAAAGGTTTCAGGTTAAAGACGGAAAGCCGATCTTCCTAAAAGGAGGCACCTTCGATCAAATCCTCTACAGACTAACAATGGGACTGACTCTAGTCGGACTGGGAGGAATTGCAAAACTTTTCTATGAATTAAGTGTTCCCCATCAGTAGAAGTCATGTAAAAGTAAATTGCCACTCCTTCCCTTGTAATGTGACTCCCATTCCTAGTTTTAGTGAAGTCCTATTGCCATCGCAGTAAGGAGATGGTGAGCATTTAATTGCATTTGAAGGGAGAAATATAATAGATGAAATAAGCCCGGCGTTTTTAATTCTTTCCTTCTGTTTCTACTAACTGGAAAATATGAATTGGCTACAGATATATCCTTCCCCTTTTTGGTAACATTTGTTTGGAGTGTTTTTAACTATAACGAGACCTTCCAACAGCTCCAGGTTTACAAATGTTTGAACACCAGCAATTTTTTTAGGAACGATTGCAAAAGCTGCACTACTAAGTTTATTCCAAAGTGTAACATTTTGCTCAACTTGGTTAAGATAAAAGATGTAAGTAATACGAGAAGGGGTTGAAACAAATTTAGCTACGAATCAAAACAGGACACGTCTATCATTTTGGTTTCTAAAGCACTTTTTAGCAGGGAATAATAATAAATATTTTTCCTTTGTTCTCTACTACAAAGTGTTTTAGAAACCGTTCTCAAATCGAAGGACCACAAAAATTTAATTTTAAGAAAAACTATAATTCTGCAATTTCGTAAATAAAGATATGACAATAACAAAAAGGGCTTTTTCAATTAAATTTAAAGAAAGTGAGATAACCCACAAACCTCTTAAATGAAGTTCCATTTGCGATTTGTGTCTAGTAAAGGAACGCCTTCAAATTTATTACATACATTTTTTAAAACACCCTACACTCTCTGCGCACTCGGAAACGCTGCTCAGAACTGAGAGCGCACAATTGCACAATTTACTCAGTTATTAGCACAGTTTTTGACCTGCGCAAAGTCGTCATGATTACGCAGTTAAATGCGCAGGTCGCATGAATTGCTTACAATATAACTGCAATACAGTGTGATAGCAGCCATGGACTCAAGTGAGGAGACAACCGAACTTTTGGATTTTATAGAAACGTAACGTTTCCTTCTATTTCTTTCCGCTTTTAAAATTGCAGCAGCTAATAGCATGTGAATTAATTTTTTCTCTGAAACATTATGGCTGGCTATTAATTTGCTTCAAAATGAATTCTTCATATATTGATCGCTCAAACTCTCATGAAAAATGAATAAATAACAGCAAATTGTGCGTTTAACTGCACTGTGTGTGGACACCATCTAGCGCAGTTTTTTGGGCAATATTTTACACAGTTTTATTGTGCAATATAACTGAGCGTGTATGGCCGGCCGACGACTTTGCACAGGTCAAAAACTGTGCTAATAACTGAGTAAATTGTGCATCTGACCTGAGCTTTCTTCAGTTTTTTTTTCATCAGTTCTAACGTCAACTTTACAATTCTTCAAGTATAAATATTAATTCCAATATTTTTATGCTATCCGGAAGCCAATAGTCCAGTTTTTCCTTTGATTTATATTTCATTTTAGTTAAGATTTAAAATCTAAATAAACAAGAGTTGATCTAAAGTTTGTGTAGGTTAATTCCAGAGGGTAAGAATAGGAAATCGGTTCGGAAAATCTGAATACCGTCTCGTCGGTCAATTCAGTGTTATAGTACAGAATAAAGACTGATCAGAAGTCCCATCTAGAACAAAAAAGTGGTCCTTCTTTGAGTCTACAAATTTTAAAAAAATCAAATGCCACTGCAGAAGAGATATCTAATCTTTATTATTCGAATTATACTGAATCAAGGAATAGAATTTTTACATTGATTAAGTCATATGATTCGAAATATTGTTAGAGAAGGTTAACATAGAAACATGGGTATAAAATGAATAAAAACATTAATTTCAGAAAGGCAGGCGTATTTTATTCAAAACATTATTATTTATTAAATAATTTTTAGATAAAGAATCATTTTTTTCAAGTTTCATGAGGCAGCATCTCATGTAACGAATTTCAGAAAAAAAAGACAGGTCAAAAATTGGTCAACGGTAGAGAATTTTTGAAAATGTTTTTCTTATTTTCTAGATCACTGGCCTGATTCACATTACTTATTTTTTCTTCCTCACGAGAACTGTCTCACCCAACCGCCCTAGCTAGGGAGACGAATAAAAATATTGGCCAACCGTGTTATGCACGACCCTGCAGGTTGGGTGGTCTGTAGCCGCATTTAAATTCAGGCTAATTTTGTCTATTCCATGTGTAGCAAAATATCCTCCACCACAGCTGCAAGCATGTTATAAGACTTGGGTACTGTATTAGGAGAATAGTATCGAAAATCGTTTAAGAAAACAACAGAAAAACTTAATACAAAAATAAATTTTTATTCAAATTCAAATGTTGTCATTTTCATCGATGTCGTCAATAACTTTTTTGAGGCAATCCTTTGGAGACATCTTATCTAGTTCACAGAGGTTAATCAGATCCATTTTCGAAATTCTATCGACCATGTCTCTTATTTTCTCCTGTTTTATGATTTTCTTAATAGAAATTTTGGCACTTTGCTTATCTGTTTCCGTCTCGGGTAACTTAACTACCTTTTTAGCGGTCGCAGATGTGTCTATTTCAACTGATTCGATAACAGATCCTCTGGACCTATAGTGCTGTTCGATAATATCGCGCAGCTTATCTTTGGCACTTTTGGTTACTTTACCCATAGCTAGGCTCCGAAGTTCTTGAAAGTTAATTTCTCGCGATTTTTCCAGATAACTTGGAAAATTTTCTACGTCGTACTCAGCTGAGATGTCTACTGCAATTGTGACTTCGTTATCGTCATCGGAGTCGTCTTCTTGGCTTACAACTGATGAAAGTTCGCCGAATTCTTTTATAATTTCAATACTATCTTTTAAAGAGTCATCTTCTACAAATTTTCTTTGTTCCGCCTTTCGTCGTATAGACGCTTTTAAAAATTCACTAATTTCTTTTTGTCTTTTTTTAAAGTCTTGATCACGTTGTTGCTGAGATGATTCAATTGATGCTTCTACTTCTTCAGAGATAGGAATATGTTTTAGATTTTGCTCACCTAAATCATTTTCGTCTTCAGTATCTTCCGATTCATTTAATTCACTATATTTATTATTTTTACCCGTTTCAGAACTTATTTTTGGAGAATTGTGCTCCCCAGAAATATCTCTTTTAATAGGAAAATGAGTAGGGCCACGGTTATAGTTTTTCTTTTCATATTCCGACAAAGGATCAGAGTTCTTAGAGTATTCATCAAATTTATTAATTTCTTCGCTCTTTGAAACTTCTATTGAATTTTCGATACTTTGTGCTTCTTTTGATACTCTAGAATGCCTCCTAGGTTTATTACTAATTTTTTCAAATCTTGCCGGACTTTCAGGTGAATCCTCAGCATCTTCTTTCGAAGTTTGTACGACCTCCAGTTTGAGTTCACTTTTGTTTTCGAATTCTTCATCATCATTAAGGTCAATTTCATAGGCAGTAATATTCAAATCGCCTTCATTTAATGATTCATTTTGCGAGGTATTATCCTTTATTTCTGATGAACTCACAGCCTTTTCTTTCTCAATCCGTTTTGGCACTACGTGAGGTCTTCGCTTCATTATGCCAATACAGGGTTTCGTTTTAACTTTAATCGGCAACAAGGAGTTGGACTGTATCCCTATAGCGCTGAAGCAATCAACAAACTCCAATGTTTCAAAATTCTGAGTGAGTAGAGGCCACTCATTGCTGAATTTATGCTTAGCTTCAATTAATAAATGCGTATACTGGTTAATTTCTTCATCTCCGTAGTTAATGTTCTCTTTTTTACTATATCTTTTAAAAAATACATATATATGTTTAATTAAGTGAGTTAAAAGTTAAAAGGAACTTACATCCAATTTGAGCGGACTTGCATGAATCGGGAAACACCACTTTGAGCAGCCAGATTGCAAATGTGAACGGAAACATTTGGTTGGCCAGTTGCTATTCGATGGAGTCGAGATAGAGCCACGCCCCCTGGATAATTCGTACTAGAAATAACCAGCAGAAATAAAGTAAATAAAGCGTTGACCACAAGGTGACCACCAGCAAAAAATACTAGTCCTGCTTGCCATAAAGATTTTCCTCTGTTTATCCATCTATTGTTTTTATTTAATATTTAATTAAATAGGTAAAAGTTAATTTAAAGGTAACAAGTATATACTTACATTCTGTGGCATGCACAGGCAACTGATAAATTTAAGAGTGGAAAGACATAAATTATAAAACGCAATTCTTTGTGAGGTAAAAATGAATATAAAAATACAAATGTTAGCGCAGCTACTCCTAGAGATCTTGAGCGAGGTTCTAAGTACAATCCTAAAGGCACAAATAATATTGAGGTTCCCATTGCGCGTGGTATTGCTGAATAAAAATACCAGAGGAATGGCGATACCTATTTTGTTAAGTTAAGGAAATCAACGAATAGAAGAATTTCTATATTAAATGTAGGTATTTTATAAAATAGCTGCTGTTAAAAAAATTAATGAAAATGTTAAATGAAGAACAAAGTCGATTATTAATTAATTTTGTCATAAAAGGATACGCCCCATTGGGAGCTTTTGTTTAGTATTGTGTTATACCACAAGACTTCTCCTTCTGGCCATAGTGGGCGGCCCCAAAAAAAGGAATCTACAATAACCGTGGCAGACAGCAATGATATGCCAGCAGGAAGTGCTATTTTCAAAAATCTGAAAACAAAATTTAAAATAAGATTTGATACATTTACAAATAAAAAAATACATTCACACTTACTTGTCTATTGAAAGTTTCTTCATGTAAATATCGTAAAGGAGTAAAAGCCCTAAAAGAATAGCAAGTTCCGCCCTGAATACAATAATCGATGCACCCGAAAGCCAAACGAAGAGTCCAGTTTGTTCTTTCAACCAAAATGCAATGGCGAATAACACTATTTTTAAAATAATATTTTACTCAATAAAAATTCATCTATAATAAATTAACTAGAAAATTCTGCATCAAATCTGCATACTAAAACTAAAAATTTTGTTTTTTGTACTTGGAAATTAGGTTAACTAGTTCTTAGTATAATTATTTATAATAACACAAAAGACTTGAGTTTTTGGTGCAGACATTTCTAGAAAAAAAAAACGTGCATGTATTACCCAAGGGGAGTGCCATTACATTAGGAAGTGGCCGGCTCATATAGAACAAAAAGTGGAATTGCGATATTGTAATTAGTGTATACCAAATGGACACCATAAATCCAAATTTCTTTTCAATCATTTTCCGCAGTTCCTCCCACGATGCGGTGACCAATGCGGCCAGAGCTAAGCGAACTGAAAGAATTGTTTACGTGTGGTCTTTCGAACTTGGAAATGTTTTTTTGAATTACCTACATATTGACTCCAAAATTTCTGGGCTCCCAAATATTGAAAGAGGATGACTGCTGGAGACGAAATAATGGAAACCACCAGCGGTCCGATAAAAGTGCGAGGTACAACTCCCGGAAATTCATGATGATCATACTACATTGTGAAGAATAAGTAATAATTTCGCTTATATATATTTATTGTAAAATTAAAATAATGTACAGCATGTAGTAAGGAAAAGGTTCTGACCACAAATACATTCAATGCTTATTGTAATTTTTCGTGAAATTCAAATGCTTTATTGTTTTTATAGTCTTATTAGAATGATGGAATATTTCATTTAAAAATTTAATAGCATTCGTTGGTTTTAATTTTTAAAATATTTAATAAAAGTAGACGGCTTTTTTTCCATATCTCAGTTTTTGAGAAAAATATCCCTGAAATTATGTGATCTTTCGAAAATTTAGATGTGAAGATTATCTTAAAGGGATAAAGCACCCATTTTTCCCAAAAGGCCAATTTAGTAGTGCCTGCAATATGTTAATCTACATAAAAAGATAGAAGTGTATTTCTTTTTGCGGATAAATATTTTAAGGGGTAGAAATTATTCCCGAAATTAATATAAGGGTAGATTAGAATTGGTTCAATTGAAGAATAATTGAAGGTGAAACCGGAATACCACCCTTCTCGGAATGTTTCCTTGTGAGTATTTTCCTTATACAAAGTGTCTATGGTTTGTTCATGTTTAGTCCAAGTAAGTTGATCATCTCTTACCATTCCTAGATATTTTCATTGCGATATTCCTTTAAATTCCCTCCCTTTGATTCGTATATTATTATTAATGGCTTTTTTACTTTATAAATAGGTGTTTTTTTGTATGTTCATTCATAATTTGTTGCCTTGTAGCCAGTTATCGTATTTTTTTAGATCTTCACTTATGTTATTTTCTAATTCTCCCGGCGAGTCTCCTCAATACAGCAATAACGCACGGTCGTTTGCTTATTTGATGTAATTTGCATTCAGATTTTTGAATTTAATATTATTTATATATAGCAAATAAAGCAATGGGCCTAGTATTGACCCTTGAGGTACGCCGAATTTGATCAGCCTCTCCTGGCTATAGATGCTGTTTAGTTTCGTTTTAATTATGTTTTTGTCCAGATAATATCTTAATAGCTACAATAAATTCCCTCGTACACCATTTGGTAAACCAGACTCATAATTATTTATATTATAATTTACCTTCTGTTTTATAAATCGGAACTACGATTGTTTAAGTTTTGATACAGTAAGAAATCCCTGTTTCAAGTTAATTATTTATTATTTTTACTAGTGTTCAGCAATTATATTTTTATCTTATTATATTTCATCTTCTTCTTCTTAGATTAGAGTTCTTTCATACTACTAAAGTAAAATATATTCTTCAGGAGATGATTAATCGATAAATCAATGCAGAATTCTAACATAATTTTGAAAGTCCATCAAGAGAAGCGCTTCCCTCGTCCGAATTAAAGTTTCGGGACAATTCGAATTTTTATAATTCATAAAAGCGGCGAGAGAGAGATCAAAAATAATAACTCGAGCGAACCGATGATGGCTAAAAATAATTTTGTCCACGCAATTGAGACAATCTTAACCGAGCTAGAAAAGTGCATTTGCAATTTCACCTGCGTAAAGTTATGCTTCAAGTAGAGGATGTCGTGCATCGCCTGGATATTGAAGCTCTCCTCGACCTTCGTGAACGGAGTGTAGAGCAGATGGGCGACTGCTGTGAAGAACAATATGAGCCCCATTCTGGACCAGGTGTGCCGCCCGTACTACAAGATCAGCAGAGCACCTTTCTTCCTCTCGTAATTATCTCCTGCTGTGAACGCTCAAATTCTAGCTTAACTAATCGATGATCTATTCTGAAGACACTTTATGAACATATAGAATTACATAATTAGCACTTGTAGCATCTTCACTTAACCGAGTTTATGAGGATAACCTGAGAAAAGGAACCGCTGCGATCGCACCGCGTGAAAAAATAGAACTCTCGCCAACAGCCAGATGAAGTCCCCAGCGCGGATTTGGAACGTGTAGCACGTCACAAAGTATTTTTTTTTTTACTGCGGGAGAGATTTTCTAATGCCTTGTCAAGCGATTCTTGCTCTCCGGGCGATGGAAAATGATTTTTTACACCGCTAAAATAATCCACGAAGATCGCCGAGGCGCCAGACTTTGTAAATAGATCGACTTTTCTCAAGCTGTCAGATCAGAATACGCCGGTTACGCGATAGGACAGTGAGGAATCACCAACCTCATTCACTTTCCCTTTTGTTTTTATAAGAAGAGGGGTTCTTATAAATAGTTTCTACACATTACAGGCACATATTTACATTATTATTTCATCCCTGTACGCCAAGAAAAGACCAACTTCTCAAGAATCTCGTGGCAATCACCTGCATTTGGTCATTTTCCGGGATTTGTTTACGCCATACGGAACAGGAAATTGTCATAACGTGTATGTCAACAAACGTCGCAGCTGTCAAACTCTCATCCAAAGTGTGCGCTTTTCTTTGGCGGCTAAATTTATTAAGACTTGTATTTTTATATAAAAAAACACTAGTATTCTTATCACTATCAATGAGTATGGATGCTCCAGAAGGTGATAATAATGCGCCCAGTTCCGAAAATCCACCAGAGGAAACTCAATCCACAGATAAGGGAAAGGAAGAAAAAGTGGGCACTTGCTACTGGTAAAAGAATTCTTTCTATAATATTAAAATTGACCGTAATTCTGTGATCTTGATCTGTTTTCAGTGGAAAGGATAGAAATTTTAATATTGTCGAGCTCCTTTGCGCCAACTGCAGTAAGTGGTTTCACGAGTCCTGCATAGGTTACCAGTTGGGAAAACTCGTCCCGTTTATCACAAATTACGTGTTTATTTGCAAGAACTGCTCACCCAGTGGATTAGAAAGCTTCAGGAAGAGTCAAGCTTGTAAAAGATCTAATAAATTTAATTTACTTACATCCTTAATCCTGTTTTTATTTTACAGCCATTCCTCAAATGTGTGTTACAGCTATTGCTAATATGCAGCAGGCCGCATCTAAAGAAGGGAACACGAAATCTTTCTTTAGTAAGGATAAGGAAATTATTCCTTACATTGAGCAGTACTGGGAAGCAATGACCACTATGCCGAGAAGAGTGACACAATCTTGGTAAGAGATTTAGTTCATTTCACTTTACCTTACCCTTCTTGAGTAACGTTCTTTGTTTCTAAGGTATGCTACAGTTCATAGAGCGTTAGTCAAAGATATTCACACCATCTTCACGTACGAAGAGTCATCTGATCATGGAGCAATGTTTGGCCTCGTGGTATCCGATTTATCGCAGATTAAGCCAAATTATGAAGCTATGGTCAAAGGGGGTGCGTTGCGGCTCACCGACGATGGATATACTCAAGGTAAGTTTCTTATTATGTTAAGTCAGGATTTATTTTCTCAGCAAAAAAATTGAGAACACATCTTACTAGATGCTTACCAGTCAAATAATGCTTTAATTCGAAAACTGACGGTTCCAGAACCGGCATAAAGTTAAAGAGTAGCGATATGTTTTAGGAGCTCGTACCCCCTGACTTATGGGGGCTATTAGGTTACGATTTAAACAAAAAAAAAACATATTTTTCAATAATTTTTGTTTTACAGAAATAAAACATATCGTTTTGAAATTTTGCACTGATATTTAATTACACTTTAGATATACAAAAATATTTTCTTTCAAATTTTTGAGACCGGTTTTTGAATTTTTATTATTTTTTGAAAAAAAAAAACACCAAAAAATGATGGCGGGCATGATTTCAGGCGTCTGGATCGTCGGAAAAAAAAGAAAAAAAAACCAAATTAATCCTTGTTCAAATGGCTATCGTGTGAACTAGGATCATTTTTTTCTACCAAAAAATAACAAAGTGGCGGCCATTTGAAAAAAATTAAACGAGTTTTGAGGTTAGAAAATCGGTAAATTTGTTACCGATCAACACGATTCTGATTGTACTTTTTTTCTCATGAGTGCGCGCCATTTAAAGAGCTCATTAATTTTACTGGCTTATTAATTTAATATGAGATGGTTTTAATTGGCTTTATATTTAGAATATCGAACATTTTTAAAAACAGCTTCTTTTGCCTTTTCCACAAAAAAAAAAAAAAAAAAAACACCCTCACGAAATTAGATTTTTTCTCTAAGAATTCCTCATCTTTTTCCAGATCACTGTAGGTTAAATAAGTATTTTAATTTTAAAGGCATAAACCTGCGAGCAACGTTGTAGTGGATTATATTAATAATATTAATGAGTAAGTATGCTTCAACTACGCTGCGCAAATTAAAAAACGGGACACTGTTTTAGAGCCGAAAATTGGAGCTTTTTCAACAGGAGTCGTCGTGCTAAACTGCACTTCAAAGAAAAACCAAAAAGCTGTCCTTAAATACAATCATCTAGTTGGGAAAGTAGAAAGTTTGGCGGCCTGCACAGGAAAATAATGTTTAATAACCGTAAAATTACAGAACCTATTACGAAACTTCATTTAAATACCCTGTGAATGCAAAACAAAATCATGCTCTTATCACGAGAAATAGCCAAGTTATGACCTCTTGAAGATTGTCTTTGTCGACCTGAGGAACATCTGAAACGAAATGCGAGGTGGTTGTTTTTAGTGATTTTTGATTACTCCCACCACTATTTTTGAAACTCTAGATGATAAATAAGACCAGAAATGAATGATTCGCGTCCACAGAAATATCTGAAGACATGTTTGAATTTAGCAATTTTCGAATAACTTACTTATTTTCACAACCTCTAGATAAAAAATGTCATCAGAAATGGATTTATTGTCCCCAGAAAGCCCTGAAATGATGTGCAAAATGTTCGCATTCAATGATTTTCAACTTTCATACTTCCTCAACCCCAACATAGAAAATAACACCAAAAATGAATTTGTTGTTCAAGGACATATGTGAAACGGTGTGCCACATGCCTGTGTTTAGTAATTGTTTATTAATCCCTTTCCCTACTTTAGCCCGTCTTACTACACCTCTATAAAAAAAATATTGCCAGAAATGGATTTAACGACCCAAGAAATACCAAAAAAAATATGCGAGAAGTCTTCACTGTGTCGGTCTGTATTGATTTCTCTAAAAAAATTGCCAAAATGTGCCTATGTCTTGTTTTTAGATTATATTTAGTGGAGGCCTAACTAATTTTTTGAAATTACAATAATTTTTCAGATGAAAGCAAATATTTTTTGGAATAAATAAATGAGGTAATATGGTCACTTATTTAAAAAAAAAACTGATGTCTATGATGAGCGTATCGTTTAGAAATGTCGATATGTTGGTACTTAGTATAGCTCGGAAATAATATTTATATGTTCTATTTATCGGGAAACACGGTTCGATTTATCGATTATCTGTATTTTTGTAAAATTTAAAAGAACCACTATTCCAAGAATATGCAGGACAGCGAACACGACAATTAAATAACATACAGTAAGGCATTTAAAATTTGTATTAAAATAAAAATAAAATTTATTAAACTAACAAAAACATAATCTGAGCGGGCACATCCATTTTAATAAAAGATTCAACAAAAGATAGCTGAACTGCAAAGTGCAAGCAAGGAGGTGGTTATCAACTTTAAAGTGAAAACATCAAACAACATCAAACAGGTACTACGTTTACATACTGACTTGATATTGATTTGACTTGAAAACAAGGTTGTAAGCACTGATACTGATACACAATAGACCGCTCGATTTGCTATTTCGCATTAAAGAATTTTTGCGTTTCGTCTTTTTAATGGAAAGTGCTTATTAGCATACCAAACTTTAAATTTTATTTTTATCCTTACTAAAATGCCGAATTTCGATATATGATTTGTACGGGATAGTGGGCAAGTTAAATATTTAGAGTGTTGCGTAGCATTTTGTATCGATACAGAAATATGTAAGTTTCGTTAACTGATACAGTAATATCGTGAAGAAATGAACTGATACAGTAATATCGTGAAGAAATTATTAATTTATCGATATTACGATACGTATCATCACTACGAACGCAGGATAATTTTCAGGTATTTAAGTAAGAAGCTGTGTTTTTTGTCTTTATACCGGCAGCTAAAATTTATTTTCTAATAAGATTTACATACTCGTATTTGATAAGCGACGTTTTTCACCTTCCAATTTTTAAGGTGGCAGTCAAACCGACCAAGTTTTTAACCATAAGGTTTTGAGCAATATTCTGTTTCCGAAATTCAACGTGGATCAAACGATGGAATCAATCGAAATCGAAATTGGTAACACGATCTTTTGTTAAGTTTTAGAATTATTCTCTCTGTATAATGAGTACTTTTAAAAAATCACAAGATTCAAATTGGAAGTATACAAGATTTAAATTAGAATTGGCGCATCAGAGTGCCTAGACAAGAGATTAAGCGGTATAAATAAAAACTAATCGCTTCAATGATGTTTAAATAAGTTGGAGAAAATAACTTTGTGTTGTGTTGCGAAATTGAACTTCCCGTCATTAAGCTCACTCGTTGTGCAGTGTACATATCTATTTAACATGAAGATAAGGCGTATAAACTACCTTTTTATTTGGTCTAAACTAAAAATATCTATGCAATATGTTACAAGCTTTTCAAGCTCCATAAAAAACTTATGGAGAGAAGCTCTTCTAGGAGATGAACGATCCAAAGTCACGGACACTGCAGTTATAATTATTGATGTGCCTAATTCTGGAAAAATCGCACCTGTAGCCATAAGCGTAAACAGTGGAAAGTGTAACAAGGTCTGGGAGAAACTGGGAAACTAGGAAACTGGGAAACATGACACGTGGCTAGGAAACCCATAAAACCTGGGCAGTGGGTGGCCGCCGTTACCGCGAATCGGCGCATCGTTGCATAGCTAGTGCCAGCGATCTATGACGTAGCCATGGCATGCCGTGTTCAGTCAGTGTTTACATTTATGTATATATATTTTGTTCATTTTTTAAATTTCTGTTGCACCACCTTCGTGAATGTTGACATCACACAGAGTCACATATAAGCTAGTTGCCTCCCACCTCCTTCCTCTCCAGGGTAACTTTTCAAGCATTCTTGGGTGCTCGGTTTGTTTTTCTTTTGTTTTACATAAATTTTATCGGAACGTCTTATGGAAAGCTTTATAAAACGCAAAGTATAGAAGCGGGTCGTTTCGTTGCTGCCGCTGCTTTCCATCAGTTCATTGTGGAGATTCAGTTGAATGCTTTTCCTAATCAATTAAAAGAATTAGTTCGGTATATTCGCCTGCCTTTTTCTCAACTAATCGACTGAAGGTCAATTTTCACTTATCAGCGGAGATTGATAAAATTTTTACGTTGTTTGTGAGCTCACGTGAATATTGAGGAATTAAGTTGCTCTGCCTGATTCTGCTGAATTTTTCTTTAATCGTGAGTTTTTCCGGATTTCATGAAATATGGAGAAATTTGAAGAAAGTAGGTATTTTTATTTTTATACGCAATCAATATTAGTTTCTTAATCTTAATCCAGAAAAAGAAAACATTTTCTAAATTTGCGCTGGTTTTACTTCTACAAAAAGCTGTTTTTTTTTCTGGAGAGCATTTCTATTATGAATATTTTCTTACATCACCTGATTGATTTAGATTAGAAACAATTTTCTTCTGTGTAAGGTCACATTTTAAACAATTGTTAGAATATTCATATCAATACTTTATAGATTCTTTAATTTCGGATTTCTCTGGATTTGTTGGGATTTCCCTATCAGACATTCAGTAGGAAATTGTTTAATTTGCAATTTTCTGACTAACGCTTGATTGCTTATCTTCCGCAAACATTCCAGATATGAATTCTTTTATTTGTAAATTTTAATATTAAAATAGATTTCTGTCCCACAAATTTAATGCGATTAGGTTTTAGATTTATTTTTTAAAGTTATTTCCAGCATGTTTATATTTAAAGCATAAATAAGTAAGGTAAATTTGTGAAACTACATTTTCAATATAATTGCCATTATATATTTTTTTAATTTCCTGGAGGAGATATAAAGCAATTGTAATTTGTATTTGTATGAAAATGTAATTGTCAAGGTATTGAAATACATATTTGCTATTTCTTTTTTTATGTCATGGCGTAATTGCCTATTCGAATTTTTATTATCAATGTGGCCTTGTTATGAGAAACAAAAGGTAATAGTTCGTTTCGTTTATTATTGCTGAATTGCATGCACAATTTTGGGCGTACGTAGGTACTAACATTTCTGTGGCGCCTCGATTTCAAAATAGATTATATGTAGCGGTTTGAGAAATGATTAAATCACAAAAAAATTAATTTCGGACGATTCTCCGTATATTAAGATTTAACAATGGAAATGTTTCTTTTCCCCTAAAACTAAATTCTTAGAAATAGAAAAGCAGAAGCCTGAATTATACAGGGTGTTTGGCAGAAGGACCGACAAAATTTGTTGATGGGTTCATTTCTAATTTTTTACCGATGAGACCTAAGTCGTATGTGATCCGGTTACTGATTTGATGTAGTCTATTAACAAAAAAAAAGGACATGTGAGCTTCCAAAATCCAAAAAAAACAGGTAATTGCGTGAAGAAATAGCTTTTTTCAAAATTAATTTTAAAATAACAAGCTGCAACTGAGAGTTTCGTTTTCTTTTAAAAAGTTCCTTGGTTTACGCCTGTTCCAACAATATGCCACTTATAAAATAAAGTCATTCATTAAAGCGGTAAAAATTAAGGATTCACTGCAAGATTCTAACAATTTTTTTATCAATTGCTGAGTACGAAACCAGTTTACGTACAAAAAAAAGCGGTGATCGTAAGCATCTATTTATTTATTTTAACTATTTTATTTATCGGTAAAAAATTAGAAATGAACCTACCAACAAATTTTGTCGGTACTTCTGCCAAACACCCTGTATTTAGCCGGATATTTTGCCCTAAAAACTGGACTAGCTTTTTTTAATAAAAAAAAGAACTCGATTAGGTATTTCTTAATCGCAGTTTTTATTATAAAATTAACCTTATAACTAAAAAAACAATAAATAGTGTTATCTGTTAGCAATTATGATACCAGCTATGTGTTCAGTTCTTTACTGAACATAAAGTGAAGAAATTCTATTAAATAAATACAGGACAACAAATAAAAATAGCTCACTTCTGGTACAATAAACTAAAAGTTCTTCATTAAACAAATAAAAATACAAAATTTACCTATCTTCTGGTACGAAAAACGAAGACATCTTCATTAAAATTAATAAATAAAAATAAATAGTACATGCTGCTATTTGGCTTTCGCATTTCAATTAGAGAAATTGAAAAATCTTTAAATTTTTTTTGATAGAATAACAAAAATCGATCCTTTTTTCATTCATCACCCTGTAATTTTATTAACACACACCCTATGAAATTTATTAAGGTGATAATTGATATAGAACTCTTTCCCATTTCCAATGACCTTTCAATAACTTCTCTATCCCGCTAATTGGTAAAATTTACTGACTGAAAAATTACTGACTATGTTGTAGCTTTTTAAAATTCGACAATTTGAAAGTTGCGATGGAATCGGGGTAGAGAAGTTGTTGCAAACTCATTGGAAGGAGAAAGAGTTCTCTATCAATTGTTAGCTTAAGGGGTTAGGTGTAGTCAGAGGCATAAAAAAATGACAATTTTAAATAATTTTTTTTTGCCACTAAATTATTTTGTTTTGTAAAAGTAAAAACATAGCATTATTAAATAAGGGGCGTTTTCGAAAATTCATCGGTTTGATGCACCATCAATCACAATTTTACCCATAAGGTGCACCAATATGGTAAATTTCACCTACATTTATATTTTTAGCGGTGAATTTTCGAACGCATCTTCGGAAAAGGAATTTAAGATATCAGCTGATCGAAATGTTACTGTTTGTCAACAAATTTCGGGCATTCCATCAAAAGCTAACCTTCGGGTCCAAAAATCTCAGCCATCTCATGCTCAACATTCGCCTCCATGATTGCACATTAAATAAGGTTGTAATTGTCAACCACAAACAACCGAAAAATTTTATGGTGCACGTCGTGGAGATACTAGATGAATTTTCGAACAGAGTGAAATAAAGTTTGAAACTTATGGTGAATTTACGAACAAGGTGATTAAAAGTGGTTGACATGGTTTACACCATGATGAATTTTCGAAAACGCCCAAGGTTTCGACTTCACTTGACAGAAATTTTGGAAAAAAAAATTAATAATTTTAAAAGTTATGGCTGTTTGCTTTGACCCAGTTCCAACCGAAGCCCCTTGCGGTGGCCATCATATATCCTTGGAGATTCATCTAAAATCAATTGGTTAAAAAAAAATTAGTTTTATTAATAGATAATCTAGTGCCTGATCGAAGCTTTTTTTTTTTTTTTAAATTAACAAAATGGCGGCCTCAGGAAAAATTTTTCCAGATTTTTGGGAAAAAACCAACAGTTAATTGTTTATATATCGAAATAAAATAAAATCGAAATTAAAACAAAAAAAAAATCCTTCGATCAGGCACTTTATGTTTTCAAAAATCTGTATAAATTTCATTAAAATCTACCGAGCGGTTTTTGAGCTACAGTGGCCACCAGTTCAAAAAACATAGTTTTGAGAAAAACGCATTTGAAGTTTGTAAATTGTATATAGAGCGCCCGAGAACCCTTTGTTAATTATCGAATAACTCGAAAAGTAATTGTCGGATTTACTTAAAATTTTCAGAGAATATTTCTAAGATATTATACTTTAAGAAAATGCAAAAAAAAAATCGATTTTTTGAAAATCCTGACTACACCTAACCCCTTAATGAGGTTCGTAGGACATGTGTTAATAAAATTAAAGGGTGTTGAATGAAAAAAGTACCCGTACACAAAATTCCAAGAATGGATTAGCATATGTTGGAACACATCATTACAAATCACCCTGTATAAATACAGGTTTGACAATCTCAAATTTTTAGGAATCATTGCAAGGATAATTAAATTACACATAATTCACTTTGTTCCTTATGAAAAACAATGATATAGTGTGTACAAAATTACTTTTTGGATCTTTAAAGCAGAACCTCTCTTAAGGCCGTTTTCGAATTCACATGCAGTTGCACTTAAATCTATTTTTCTCACTAAAAGTTCTCCTAAAAACTCTGATTATGTCATAAAGTGAAATTCTTTATGATTAAATTACTATAAAACAGATTATAATAATAATTAATAAAAATATTTATATTCGATGGAATAAACAAAATGTTCATACTAAAAATTTTCACACAATCATCGACATGATACAGCCAAATGTGTTTTAAATTTAATAAATAACGAGAAACAAATATTTGTATTCCAGCATCACTTTCAAAAAATAGCCGCCAGAATAAGAGAAAATTTCCGGGTGCGGATTCTGGGCCAACGGGCAAAAAGGGTCGACCAAATTCAGATCTGAATGCAAACGTTAAACTGCCTCCACATGGTTATCCTCTGGAACATCCCTTCAATAAAGATGGTTATCGATATATTCTGGCCGAGCCAGATCCTCACGCACCGTTTCGACAAGAATTTGATGAAAGTTCCGATTGGGCGGGGAAACCAATTCCAGGTTGGCTTTATCGAACTCTCACTCCAAATTCGGTGTTGCTCACACTCCACGATCGCGCGCCACAGCTAAAGATTGCCGAAGATCGCTTAGCTGTGACGGGAGAAAAAGGATATTGCATGGTTCGTGCCACTCATTGTAAGTTAGCTTTCTATTTTCTAGTCAATTGGATAATTTTAAGTTTTGAATATTAGATGTTAGCCGAGGTAAATGGTATTTTGAAGCGACTGTCGAGGAAATGCCAGAGGGCTCTGCGACCCGATTAGGATGGGGTCAAGAGTATGGGAATTTACAGGCTCCTCTAGGATACGACAAATTTGGATACTCTTGGCGATCAAGAAAGGGTACGAAATTCCATGAAAGTAATGGGAAACATTACAATGATGCTTATGGAGAAGGAGACACCTTAGGCTTCCTGATCGAGCTGCCTGAGACAGATTTTGTAAACTACCTGCCGAATACTTTTAAGGACAGGGTAATTTGTTGAAATCATAATTTTCAATATGCAAAATTTAATAATAATAATATTTTCAGCCATTAGTTAAATTTAAAAGCCATCTTTATTATGAAGAAAAAGATAAAGTACAGGAGACGTTAAAGGGATTGAAACCACTGCCTGGCAGTAAAATAACATTTTTTAAGAACGGCGAATCTCAAGGGACTGCTTTTGTAGATATCTACGGAGGCGCCTACTATCCAACAATATCCATTCATAAGAACGCTACAGTGAGTCTTAACTTTGGACCCAATTTTAAGCATGCAGAAATTTTATCGGAATACAACGCAAAAGGAGTAATTTTTAAAAAGGTTTATTATTGTATTTATTACCTAATACCGTGTATTTTATAGATGAACGAAAGGGTGGAAGATTTCATTTGTGAGCAAACTATGTCTGACCTGCTGTACTTTACTGAAAATGATGGACGGTTAAGACTGGATACGTTTAATTTATGATTTTAATTTTCTGTTATAAGAAAAGAGCTGTATTTTTGAAAAATATACGTATTTTTTAACGTTAAACCGCTTTTAATATTCGTTAATTATAAATTACATAAATTGGTAGGCATTCTTTAGGATATTCGTTCTTTTGAGTCAGGAGAAATATTTACATTTCATGCCCTTTATTGCACTTCGAAAACCCAGTATCCCAAACTAAAAAAATAAACGATGGTCAATCAAATTAATCTATTTGCAAAATTGCACTATTGTGTCTGTGTGGCTGCTACAAAATTTATTTTTGTTTATGTAATAATCCATTTTTGGAGGTACCCTATGATCATTTAGAAAAATAAAATTGACAGAATATAGGCAGGTTAAAGAAAAATGTTGATTTTTATAATGGTTTTTCGATTTGAACCTTCCAAAAAATAGTACGTATTTGATTGGATAATAAATGTGTATGTAATCAACCAGTATTAATATAATAATCACGGCGTAGAAAATACGTATTAAAAATTTATCCTTTTAGTCCGTAATACCCAAATATAATACTTTTTGAGAAAGTAAATTTACCTAATAATATTAAACAACAAATTACACTTAAATTTTTATTCTTTTAAAAAAATAATGGTAATTAAAATATCGAAATATATCATTTCGAAAATTTTAATTTTGAGGCACTAATTGGAAAATGGGATGTGGCCATAATTTGCTTTTGATTCATCAATGACGCTGATCTGATGGCGTTATCAACGCTAAAGTCCGCTCGATTAAGGTTGATTGCAGGCAGGACGACTGTTGTCTTTGAATTCTTCTTAATGTGAGCAGAATTGTCTTTCTGATGGACCATTGGGGGGACTATGAAAATAGGCGGCATTCTGATGATAGTCGCTGAATTTGATGATTTGTCGATGGGAATTAAGTTAGCCCTTCGCAGCGTAAGTGAGCCTGATGATTTCGAAGGGATAATTTTTCGAGCGATTGGTGCCTGACCAAATTTAGCCAAGTTGGGCTGATTCACCCACTGAGCCGTCGTTAGCTTCGGGATGCTCCTGACCCTCCGGGTAATCATGGGAACTGAGCTTATCCTTAAATCCTTCTCTAGATAGTTGTTCAACTCATTAAAATTAATCTTTTCTTGTTCGGTGGCAGAGTGATGATCACGCAACCTGTTCGAGTGCCGAGCAACGATCTGGTGTTGTTGGTGTGAGGACGGATGCATCACGATGATCTCCTCCTTAACATCAGCCGTTATTGGTCGGCCGTGTATCACAATGTCATTAGATGCAGTGTAAATTTTCTTACCAATCAGCCGGAGGTGCGGAAAGACCCTGTTCCATTCCTTAATCTCATTCCTGAGGTCAGGCTCTTCAGGCAAATCCTCCTCTCCATAGAACATTCGTTCTATCTTCTCCCACTCGATCTGATTCTGTTTGATTGCATCTTCAGCCCATGGGATGGATCCCACGCTGCTTCTATCGTAGCTGCTGGACGAATGGAAGAAGTCCCTTAGGTCCTCCGAGTCGGATGATGTGGAGCTTTCATTATTTGTGAACACCTTTTTGGACATTTAGCAAGGCTAGTGCAACGCTTCCATTTATGTAGATATATATTTTCTGGATAGATTTAACCAACTAATGGTAAAAAACATTTACTTTAAAAAAAGAGTCCTTCAAAACAAAACAATATTGACATTGAACTATACCTGCTTATGTCACTATGAAAAGATGATGGTGGGTGAAATGTCCTTTTTACTTCGTCCTAGCTTCTGAGCAGGCGCTGTATCTTGTGTTTTATTCTTAAGAGTGTTTCAGAATTTGAATTCAAAAGAAAATTAATTGTATTGCTTGCTTTGCTTGCAAGTAAAGTTTTGGGGGGATACCCATAACTTGGCCCCCAAATTTAAGGAACGGGGTTCGAAGCATTTTGCTGTCCTAAATATGGGAAAAATAAAGAAAAAAATCTATCTCGACCCGTTTTCGAGATATAAAAAAAAATAGTTAATACTTGTCCCGTATCAAATATTTTCATTTTACAAAATGCATATTAACTAAATATTTTCCTTTTACAAAATATGCATATTAACTAAATATTTTCCTTTTACAAAATGCATTTTAACTAAATATTTTCCTGTTTTCAAGAAGAACGGAACAAATTTCAGCTTGTTTTGGTACATAATTTGACATTTCGCGGTGTCGCGATTATTTTGAAAAGAAATTAGTGTTTTTGGCGCTTTATTTAGAAACAAATTGATCGGTGGTAATATAGAAATGTTCGGCAAATAGTGGCGGTTTGTGAATATTCAAGTTTTTCAGTGTCGTGGCGGGGTTTCGAAAGATTTTGCTGTCTGGAGTTGATACGGGACAAGTATTACCTATTTTTTTTTATATCTCGAAAACGGGTCGAGATAGATTTTTTTCTTTATTTTTCCCATATTTAGGACAGCAAAATGCTTCGAATCCCGTTCCTTAAATTAGGGGGCCAAGTTATGGGTATCGTGCCAAAGTTTTTTATAAAAATAAAAAAGATTTAGTGTTCCGTACTCATACAGTGAAATAAATATTTATACATTCCCTGCAATCTAAATTAGTAAAAAAATTGTCTATGCATGGTCATTTTAAGCTATGACTTAACAAATTTTTATTTAAATTATATAAATTTTGATTTGTCTATACACAAAAGAATTGTTCTAGTGATTCCGTAGTGAAAAATACGTAGGACATGCTGAATATATTTAGACACCCTGTTACTACGCCACTGGGAAGAAATTTGGCTTTGCGTATATTGAAAAACTATAATAAAATAATTGAAAAATATCTTGTAGTTTTTTTTAATATCTAGAAATTTTCTGCATGGCCCTTGTATAATTTAAGATGACATTTTAATAAACTATTAAGTAAACTCAACTATAAAAGTGCACAATTCAGATTGTTACTTAACTATTTACTGTGATGATAAAAAGATAGAGTTTTAATTTTAATAGTCGTTTATTTTGAAACTGGCCCAAGTCCAAATAATCATGAAGACTATTTTTCTAATATATATTCTTGTAGAGTAAAAAAAGTCTTTATGATAATTTGTATTTGGGCCACTTACAAAATAAACGACTCATATATAAAAATGTGGGTGTCTTATTTTCCACTGGAGGAAACTGGCAAATAACAAGTTGTTTATTTGTTGTGCAATTTCCACTCCGCTCCGAACTAAGACCATGTGGTCAATTGAACATACCTCAGAAGAAGAGCTCAATTTAATCTCGTCCTGTAATGATACCAATTGCTAAGCTGATGCATATTGTTGTCAGTTTGTTTAATATGTTTAGGCTGTTTACAGTCCAGTTTTGCATTCCAACTTTTATTGTGCTCGTTAAAAACCCATTCTTCAAAAATCCGAGCGATAAAAGGGGAAGCTATATTAACTATATATTCAGCTTAGAATATTGTGGTTTATGGGTTAATGGGTATGGAAATGTAATACGCATAAGACTATCAGCTAGAGAACCATCTGTGTATTACACTGAAATGTTCTCTGAAGATATATTCCAAGAATTACGATCTCAAACAAATCTGGGAAGTTATTTTATATGTAAACAATTGGACATTTGTGTCTATTATTGTTGGACTGTTCACAATCTTTAAGTGGCAAACTTGATGCCCTTTTACGGTTCAAAACTTATTATTTTGTAAGAGGTAAGACGACTTCACTGCAATTTTTTCAATGAGAGCCTTTTGGTATGAGCATAGCTTTGTTTTGTCCCACCAGAACACAAAACTATAACAAAGACTAGGTGTTATTACTGCTGTGTATATCAAGTGTAGTACGCTAAGACAAAGTGTTCCCCATATTGTACCGAACGCTCTTCTGCATTGTCAGAAGGATGCAATAGGCTTTTGTATTTTTCCAAATGTAGCCTCAAATTCAATTTGTTGTTTAACATCACTTCTAGATATTTTACGCTTTGAGCAAAGTTTATCTCGTTGCCGAGGTATCAATAAAAATTTAAAAATCTGCCTTAAGGGGAATTTTAATTTTTTTTTTTTTTTACATAAAAGAGTTCTTTAATATCACAGAAATACTGTCCTAAAACCATTTTAGGAAATTCGTACAGGAAAAAAACTTATACCTATATTTGTAACGGTACCTCTACGCGTTTTATATGCAAAAATTATATAACAAAAACTCTAAACGGGTTTTTCTCGAAACTACAGTTGTTAAATTGCCCGCATCTGTAACTCGAAAACTGCTTAACGGATTTTAATAATACAAATCAAAATACATCGTTGTGAAAAATACTAGTAACTAAACCTTTAAAAATAGTATGCTACATACCCATATTTTTTTATACAGGGGTAGTTTACCCCTGAAAAAATGTATTTTTTTTTATTTTTCAGAAAAATGTTTATAAAATGATAAAAATATTAAAAATAAAATGATTTTTTAGGTTTAGTTAGTAGTATTTAGTCTTATAAATAGAATGCTGTTGGAATTTTTACTCTATGTGTTACAGGAAGTCCTAGAAAAATACAGGCGTTTTAAAAGTTACTTCTGGAAGATATACTAAAAATGTATATAATTCTACATTCTCCATATGTTCTACTATAATATTTAAAAGGAATTAGTTTGATAAATATAATAGTTTTTCCACACAAAAAAAAAAATATAATGTTTGTTTTTCAAAAATGAAATGAAAAGTCCCCTTAACTCACAATTAAGTTAAAGAAAACCTTAATGTTGTGTTTCTGAATATTATTGCTTAAGAAGAACTTTTAAATACTAAAAGCACACACGAAATGGAGTTAAATCGTTATATATTTCGTAAACACCATATTTATTAAATTTGCAGAACATAACATTAATATCGTGAATTTGTGTATGGAAAGTGTAGAAGTATGCCGTTAAGGAATAATCATCCTGATGGGAAGACGCAATGCTATAATATATTTCGAAAACAAATTTCAGGCACTTCCCCTTTTTCTGTGCATGTTCGATATTCTAATTTCGACTGCGCCACTGCGTTTGATAAGAAGAAGCTACTTTGTTTTGAAAAATCACCTGTTTGCTGTGGTTTCCCTCGTAGAAGTGAGTGAATTTAGTTTAATTGTAGGCTGCTAGTGAAAGAAAGCATTGATTCCTTTTGAAATTACGTATGACACGTTACTTAACACTATTTAAGCGTTTTGCCAGTGCAATGAGCGAACCAACAATAGAAAATGCAATAAGATCTTCGCTCACGAATTGCCTGAACCCGGTTCACTTGGAGGTTATCAACGAGTCCTACATGCACAACGTCCCCAAGGGATCAGAAACTCATTTCAAAGTGCTGGTCGTTTCGAAGGAATTCGAAAATAAGCCTCTTATAAAGGTATGTTGCCAGTTATTTAGAAGTTGCTTAAATCGAATTGTTAATTTGCCCGCAGAGGCATCGCATGGTTAACGAAGTGGTGAAGCAGGCTCTTTCCGACCTAAACAGAGATTTTGTTCACGCCCTTTCGATAGAAGCAAAAACGCCCGAACAATGGGATCCAGCGTATAAAGTTGAGCCGAGTCCCAACTGTCGCGGAGGATTTGGAAAATAAATATTTTTAAATTTAAAGTAGTGTTATGATTGCATGTTCAATCTAGCTTTAATAAAGTATATTATTATTATTTAATAAAGATATTAGTTGTATGCTTCTTTAAGGTAGCCTTCCGAGCGCAGATTGGGTAATTTTGATTCAAATATTTGTTTTTCATCTTCTAATATTTAAGGAGTTTTATTGCACCTACCGAAAAAGTACCAATCGTGGTCTCAAATTAAAACTAAAAAACTAACATTGTTTTTGAAAAATCAAAGTACATTATAGAATTTTGTTCCCTATGAATGATAGCGCTTTGGAATTACAAATTTTGTTTGCTTATATAATGATTCTCAGTTGATTCTGGCAATTTTCCTAATGATTTTAATGGACATCGCTTTATTCGATTATCATACGATACAAAAATCTATTACTAGCTCTTCCTACTATATTTGTATCAAAAAACTAAACTTAAAATTTAAGAATATCATATTTCGAGTTTTGAAATTAATTTATCGCTATAAATTAATTTCAGAACTCGAAATATGATATTCTTAAAACGATAAAATACGAAATTTGCTGGGAACTTAGTTCTTACTCTTAACTTTAAAGGTCCACTAATTTAGTCGTTCTTTATTATTCCGTACCCCGAAATGAAAAAAACGGAGCTCTCATAGGATCACTTTGTTGTCCGTCTGTCTGCCCGTCAAAATCCTTTTTTTCAGGAACGGCTAGAGGTATCGATTTGAAATTAATACCAAATACTAAAGCCTAATGCCTTTTAATAATAATAATTGTTATAGGTGATAATAAGTTTAAAAGTTATAGCTATTTGAAAAAATACCTTGAATGCTCCAAAACTCTTAATTTTATTTAGAAAAAGAAACAAGATAACCTCCTTATCATAACTAAAAAGTTCAAATTGAAAAAAGAAATTTCTTAAGGCTCAATATTGTCTAAACACGAGAAGATTTCAGTTTTAGCTGAAAGAATAACATCGTTGACTCCCACCCCATCGAATGCGGCTCCACAAACAGAAAAGGGCAGTTTATACTTGTTGATATAGCTGCGAATCCTCTCAACTCTCTTTTTATGGCCGACAGTGTACTGTGGAATGCAGTTCCTCAAAATATGGACCCTGGCCAACTTTGGTTGGGCTCTTATGCCCAAAATTGTTCTAACATGAGTTAAGGCCTTCTCTAGGAGCTGGGATTGAGTTGGTTCAATGGGGAAGTTGTCTTTAAACCACTTCCCGCCCATCATCACAGTTAGAATAGTGTTTCCCTGCATATCTATACAACAGCTGTCGAAGATCACTCCCAGGATGGGAAGTTTCTCTGCTGGAGGGACGAGGAAACCAAAAGCTTCGTAGGGCAAAAGTCCAGCACTGTTAAATTGTAAGTTGACAACCGCCACATCAACGTAAGGAATCGTTTTCAGCTGGCTAGATAAGGTTGGGTGCTGGTCTTCAACCAATTTCGCCAGACTGTGGGCTGGAAGAGAACTTACCAAATAGTCAGTTTTAAATTGTTCCCCATTAATGTGGAGTAGAATGTTATGTTCGCCGAATGTTATCTTCCTGCATTCTTTGCTCGTCTTCACGTCGACCCCTTCTCTTTGAATAGTAGACAACAGGGTTTTCGGCAGCATTTCCATGCCACCTTTTAATGTGTAAATGCTCCATTTATCAGATTTTGCAGTCTTGGCTAAATTACTCCTTTCGGCTGTTTCAGCGTATTTATTCGGTGGGTTCTTCTTACCGAAAAGTTTGTTCATGATGAGGCCTTTTATAACACCTCCAAATTTCTGTTCCCTTTCGAACAGGTCGTTCATGAGGAATCTAACACTAATCTCTTTTGCATCTCCGGCACATATTCCGCAAATCATTGGGCTAATCGCATATTCAGCTATTTCTGGTCCAAATCGCCGCTCCACGAAACCGTAGATGGACTCATCATCTAGATGCTGCTTTATTCTGGGCGCTCTCAAGTCGTGGAAAATCCCCGAAATTAGAGGTTTGCTGAATGGGGGCATCGTCTTGAAGATTCCTCCTACATTCGAGGGCAGATTGAAAAGCTGTTTCTTCACGTAAATCATTCTGTTTTTCGCAGCTGGATGTGTGGCGTAAATCGGGTGGATTAGGTCTTTGAGACCGATGTCCTCAAGCAGCGCTAAAGTGTTTGCTGCCGCAACACCTTTGGGCCGTATCGTCCTGGGGCCCATCTCGAAAAGGAAACCCTTGTCGTCATGATTCTCGGTTTTTATCCAACCGCCAACCCTCTTCGACGATTCGAACAGAGTTACCGGGTTTATGAAGCGCTGCGTCAGATAATAGGCCGCCGCTAACCCGCTTAGACCCCCTCCGAGGACCACCGGCATTTTATTTGGCACTCTCCTATCTTGATTTCTCGAAGAAGGAAAGTTACAACTAAAACACAAAATAAATAATCAAATTGTCAAAGTTCTTCAGCTTTGAATTGACGAATCAGAGCTATCTTCAAGTACTTCGAATCATCACGTAGGGATGGGAATTTTTTTAACTCTACGAAAATCGCTGTTTCGAAATTAACACTTAAACGGCAAGTCGGGTATTAATACCCGTTTAATAACACTAGTTTACAAGATTTATGTTTCCTTAAAAAATTTACTAAGTATATTATTATTAAGATTCTCTGATTTCGAAAAAAATAATAAAAAAACTATATGACGTCACAGTTTCAAGAAAAAATGGGTTAAAAATTTTAAAAAATCCGTATTCTATAAATGGCTAGAATTATTATTTAAAAAATAAATGGATATCGTAGCGGTCCCAAACGTAGTTCAAATGAATGTTCAATTTCTATGCTATAGTTATAAAATATCAGTTAATTAAAACCTTTTTCAAAGTTTGTTGGGAAGACATGATTTTCATTAGAGTTCCACTCCCACAGGGAATATTCATGAAAAAGTCGTTTCTTGAATTAATCTTACTAACATTTATTAATAACATATTATAAATCCATAGTTTAGAATTCAAACTTTGATTTGACTTACGTTTAGAGCTACTACAAAATCCCGTTGTTTTTAAAAAGTTTTCCAAAACTGACTAAAATATGGTTATTTTCATTTTTTTTACCCTATTTTTCTCGAAAACTTAACGTGATGGAAAAACCTGATTTTACATTACTGATTTGTTTGCATTAAAGGAAGGAAAAAATTACATTTCGTATGAAGAACAAGAAAAAAGTTAAAATTTGTAAACTAGTGTAACCAAAGTAATTAAAGATTTATTTATAATCTTATTTAGTAGACACTAATAGCCGGAATAAGACAATACTAAACGATTTTTTCTAGGAAGGATCATATATTCATTATTACTTGAAACATTCGAAACGCACACATAAATTTTGTTTTCTCTTGGTCGTTATTTTCCTAGGAAAAGTATTAATGTGTACATTTTGATAATATTTTTATATTTATCTCTCACTGATAAAATCCTTTATGCCATTTTAAATAGTTTAAATATATACATAAATATCTGAATTAAGTAAAATCTCTTCAAACAGCGACTGTAAAAAGTGCTCATTAAAATTTCATAGGAGAATGTTGATAGATGCGGAAATTATAGTAAAATTCATAGTTTACTTTCTCGTTTTGCAAATTTACAAAATATTGTACAAATTACTCAATAAAAATTCTCTCACTTAAACACATACCAGTTAAATGTTAACACAGAAAATCGACACGAACAATAAATGTTAAAGAAAGCACAATTCTTGTAGATTGTTTTTATCATTTTTTTAATTTAAATTGTCCCTTGAAGGTTAAGGGAGAACGCCTCTGTGATGGGTCAGAAATTGTCGATTTTTGGCAAATTTTTTCACTGGTAAAACCAATTATTTAAGGATCAATTTTTTAAAGTATTCAACTTGTTCAATACTAATTTTTATTGAAAAAATATTAAATTTTTTCAAAGTTATCATGTGTCAATAAAAGAAAAATCCTCTCCATTGTCCCATGAAAATTTTAATGAAGAGTTATTTAAAAATTAAAAAATAAAAATTTATCAATATCTTGCCCAGGCATTCTGTTAGAAGTTAGTTCCCGAAATGCAGTCTGAAGATGACACTTTTCCATTAAAACACTACTTTTTACATTCCTACGTAAATTCTAAAATTCTATTTTTCATATAATCTGTAATAAAACAAGTTGGGCTTTACAGTGTGTTTGAACTAATATTATTTCTCCCATACTTTTAACCTTAGATAATAGACCTGAAAGTTTAAAATTAAAACTCTGAGAAATTGACGAAGCTTGACTTTGACCCATTTTATTCATCACACTAAAAATTCTAAATATTCAACTTGGAATCAGGCAACCATTTTAGAAATTCATAAAAAATTTCGAATTTAACGATGGAACAATTCAATTCATCAATTTCGGAATTTGTATAAAGTGCAAAAAACTTTTAAGCATTACTGATAAATATTAGTGTCATTTTATCGAAGTGCGAAACGTAATTTAAATGAACTGGCCTGTGAGCTGCCATCCGTTAACAATCACTTTATAGAATATACAAATTTGGTATCGTGTAAGTGATTACGTATTTTTGATTTTTCTTAAGATTTTTTCAGAGATTGAGAAAATTGAATATAAGCTTATGTAATATTGTATTTTCAGGAAGAACATTGAATCTTATCATTTGTATTATGAATATTGGAATTACTTTAACGTTCAGCAGTATATTTAAATGAGGAGCTTAATATGCAGAGATACTCTGGCAAAAGACATCACATCTTGATTAATCGTATCAAGTAAGTAGAAAAATTTTATTTGACTATAATTATGTAAATAGTTAAGTGAGTATATTAAATATTGCTATTATTTCTTGCAGTTTACTTTTATTTTCTTATTATATAAAAGCTGATCACTAAGTAACGCTTTGCATTCTCGTTTTTGGGGCTAAATAGGGTTAGTACTTTTAGTTTTAAATAGGGTCGACTTGCATGCTTATTTTCACACTTCAAGATTGTGTATTAGTATCTCGAAAGGAGAAAAACTGAATCGCTTACAAGAAACAGCATTCCGGCCTTTTATCCCCGAAACTATTGGACCAACAATTTAAAAAACAAAATCCGGGAATATAACTCCTTCCCTAAAGTTTACAGGGAAATTACATATATAACGAAAATTGTACGTCTTATAGATTTCTAGAAATTCTAAAAAATATAGTACGGAACCCTCTGCGCACATTTTGAATTTTTATAAATTCACTAATCTTAACTAACATACTTTTAGTTTTATATGTTCAAATAATTATCGGGTCACAAGACCAAATCGTGTGGTTTTTCCATCTTTTTGGAATATTCGGTCACCAAAAGGTGCAGCAATCAAGTCATATTAATAGAAAAGGTAACGAAATTTCCAAATCGATATTACAGTCTTTCTCTCAAAAGTTAGTTAAGCTAACAGATACCAATTAATGTCATAGAGTAACCCTATTAACTTTTATGTTTCGAACCTTTTTCTAAATCACCCTTTTTTTTACGTTTACAATTTATGGTCTCTAAAGGTTTGTTTGCTAAAGCTGCCTTTAGTTTTCTGTCTTGGCATTTGTGACATAAAAAAAAGAGACCTATTAAGAAGCACGCATTTTAGGCATTTAATTTTTCACATTAACAAAAGAAGTCATCTACATATATGTAAAGCCGTTTGAAAGGTATGTATTTGGTATTGTTTTTTTCGGGCTTATCAGAAGGAAACCCAAAATTAAGAAAATAAATAAATCTCATGACCATATTATAAAAAAACAAAGCTTTTTGAGGTTTTTCATTTTTGATAAGGGCTTTTTCTTTAGAGTTGCCCAAAAAAACAATTTAAATTTATCCAGTTCAATGCGAAATGAAACTCACTTGGCGCTCCTCTGCATCGGGAGCAGTCTTATCGAGTAGACAGGAAAAGCGCAGAGTTTGATCACCCAAGACGACGACGACGACGACGACGAAGACGACGACGACAACGTGCAACCAGTAGAGCACTTTTGGCACCCAAATAACAAGCTCTCATCAGGGTTGAGTGAAAATATTTCTAAAAATAAAATTTTCAGAGGCACCTAAGGAGAGTGTTCGGTGCGCCACAACGTCGGTCGTCCAAAAAACAACTAAACGCGACAAAAATTAAAAATAATAATTATCGGGAGAGGTGAGCCCCTCTGGGAGGCGAGAAGTGGTCTTAAAATAAAAGTGGACAAGTGGCTGAGAGTGATTGTGGCCAGTTGGTGCTCCTATGGTTGAGTATTCTCGTAGTCTCGGAAAGTGTTAGACTAGTTTCAAATTCGAATTCGATCGGAGACGGGGAAGACTATTAACGGATATAATCAATCGGAAATAGTCGGTTTATTAGTTAATAATTCATTTTTGTTGGATAAGTATATAGTATGATGAAAAACCGGAATTTTTCATCTTTCCTGAATTCTTGAGACTTGTGTCCGACGGTGTAGGGAACGAACGGCTGTAGAAAAGTGATTTAGGGGCGAAGTGAGACAGAATAGATAGAATACGCCGTCGCACAACTCCATTTCAATTTTCTGTATTGATTCATTCTACGAAAAAGCTCTCGTCGCAGTATTCCGTCTCTCCTGAAAATCTCCTCTGCTGCTAGAATTATATTCGAGTTAGCTGAAGGAGGTTTGTGTAGTGAAGTACTATATAAAAAAAGAAAAAAAAGAATTATTTTTTTGTTCACTAGTAAAGTTAAAACAAATCTTAAAAGAGATTATTATTAAATAAAAAAAAATAAACGTGGCTAAAAAATTACGATTCTTGTGACTCGAATTGTTCAAGTTTAATAGTTCTGGATTTTTCAAAATCCATTCTCAGCCGGAAGGTGTGAAATAAGCAGCATAAAGTTTTAGATCCGACAAGGATGGTTGCCGAAACTGTAGTCCAATATTTTCAAGAACAGCTCGTGAGAAAAACTAGGGCACTATGCTCTTGGCTTTGAAATAATCATAGCAACGAAGTTGGACAAAAGAATCCAATTCGGGATACAAAATATTCGCTTTCCCATAGGTATTGCACCATCTATAAAAGTAATAATAATAACCAATCTACGTAGAAGAACCAGAAAAAACGAGAGAAAAAATATATAGAAAGAGGGAAATTTTCGAAACAGAAAATCATGGTGCAAGCTTTTTTCGTACACTGTTTCATGGGATAGATATCCTTCTGCTCCGTCTGGACAAAGTGTCATCGTCGCTCCACTGTGTGCTGCATAAAGCAGAGATATACTTTACTATTAAAAGTGGATCAATCCTGGGATTATAGAACAACAGAAGAGGCTAGCTCAGCCATACTCGGGTTATAATTAGTCATCCGTGCGACTGCTATTGTTTGAATTTGTTTCGAGAAAATATAATAATAAATAAATAAATTGTGAATATTATTATATCGAAGTTACCGAAGATACCCCGCTTTGATTGAGAAGATTCGCTTTGATATTTTTAAGCTAAAAAATCGTCTATGTGCCTGTTTTATCTAATTAAAAATTAAAATAAAAAATATATATATATAGAAAAAACAAAATTGGTGTGCTTCGCTTCATTGCGCGAATTAATTAATAAAGTAGAAAAAAAGTGAGCTAACTATTTGCTTAATTTTAATAGATAAAAAAAAATTTAGTTTCCGAAATTGTGAAAACAAGGATACTATTGGCAGCGGTTCCATTCTCAATACATACCCCAACCATAGTGCAAGACAACAGAAAAACAACTCAAAATAAATATAAAAAAAATTAATATTTTTGAAAAAAAAACATAAATAAATACATAAAGTGTTTTGTGCATAACAAAGTATATATATATACTATCTATATATATATACGTACGGGAGTACATAAGGTGTTGTGCCTGGGGCCTGTGTAGATGGTGTATTTAATGTGTTGTTTCATAAAGTGAATGTTGGCAGCCCTGGAGTGCCTCGGTGTTGTAGCGTGTACTAGGTAGGATATATCATGATTTATTTTTCTATTCTAACACATATAGTACTAGGTGCGAGAGGCGAAATTCCCTAGGGTTCCTCATTTGAGTTACTCTGATTGCCAGGTGGTGTAGTGGTTTTCTTGTTTTTTCTTAAAGGTTACATGAATTTTGCTCTAGTTATTTGCCACAGTGCAATTCGGATCGATTTTCATTTTCACGCGCTCGAGTTCCTTCGAGTTTTATCTACAGCATTAATTGAACAATTCAAAATTATTCGGATGCCGCAGAGCAAGAGAGCAAATTTATAAATTGTTAATTCCATGATGTTTCTAGGTCATGCTCAGAAAAGCGCTCCTTTCATCTTATTATCCGTCAGCTGCATTTCCATAATATTAGTTTTGCAATATCGTACTTAAAATATTTACGTTTAATTATTCTTCTGTAGGGTTTAGCGTAAATATATAAAATATGCTTTTTTTTTTTTATTTCTTTTTTGAAGTGGGAAAATCCTTCCTCTATTGATCACAGGAGATAGTGTGCGCAGATGATGCTTTTTATTACGAAATAGGGTTCATGTGGTTGTTAAGCCATCTGCAATTATTTGAAAAATTCTCTATTTTTTTTGAATGCATGAATTATAATCACTTATTAAAAAAGGTTTATTTTTAAATATATATTTTCATTTTAGCAATATTACCAAATATATCCAAAATTATTTTTGTTGTTTATATAAGGCATAATTTTAAGACAAATTTTCTGAAGTAACATTCTACGCTTATTTTATTCCACAACAATACATTTGGTGCCTTAAATTACAACTAAATTTCAAGCAGTATTGATAGATGTAAAAATACGATATCCATTACATCTTACACTTTTAAGCGATCGTTTGATTTACAAAGTTTTAAAAAAAAAATTAGTAGTAGTATGACTTACTATTTTACAATAATCTCTGTAAAAAACAATAAAATATATAAAAGTACGTATAACAAGTTGAAGTACCGAAAATGCCCAACCTCAGATTGACCTGAAAATGTGTCTGAAAATTCGATTAGCTCTTAGAGAAAAAGTACTTCAAATAATTTTGGCGCTTTTGATTGGAAGGGGTTAAGGGAGGGGTAAGGTTTTCAGTATGAAAAAGAAACACTTTTTTTTCGATTTTTTTTTAGAAATATGGTTTGAGCAAATTTATTGAAATCTTTTGTATATTATTAAGTATGATCTCAGCAATACTCAGTAATTTTTTTATACGAAAATATCGACAGACAAGCCGGTGACTGAACTTTTTCAAAACCACTTTTTAAAAGTCCGTGTACACTGCTATTTAAAAACTACATTACTGATTCATTTCAAACTTGGTACACACTTTCTATATATAAAATACCTCCCCCCTACGTTGAGTTATAAATTTTTTTTTTACATTAAGGGGGGTTTCCACTTACAAAATGACGAAATTTTTCGTAAAAAATAGCAGTTTTTACTTTAAATGACCACCAAAAATTTATAAATAAAAAAAATAATAATCAGAGAACGTAGGGGGGAGGATTGAATGATACTCTGACTAAATTTTAAAGATTTTTAATTTCGGATAATTTCCAGCTGAGATACAGTGTACACCGCAAATCGTCTATTTCCAAAGACGTTCTTGGAAAAGCTCCGTTACCGGCTTGTTTGTCGATATTTTCGCATAAAAAAATTACTGAGTATTATCGACATCATACTTAATAATGTACAAAAGGTTTCAATAACTTTGCTCAATCCATATTTCTAAAAAAAAATCGGAAAGAAAAGTGTTTTTTTCACGCTGAAAACCTTACCCCCCCCTTAAACAAAATGTTTTGTTATTTATTTTTAATAATATTCATGACAATAAGAAATAATAGCACAGTCCCTACTACTTACTCTCAGGTATATTATTTGATGTAATAGAGAATGTTTAGGATAATTTCCAAGTCAATATCAGCCAACTAATTTAATCTTATTGCGGTTTTAAACGTTTAAAACTCTAAACATTTATTTTTAACATTATTTGATAGGCTGTTATTTGGTAAAAAATTGCAGTCCCTTATGAAAATTTTATTTTGACCATGCAGTGATCTTTGATGATGTAACCTGCAATAATTTACGTTTCGTAGTTGGTACGGTTGCACTTGTCCCACATGTTGGATATTCTTTGTTAGATATTATAGTGTTCAATACCAATTTTTATTTAATATGTAACCATTTAAGGGTATCAAGCATGACCCTGATAGGTGTAACTCTGTTGCATCTTAACCCATTAACGCCGAGGTGATCAGAATTTTTACTAACTTTTCAACGTGTTTATTTATTATGTTATCGGACCAAAAAAATAATGCAATACCTCTATTCCTACGCGAAATTTGATGCTCTTTCAGAATCTGAGTTCAAAATTTCGATTAGACACCGAGAATATATATAGGTTTAAATAAATAAAATAAATGTGGCGTCTCTCCAAATCTGAACGCCACACATTTATTTTATTTATTTAAACCTATAGACTTTACGAAAAAAATTTTAAGAACAAAAAAGTCTTAAAATTAGTCAAGGAACACTCCCAAATTTTTTCAAAAATTTTTCAGGTATTTTTGAAAAATTGGATTTTTTTTAAATTTTCGAAAATCTAAAATTGTCTCCAAAAATTCTGGAAAAATTTGAGAGTATTCTTTGACTAATTTTAAGATATTTTTGTTCTTAGAAATTTTTTTCTAAAGTTTATAGTTTTTAAGAAAACGATAGATTAAGATTTTTATAAAAATTTTTCATTTTCGCCGCCATTTTGAAAAAACGCGTTGATGAAATTTTCTGAAAAAAATTTCTCTTAATGTTCGAGTGCCATGATCACTTCTGATCATAGTAAAAAGTTGATACATTGGCGGTATCATTGTGAAAAAAAATGCGAAAACCATTTTTTTTCGAAAGTTTTCACGTTTTTCATGGTTCAATCGACCATATTTTTTTTTCTCGGTGTCTAATCGAAATTTTGAACTCAGATTCTGAAAGAGCATCAAATTTCGCGTAGGAATAGAGGTATTGCATTATTTTTTTGGTCCGATAACATAATAAATAAACACGTTGAAAAGTTAGTAAAAATTCTGATCATCTCGGCGTTAATGGGTTAAGATACTTCACATCGCTTTGTTTTGTAGTTTTTGAAGCCTTTCTAAATGACTTATCTTGCAGCATGTATTAGTATTGTCGTACAGTATTCAAAGTGAGGTCTTATAACACTGTTGTAGGCAGTAATAGCAGTCAAGGTATCCATTTTATTTCGGATCTTTTTAAAAAAGCCAATATTTTTGCTGAATTTTTAACATATACTATATAGTCTACATGTTCGTGGAATTATAAATCTGTCTCTAGTATAATTCCTAAGTATTTGATATTTTTAACATTTTCTATTGATTTTGTTTCTACAACTGTTGCATAAGTTTAATTTTCTTTTCATTTAATTTTAATTTGTTCATTTTTATCAGCCAACTTAATTTTGCGTTCCTCAGAGCCATTGCTCTCGGCATAAATCAGAGTATCATCCGCATACTTTGCAATTTTACATCTTTTTACAATCTCAGACAATGTATACATATATTTTGTTGCTGATCAGAACAATTAGGCTTAGATGTAGCTGATGTAGATTGTTGTGGCTGTCCGAAGACACACTTAGGCCCATTACAGGCCCATTGTGATACCAATTTTTTTTTTTTTAGGCTTAACAAAAAATAATTTAAATAGGCGAGCGAGACAAATAAGGTTGCTCGACCGCTAAATTGCTATAGAATATGCCTGCCTCTTGCATGCTTAGTTAAAAATAAAGAAAGAATAATATTAAAATAATGAACATTTGATTTAAAGTTTAAAACAACAGCATAAAAATTGGTATACCCGCTGTGATATTACTTTACAACTACTGGCATATAAAAAATATAACTTATATTGTTGCTAAAATAAAGTTATTTTTTCGAAGTCAAAAAAATAAATAAAATAAATGTTTATTGTTCTTGACGATTTAATTTGTCAATATATTTTTCTTACCTAATCTAAATTTTTTTATAGCAAACAATATACCGAATTTTCCTTAAAGAATTTTTCCATACGAATCCGAAAATGAAAATGCTCCATTACCTTACATTTTCAAGAAAAATAAGTTTAAAATTTGAAAAAACCGTATTCTAGAAGTTTTTTAAGATTTATTAAGAAATTGTGGAATAACGTTATTGATAAAGGTTACAAATAATTGATAAATTATATACTATATATAGTTAAGTATTTAAGTTTTATTTTGAATTATGTCTCGAGCTCCTACAACTTTCCATTATTTTTGAAGAAAATAACTTAATGACCAAAATACAGATTTTTTGCCTTTTCAATCCAACTTTTCTAGAAAATGTGATTTGATGGAACAAATTTATATTCGGATGCTTCATCTATTAAAAAATACTATCAAAAACATCTATCACCCTTTCAGGGAGAGCGATAAACATGAAAAGTGCAGATCAATGGAATCTTGAGAGTTACCTAGGAGTAATTGAATTCTGTTAAAATTGATATCACTATGAACAACACTCGGTTGTATCAGAAGATTAATAAGTTTTCAACTATCAACTCTTATCAATTTTATTCAATAACTTACTATGTATATGAAATGAACCATCCTTTCATTCCCATTGTGAACTTACTTTCTCTGCACGTATACTATAAATGAAACTTTTCGAGCGATCTTGACCCTACTTATAAAATATTTAGTAGGGTTATCACAGCAGCAAATATTTACAATTTTTTTATAACTGATTTTTACATTATACGAAAATAATTATTACATCAAATAAATTTTTGTGACGCAATTTCAGTTATTCTAAGAAAACTTTGATTATTCTTTAGGCCTTTGGGGTTATCAGAAGGACTAACATGATAAATTTAAACAATATTATACTTATTTTGATTTCTTTCATGTTGTCTCAGTTCAACTCTCTACTGGGATGGTATATAATAATATTAATAATTAAGAAAAGTGTGCTTAGAGAAAATGTATATTAATAAACATAAAAATGTATAATTTTAAATTTTCTAATGAGCTTTATGAGTTTACCAGTATGGAAAAGTGTAATATATTTTTTATATACTCTTAGTGATTTATAAAGAAAGTTGATCGACTCTTATCCAAAATGAACAATTCACTGGATTTAATATCAGTAAGTGCCAATTTTAAGAATGAATAGTTTCTAGATTTTATTCTTGAACCTCTGAATACATAACTTTAACCATGACATGATCGCACGTGTGGATCTGTATTTATGTTGTTTTTGTGCTTAACTTGAAAATTTCGCTAGAAAATCGAAATTATACAAATTTATTATTCACTATACCGCCCCTTTGATATGCAGCTCTTGCCCGGTAAACAACTTATTTACCTGCAGGCGCTAGACATTATTGTAACGATCACGACTTAGATCACATGTTATATGTTCATGCTATTTTAGAAAGCTCAGTATCTAAACACTGAACTTAATTTTCCTATACGATATTGATAATTTTAAAAAGATTGAACCACGAAACGTGAGTGACTACAATTGCTCACAGTATGTGGCAACAAAATCAAGACTGAAAGATATATATAAAGTTTGAAAATCATTTTTCCAGTTCATTCAGAAAAATTAAAATGCACTATTCAAGTTTACACTCGCATAATATAAATATCAATTGGTGCATGATTTTTGCTCTTGTACTAGAATTTCCAACAAAAATTAAAGGTCAGTCGATTTGAATGGAAACTGCATAAAAGGTAGTTTTTCAGTTACACTCAATGATTAGATGTGCGCTACGAAACTTTGAGTTCTTTAAAATGAATGGTATAGTAAAATTAATAATATTAAAATTTTTTTAAATGGTAAGCACTTAAATTTCTCTAAATTATTATTAATTATTAATAACAATTTGCTTAAACTGAATTGGTTAGTTAATTTCTATTTTATGTAATTCTGGAATAAGAGAGAATCTATCACAATTATATTTTAAAAATGTTATTGCCAATAAATATACCGAAAGACTACGAAATCTGTAACTACATCCAGCGATGGGTATTGTAAAGATCTTTGTGATATAGATTTAGAATATTTTAACTATTTAATTAGTCTTTCAATGCATTTTCCAAATTTTGTCTTGGACCCCTCCACTATTTTGAAACACATATGTAAACTTGTCGATGATGTTTCTTATATTTCTGATTTTGTATTTTCGAACCCCTAACTTTTTTGTTTAATTTATCACTTGTTTTATGTCTCACCTACTTTTAAGAAGGATAAAAGGAAATTAATTGAAAACTATAGAACTATTGCAAAACTTTCACCCATCCCGAAACTGTTTGGAAATAAACATTTATTTTTTTATCCTTCTTGTCTAGCTTTATAAAAGGTAGATTTACTATAACAAACCTTGTTGAATTTTCTAGTTTTTGTCTAAACAATCTCAAGCAATTTGATTGTGTATATACAGACTTCAGTAAAGCATTTTACAAGCTTTCTCACAAAGTGCTAATTTTTAAATTTTTAAGATTTGGCTTTCCTACTAATTTTGTCCATTGGATTGAGACATCAAAGTCAAATTTGCTTCGACTTTTTCAGCTTCAACTCACGTTTTTTCTGGTGTCCCACAAAGAAGCCACCTTGGACCGTTGCTGTTCACTCTCTTCTTAAATGATTTATTTCCCATACTCCGAAGAGTGCACATTTTGGTTTATTTTGATGACTTGAACATTTTCATGCCGATTAGTCCTGCTAATGATCTTCAGGTCGATCTTGTTATTGTGTATTATGTTGTCAAATGTAAATAAAATGTCAAGTAGTGACTAATTAACAGTAATTATTAATTAAATACATATGTAGGTATTAAGTTAGGTTTCAGAGACTGCTTATTGAAATTTCAATGCTACTGACGTAATTACACACTCATAAAATTCCCTTAACATTTAATATATAATGGCCACCGAATGTCAACGAATTCATGAAAAATATTCATTTGAGGGAATTCAACAAAGGATCATCGGGTTAATTAACGCCACTCGAGTGTTTGTTATCTAGTTTCTCTGGGATTTATCGCAAGAATACGAAGAATCCAATTTCGTTAATTTACACTTGGGAAGCGCATTTTATTTGTGTTATAGGCACCACTAGTTGCAATATTTTAAACTTAATTAATTCGTGAATAAAAGCATTTTGCAGATTAAATAAAATTGACTAGCACTGCAGTCGTTTACAGTGTTCCGTCAAGTGCACTAGTGGATAAAATTGTTTTTGTTTAGTGTAAGTTATTCTGCATACCTGCGTTAAATTAGATTACTTGTTGATTGTTGTATTATGCAAATGTCCTGCGGTAATTGTTTCTGCAGGATATGTTTTAAGACTGTTAAGATAAATTAGAAGCGGTGAAAAGTGTAGAGCTTTTGTTATGGAAATTCACTTAAATTGTGAGAGTTATATCAAGGGAGTCACAATTTGTGAAACTTTATTAGAACTGCAATTTATGCCTTCGTGTTTAGTCTGCTTAATTTGTTCATAGTTACATACAATTTGAACTGCAGTTTTCAAATACGGTATTATATATATTATATAATTAAATATTATTTATTATTATTATTTTAAAATTTTTTCTAGTCAATATTTTCGACTTGAATTTATTACTAGTTTTTAATGATATATGTGACTTTATGGGACTGGGTTGATCCATTTTTTTATTAGGCTATAAAAATCAGTATGTTTTACGATTGATAGTTAGGTATTTTGAAAGAAATTATTTTATTTATTTATTTGACAGAAAATTTTGTTTATACAGACTTTATAAATTAATAGCTGCGTGTCTTTCATGATTTGATTTGCATCAGTTTAAATAATAAAGGCCGTAGAATAAAATGCATATTCTGTGTTTCAATTCAAAATTTATTGCCAAATCTAATCCAGATCAAAGTTTTATTAGATATAAGAAAGATCAAGAGTTATAAAAATTACTATTAAAAGAATCGGCGAAATGGTATCAGATCATCCTTACAATTTGATTGTTGTTTTTATTGAAATGTATTTTATACCATTTTCAAAAATAATAACACATGTAGTAATGTAAAGTTTTTATAATATTTTATAAAAAAAAACCATTTTTTTAACTAGCTGTGAAGAAGCTGTTTGAAAAAAATTGCGTATAAAATTTATCAGGACCTTTCGACCCCAGAAAAATATATTGGTAAAAATAACCAAAATTCTAGGTTAAAATGCGCCAAACAATAAAGTTGGTTTTTTTTCAACAACGGAAAATAGTTTATCTGCTGATATAAGATTTGGAACAAGAAAATGGTTTACAACCATTTCTTGATTAACTTAAAATTATAATGTTAACTAAAATGTTTGTTAATAAACTTACTATGTGCAAGGTACAACCATATTTCTCAGTGTAAGATGATTATTTAAATGTAGATTAATATTTTATTCAAATAAGGGGTACTCTGAAAGGATACTTATACCCTTGATACACGGGCACGACTGAATGAAGATCCAGCAGGGATTATCATCGGCTGTACCGTGTATCACTGTGGATTAAGTTTGAATCTTCATTCGTAACTGCATTCGAAGGCTACTCGATGAAGTTCCAAAAACTTAATTCAGAGCGGATGAAAATGGAAGTCCTGGAAAAACAGCTGATTTCCAGTGTCATTTATTCAAAAACATGAATTCACTCCGCTCTTTGCACTTTGAACTGTCAAAACGAAATATCATCGACTCCTATGCCCGTGTGTCTTGCATTGAATGAATAAAAATCCAAGTGAATTTTCATTCATAGGATCTTCATTCAGCCGTGTCCGTGTATCTTGGGTATTATTCTGATTTTTTTTAAATGCAGCAGGTAGTTTTGCTCATTGTTTCTATGAATAATTGGGTAACACTTCACGAACTTTTTGTGGACATTTCATTCAAAAATGTTATACTTCTTTTCAAAAACTGTACTATCCGGATTTTTTTAATATTTTCTAAATATGAAGATCTAGTGCTTAATGAATTTAGACGGATTTTGAAAAAAAGTTGGTACACTTCAAAAGCGAAATGATTACTTAAGAAAACAATTAAAAAACTATTATAAAAAAATAATGCAAAAATAACATTCTCTTACAAGGTTTCGCTCTGAAAGGACGATCGAATTATTGTTTAACTAAGAATTTCGTGAAAACTGACAATTGTTGATAAATCATGAAAAAAAATTAATAAATTTAATGAAAGATTTATTAGACATGAAAACATGTTTAAGTTCATTGGGCATTGTTTGCATAAGAACACAAAGCGTGAATTCTTACCCGATAAATGCGATTTGAGGTCTGCTTGAGGATGAAATTTCAAATTAGTAACAATTTTTGGTAGTTGGTATTGAATAACAAAAATGTTTTAAAAATTAACATCTTATGATCTTTTAACAATTTATTTTGTTTAAATTGACCAATTTTATTTTTCTGAGTGATCAATTCTCACGGAAATCATACATAGAGGAAATTTGTAAAACCTGAAGAAGCAACATTTTTAGTGGCGAATTTGAATTTGGTTCAATGTACGTACATCTAATGAAGAAATAAGATTCTTTATTATTTTATCTGGTTAATTTCTTAGGCTCTTTCTAAACTGATGTTTTCTTTAGATTGTATACTATATATTTCTATTGTAATTGTTACCAATCTAACTGAATTCGTCTTTAATACAGTCACAACATAAAATTGATTTTTATTTTATTTAAAATATTTGCAGGGGATGTCGGCTTGTGACGAAACCGGAATTGACTCAGCAGAAGCAACTGAAACGCCATATGACACCGACGAATGCCTCAAGGTTCGAAAATGGTGGTGTTTTCTGTTGTCCAGCATTTTCACATTCCTCGCCGGATTGTTGGTTGTGCTATTATGGCGGGCGTTCGCTTTCTTATGCTGTCGCAAGGAGCCAGAGCTGTCTCCGAACGATCCAAAGCAGAAGGAGCAAAAGGCATCGAGACAAAACAAACAAGAGTTCGAAGGAACTTTTATGACAGAAGCAAAAGACTGGGCTGGTGAACTTATATCCGGTCAAACAACCACAGGTCGAATATTGGTGAGTAAAATGGTTCTATGGTTTTTGAATTAATTAAGTATTCTGTATGGCCAATGGCCAAGTTTTTGTGAGATAAAGGCAGTCGATATTTCGGGATGATGGCCCTCTCCCAGAATTTCATTGTCTAATGTCTGTCTAGGGGTTGTGAGATCTTATTTTAAATTCGTTAGGTGTAGTGGCTTAGTTTTCAATTCAAGTAAAATTTATGAGACATCTAAACATAATTCAGACGTATAGTACAATACCGACTTGAATTGGTTTCACTTGTTCGGCATCTCCCTCATCCCCATGCTGTGTTAACTTATTGTTCAGTATCTTCCTGAAGTATGCGCATTGAGGGAATAATTTCTGTGTCACAGCACCAAGTGTTTTGTTGTCACGAGGCCAATTTCACGCAAAGCTCCAATTTATTTTAGGTAGTAATTACCACATACAGGCTCCAAACGGCCGTATGGTTCGCGGGTGATGAAGGGGTGTAATAAATAATGCATCAGTTCATACAACTTCACTTTTTAGACAAAAAGACTTTTCACAGGGTTCATGGCACACATGAGTGTGTATATGTGTCGGTGCTCTTGCATTTTAATTAAATATTCGTTAGAGCATATTTACGACGTTGCGGATTGTTTTGGGCCCATGAAGGAAAAGTACTCCTCTGGGAACCAGGTCAAATGAAAATTAAATTATACCGTGCTGGTAACAAGTGGACGTGCTGGAATTATTTATTATATTGTTAAGTAAATGCGAGAAAGGCATAGAATGAGAGGATAACGAACAGGAACGTAAAGAAAGGAGGCTTTTAAATTGACTTGGACATGGCTGTTGTTTATTGGTCATTGTTGTAATGAAAGTAACTTTTTTGGAGTAACTTGTTGAACTACATTATACAATTAATTATTCTTCATTTGCTATGTTATTTCTGTAAGATTCTTTGTAAAAGTTGTTCAAACAGTTTGTCTTCTAATACATACTTTTATATAGTATCGATTGAAGGTACAACAAAAAAATAGACATATGGGTTGTACTAAAATTGTATACTTTAGATTGGGATCGTCCATATATTACGTCACACAAATTTAGTTTAGTTTAATTTGTTGACTGCTCTCTGCCCCCATGTCACACATCGCCACATTTTGAATGTCCATTTCGATGATTTAGGGCTCATTTCGATGATTTGGTGCCCTCTTTCACGAATAGCTCGATCAATATTGTACTTAAGTGCCGAGTCGTTTTTGGATTGTCAAATTTTGACGGAAAATTCTTTTTAAAATTCGCACTGTTTTGGAAACATAGCACTTGGAAATAAGTTTTTAATATTTCGCAAAGTTATTCAAGTATAAATCTATTCATTTCGTACCACGGAAATATGATACTGTGTTTCTGTCAATTTTTTTAGCGCGAAAAATTTGTTTGTGTCAAAACAACGTGTAATTTAAAAATAAATCAACAGATGGACCACCACGTGTTTTTATACTGGCACCTCCAAGGCATCTTTTTTATCAATCAACATTTAGAACAATATGAAGAATATGATAGATATATGTTGTGTAAATAACAATATCATAATAGAAAGGGACATTTATTTTAGTATATGTAGACTACTCGATAATATAATTTTTTAACTAAAAAGTTGATTACAGCAGAGAAAATGAAGCAAGATTGTATAACGTAATATAAGGACGGACTCTTATATTAAAACTAAGATATAAATATGCTTATTTACATCATACGTTAATACAATACAATAGTAATATTATTCGCAGTAAAAAACTTTCTAGGAGATCGGATTTCAAATGTATTTTCAGCAAATTTGACATTAGATCTATATGCGGTTATGCAGAAAAAGTGCTGGCTTATGGAATAGTTATTAATTCTTTAACATTTAAGATTGCGTGTAAAATTTATTTTATTTTTCAAGAGAAAAGCCAAGTTTACTTTAATCCAACAGTATGTAAAATGTCTGTTTTTTAGCTTTACTACACGGTCCCCGGAATTCATAAGGACGATTTTTTTTAGCCTGTTGTCCGTCCTCCATCTATTTGTTTCTGAATAAACTGAAAGAGTTTTCAAGAATTTTGATACCACATTGTTAAAGACTATTGTTAAGGTAGTGCATTAAGTTTGCGGAAAATATATAACATATATGTGGTATTTTCTCTAGGTCACAAACATACGTCAATTGTAAGAAAAGTCGTAAATGGATGATTTGTATTAAAAATTATCATTAATTGTGCTTGAATAATACATAGATGACAGCACCTTGAAGTTCTCACAGTACTCAATTTATGGTGCACAACAACATACGATTTTTCATTCCTTCTAGGCTTTTGTATCTTGTAACTTTAACCGAGAGTTATTTGACTAGTTTGGATCGATAGCTTCCAAAATTTGTTATAGTCAGTATATTTTGTAACCGACTGGCTCGTATGTATATACATTACCCCTGAAGCATCTTGATAAAGGATCGAAGATAGTCACGCGCTACCAATAACTTTTCCTTGTTTTTTTTCTTAGGAAAAGAAATGACTCGATATTTACGTATCTCCGCGGGATATACATAGCTTTCAGCCTGCCCATAAAAAGGCATGTTGTCACCGCAGGTTCGACTGGGACCGAAAAAAGCTACACCATTGAATGAACTTTTAGGCCCTGTGGATGTATATGTAGCTGAAAGTGGGCGGGGGAGGGGGATCATTTATTGACGATTACGCCCTACCTACATAGCAAATGTAGTTTGAGAAAATTATTTATCGATTTTCTATACATACAATGGTGTTTTGGGCCCGCCGCGGTTTTTTGTTTGGGGGCTTGAAACGAACAAAACTTGTCGATAGTGCTCCCGACTTTTCAATGGTAGTTGATGGGTGGTATGTAATCCAACTCTAAAAATGAGGACCATTCAAGTCGTGGGGCATTTCCGGCGTAAGCGCTATTTCCTCTTTTTTTATTCCGTAATTGGAATGAAGCATATTCATCAAATATTTTCCGTAGACGCGACTACCATTCAGCGAGAACGGTTCAAATTCACATTTTGAAATGATTGCTTTCAATTTTCTGTTTCGAAAACAGCACGACTTTTCCTCCCCTTCTTCCTCTTTACTCTTAAAAACATTGAGGAAAATTCAAAGCATATTTACTTTTCGTTTCGAAGAACGGCTTGTATTTGTTTAGTTTTTCCTTCGAGGTGTTTTAAGATTCTACAAATAAACGAATTTGTTGACTTTTGAATTAACCCATGTCAGTACAAAGTGTCTGCACTGTGTGTAAGCAAGCTTACAATAAGCTTACATATTTATACTTGAACAAGTAAAATCGAATTTCATATTTTTCTATACATAGTTTGTTTTGGCAGTACTCTGAAGGATATTACTGTTCAAAGAAAACTGAGCTGCTAAAGCACAACTGGAGAAATAAGAAACGTGTTGTTTTTTGTTGGTCCTAGAAAGAAGGATAAAATGGACATCTTTTGTGAGGTACTATTTGCGATATTAGGGAACTTCGTAAAACTTTTCCAATTCGACAATTCTGTTCTTCTTTATCGGCATAGATTTTACGTAAGCCACGGAATCGAAGAAAAGTTTTTCTTTTTAGGGATAATAATAGGTCAAGTTAGTTCTTTAAACACATGCTTAAGGGAGAATGGTGTCTTAGGAAAGTTTGCGATGATTTGATGACGCCCTTTGCAAGTTTTCTCGAGAAAACACAATTTTATCTACATTTTGGTTGATATTTAATACTTTTTTGTTATTCTTGATGAGAAGGTTTTTTGACCTATAAAAAATTTGGTTACTAAGGGATATTATCCAAAAAACATTTTTAATAAAATGAAATATTATACTATTACATCATCAAATGACGAAACCAGCTGAATACATTCACAAAAACGTTTTCATGTTTATAAAGTTATAATTTTTTAAAAAAAAAGATCTATAGGTCTAATTTAAGAAGATTAAATTTTTTAATTTTATAATATTAAGCCTGAACCGCTGAATTATAAAATTGTTAAAAATGGTCAGAAAATTGCTTTTATCTCGGAGTTTTTGAATTTGTCTATTTATTTACCCTAAACCACGTAATTTATAATAATATTGTTTAACACGTTCGCGGACAGTAAGAAAATGAGTGATTTATTTTTAAACTAATTGTGATATTCAAGTCATATTTTGACTTGTCTTCTGCAGCCATAAAAGACTTTGCTTTATCTAATTAATCCTATTGAACCTAATGAAACACTTTGAAGAAATAGAGAATTTAATTGGTAATAGTTGTCATATTATTATTTTAGGAGCAAGAACTTTAACTACAACATAAAATCTACTGATTAATACAAATTATTGTTTTATCATAATTTTGCGGCATTCGTATGCAGTCTGTATTTTGCATGTTTTGCATGCTTACTTACTGCAACCTTGTCCCCATTTAGCAAATAGTTCGACATTTATTAAGGACATGAATTAACATCTCTGCATTCTCTGTACATTATGAACTATTAAAATATAGGAAATTGAGCAGATGCATACAAGAATAGATAAGCAATTTGATTTTATGATTATGTTTTGTCCTCTGTCTATGTGTAACGTTTCAGATGAGAGCTTATTAAAAGATGTTTACTGTTACATTGCAAATAATATGTATTATTTTAACTCATCAAAATGAATTCTTCTTAAAAGACAAAGCGACGTTGAAATGAAATGTGACTACTGGTACATGTATGGATATGTATATATTCTGCTCATGTAGACTTTTAATAAGAAAACTTTTGGCAACATCACACTCAGATTAAATGGTGGTATAATGTTGAAATAATGGAGGTAAATTTTCCCCTCATCTGTGTACAGAACACGTACTTTTGTTTATTCCAATTAACAATCTTGAGGTGAATCCGTACCCTTTGTCTGATAAATGCTGTAGAAAGGCCTGTATCCAACATAAGAAGACAAATTACGTAAATTTAACAAGACCCTCCTCAACCCAAAGGTATAGAGCACTTAAACGTCAGCCTGTATGGTGTACGCCAATATTAGACACACCAGGTATATTTGTGTACATTAAATTGCAGCCTGGTGAATAGTTAACTTCTTAAGTTTTTCCATCGGATGTATTTCGACAAGCGCAGCCATTATCTCTGGCAGATGCACCCGGATAGTGACTACCATAAGCCTAACAACGAGCAAAGCACACCTATACGAGTCCAAAGAAATTCAAATTGCAACTAGGTCATATACACCGTCGGGATGCTTGCTAAAATAGAGGATTGTGGAATAAATACACAAAGGGGTAGAAGAATGTTAAAGAATCGCCAGCTGAAATAGTACCTCCATGAAATCTCAGATGAGTTCTGCAAGAGGTAAGAATGATCCCAGCGGCTAGGCTGGTGCGGGGCGGTGAAGAGGATGCAAAATACTGAAGCTGAAGTGGTCTTTCAGAAGAACTCGATGATAATGTCAGTCCATTGTTGAAGACCCTAACACCTTTCTCTAACAAAAGAGGCAAGAGATTGCTACAAAACTGTGTAAAAAAAAAGTGTCATATCTCAAAAGGGGCAGGATGTAAACAAGTAACCTTTGGTGAAAGCCGGTCCTGTGATGACCGTAATTTTCGTTGAATGGCTGAGGAACATTGAAAACCTTTTAAAGGATTTAAAGTCCTCTTGCTTTAAAAGTACGACTTTTCTTAAGTGAAATTCAAAGAGCTTTTCGAGTACTGAAATTGCCGCCATAAATGATACTCCCACAGGAAAAGATCGGGCTACGATTGTCAAGGTCCCAAAATTTAACCCTATATTTTTTTTTTTAAGAGATAAACAAGAAATAATGACTAAAAATAATTGATATTTCGTTAGGTATTCAAGATATTTGTTGTTAAAATTCATTTGATATATTTTCAGTAGAATATTTAACAATATATACTGATAAACATTTTATTGAAGATTTGTTACTTCTTGGATTAGTTGATAAGTTTTAAGGATTATTTCTCTTTCTAGACCCCATATTGGATTTCTTTTAAACTTCCCCAATTTTGATTTGGATTTATTTTTTAAATTTTGAAGTTTTCACCATGGCACTGTGATCGCACCATTACATTAAAAAACACAAAAACTCTCAAACTACGATGTGGTTTTCCTTGTATGTTGGAATGTGTTATATTATTTCCAATCAATTACAACATTTTTAGCGTAGTATATGGTAGTTTTAAAAATTCTCTCGACGTCTTTCGATTTTAATACGAAATACCATCCACAAACCAAAGCTAAGATCATCACCATGTATTCCTTTGTGAACTCTACAACTTTTGTGCAAAACACTTTTTATTATATAACAACGAAGAGTTGTTAAAAAATCAAATTGATCTTAAAATTTCCAAAATGGTCCCTTTTTCGAATCAAATTTTGTTGCCTTGCAAAATTTAAGCTCTCCACGAAAGATTTTAGAGTCTTATAAAATCTGTTATCGGTCTGAATTAATAGTTATAATAAAGCGGGGAACTGTCGAATTTCGATGTCTAAGGGTCCAATAATTATCCGAAAAGCGAATTTAATAATAGACAGCGATGGATATCACAAACATTTCCCCGGTGTTATGCTGACCAACCAAATAGGTGTGGTCAGGACGTCGTCGTGCGATGTATTCGTTAATCATAGAAAAATTGGTCATTAATGCCCGCTACTAGATCCTGGCTCCCTTTCGCAGTGAGGTCACGCAACAGAAATTAATGTCAATAACAACGGCCGGACGGATATTAACAACTAATGGCATTAGAGGAGAGCTACTTTATTTGCCCCATCGATTGGCGTCGCTGATAAATGCTTCGAAGGGCTCAATTTAGAAATCTCTGTCTTATGGGCAGTTGAGTGGAAACGCATATTTCCCTTCTAAAGAATAATTTCTGTTTTAATTCTTGATCGAATCTCTATTATTATATATAAAACAATTAAAATTTGATTGTAACAAAGGTTTTTCTGCTTGTACACATCGCCTGACGCTTATCTAAAGTGCCTTGTAGAATTTACAAAAATTTATAGGTCATGGGCGCGCAATTTATGTTTACCCATTGGTGTTGCGTGTAAATTGGCACCGGACACATAAAGATATTATTATTCCGGCATGTAAAACATTTTTAAAAATCTCGCCAGAGGAAAATGGATTACGTCCAGATGTGTTTTCTTTCTGAAAAAGAAAAAATTCAAATTATCTGGGAAATTAACAGCACGTAAAGAAGATTGATACATTGATACAGACATAAAATTTTGCTTCTTTTCGAATTCGAGGACATGTCTCAATTTTAAGAATTTATGAATGGTTTCATTTGAAATGTCTTAATTTATTACAATAACACTTTTCCTTTTAGAGGTCGATAGGACTGCTCTTCGTGTAAACACAATATAATCTTAATAATTTTTCCTCGTTGATAATTGAAAATTTTGATTTGTATATTCTTTTACTACTTCGAAGTTAGAAACATTGGAACAGCTGTCGAATAGACGCATCTATTTTTCTGTTGGATATTGTCCAACAAAAGTATACTGAAGTTTTGCAAAAATTTTGATTAAAAATAAACTTCAGCAAATTCAAAAAATATTTTTGGCAGCAGTCTAGTGTCAAGTCAATTTTTTCCTATTTCCATAAATGGGGTATCGTATCCATTCATTATTAAAACTATTGTTTAGTGATTTAAAAAAGTTTAATGTATGAATAGTATTGAATTTTGTTAAACTTTTTATTCATAAACCATCAGGTTAGTCCAAACAACAAACATGATGAGTATGGGACTGTTATCATCATTTGGTTCTGCTAGTAAAACTAGAACCAATATAAAACATGCAGTACAAAAATTCATTCGTATTACACAACAAAAATGATGTTATGATTGATGACGAAACAAGGATTTGTTGAGCGTATGCTTATTTTAAGACATGTATTACATAAGTCAGCACTTAATCACATGCAATTAATAGGCTCATATTGTAGATACCATAGTTACTTTTATTACGGTTGGTTTATAGAAGACCTAGCTTCAATCTTCCATTATACAGGGTGTCCAGGAAGTATTGCGCCGAAATTAAGGGAATGGTAGCTTGGGTCATGACCTACCAGAATATCAAAATATGACCTTAGTGAAAACCTCACCGTTTTCGAGATATTTGGATTTTTATGAAAAATTAAATTGACTAGTTGGTGCACATAAAAAGACATGTTCTCATTTTTTTTTTTGCTAAAATATTCTAGATAAGTTGCCCTACCTGGTAAGCATGTCATTTTTTATTACTAACACAAGACCGTCGCGAAAAAAAATAATCAAATTTTTTTTTTGCTGTTCAAAATTATTTGACTCTATTATGACCTTCACTGTTGAAAAAAAATGTACTAGGCAGTGATGGGAAAGCAATTCAAAAAATTGCTTAATTAATGCAGATTTCAGAATCACCCATTTTATTCATGAATAACAAGATATTGCCATGTTGATTTTAAATCAAATTTAATTTTTCATAAAAACCCAAATATCTCGAAAACGGTGAGGTTTTCACTAAGGTCATATTTTGATATTCTGGTAGGTCATGACCCAAGCTCCCATCCCCTTAATTTTGGCGCACTACTTCCCGGACACCCTGTATAAAGACTAATATCGAAAAATATGAAAATTTTGGTATGCTGTATCCATATATTTTTTTAAAGTTGTTTTTCCCAAAAAGAATGGACGATTTTGCGTCGTTTTATATTTGACAATAAAGAAATATTTCTCGAAATTTTAGCCAGTGAGAAAAAAATTCTTAGAAGAAACAGTCATTCTCTTATCGTCGATAATATTGGGAAATTCCACGTAAATGTTATTATATGTTGAAAAACATGAACAAAACTATGTTAAAATTTTAAATATAATTAAATGATAATAAAATACAAAGGAAAAACATATTTTATACATGTGCCAACGAATTTATTAAGAAAATAAAAATCATTAAGATTAATTTCACTTTACAAATAAGAGCTTGAACCGAAAAAATCCACGAAAGGACTATGAATACCTAGAGTCGAATAAGTTTATGTTTTCCCTATTATATAACCCCAAAGTAAGAACTAAATTTGCACAACCCTAGGCAGTGACCTAATTCTTAAAAATGAAAATCGTTCTCCCTCGGGTGTCAAGCGAAAAGCATTAATTTTTTCTGTTTTTTTTTTAAATAGAACCATTTGACAAAGATTTTTATTTAAACGAAAACACAGCATGTTGCGAATTTTTATTTGTAATATTCCACACATTCGCTCTTTCTCTAAAAATAATACAAATACAAAGAATTTATTTAGTTGTCGCATTACATTTTTTTTACCATAATGAAACTTCTTTCACGAGTACGCATGGATCATTGACCGTACTATTCGACTATAATTTTTAAATTTATAGTAGTCAATAAAAAGAAATTGTTAAAAAATTTAAGCTAGAGAAAGAAATAAACAGGAGGCAAATTTTCGTGCATTTTCTAACATATTTCCACCTACACATAATGAAATCATCGGATAAAGCCTTAATTTATTAAGACATTTATGTTTCCATTAGCTCGTTCGGAGGAGTGGCTTAAAGGAGCGTTGCGTTGTCAGCCAATTTACTAGAAAAATAAATAGATTTTCGCTCTTTGGAGCCAAATATTTAGTCTTTATCGGTGACGTAATTAAATAAGCTCTGAGTATTTTACACAAATTATAACTTATGAATGTTTTGGTGTCTATCTATTTAATGCTTAATAAAAACATGTGGGCAAGAATATTTTTCTTTAAATAAATATTGAAATTTAATTGATTTATGCACCCCCGATTAGCAACGAGTAATGTAATTAATTTACATTTTAAGTAGAACAAAATCGACGGTAGTATTTGTACGTTGTAGGTTAAAATATGTTAGGGCAACATGCTGTTGGTTGGTTTAAGATGAATTAAGGTTCCGAATTAAGGTTGTAACTTAGATGTTGTGGGCTTTTGTATAAATTGATAACAATGTCTAACATAAGAATAAAACTGCCAATCAGCATTGAAACATTAAGCCTAGCAAGTGGGAAATAGCTTCTTTTTTCTTTTAAAAAATACGTTGTAGTATACAGCCAGGTAAGATTAATATAATCCAAGCTAAATCGAATTCAGCAAATAGGATTTAGGATGGATTTAACTTAATTTTAAATACAAGTTAATTTTGCAATTTTATTTTCGTGGAGTTAATACTTTTAAATAGTTTTCTATTAATCTATATTGGTTTTACAGTTAATGTAATTCAACAGAAACATTTCAACAACTGTTGTGATATTTTAAATGCATAATTTTTTGTTATCAATACAAAATTTCAACGTAATAGTTCCAAAATATAGTTTTTCTCCATAACCTTAAAACATACTAAAATAGACACATGCCGCTTACATTCTAAGAGGGTCTACAATTGAGTGAGAACTCAACAAAGCATAAAACTTATATAATGGCATTCCAGTTGGCTGTCCAACGTAGGTATTTTCCAATTTCTGGATCTAAAACATCTCGTTGGCTATAAACCTGCTAAAACTAAGGCCATAAACACGCCCTTCTCATCCATTTTGCTCGAACACTGCAGCAAAAATAACTCTTCCAAGCAAATATATATATGAAGAACATGGACGGCTCCAGTTTCATGCTTTTACCCCGAAACTCAATTACGAAATGGATCTGTGTCAGAGCTAAGCAAAGCAACACCATAAAGAAATTTTTGGCTGAGTTTTCACCTTTGGCGAAACTTTGACAAACTACCAGTCCGAGTAAGATGAAATTTGTTTTACTTTCTTGGCAAGAAAACAGACGATTTTCCTGCGGGGTTCCTGAAAATGGCCATACTGAGAATTATAATAATTTTCCAAAACTGCACTCTCCACCCAGATAGACTTTCTATTTGTGTGAAATGTTTTGAATGGATGCCAGCCACAAAAATGCAGTTGTCCTTAAATTAAGGTTACTATGCTTGTGATGTAACAAACAGTCACTTCCTGTCAAATAAGTATGAAAACAAATAAAGGAATTTATTATATATATATAGAGCACAATTTTTGCTATTCAGGAAGTAGTAGGAACAATTTTTGTCATTTATAATTAGTGATGCTTGCAATCATCCGCCGGATTTCATCACATCTCTCTGATTTATCATCGGTTGTGATTTACATCATTGCAAATTGTACTTGAGAGTGCTGATGTCTTAAAAATTATTTCACAGTTTGTATCCGCCTACGAAAATTTATTCCTAGACATGCCATTCGAAATTCGAATCATTAGTTATTCAGTAAATTAAATTTGTGCCAATTTGCACACTTTTATTTAAGTTTTTTTTTTTTTTTTAGAGGAATACATTCAGTTTTAATTTTTTAAAGACTAATGTGAGTATTGTCTCAAATTTTTAATTTTCTTGTAATTTTTTAGGACTGCTGGATATTATGAAGGTATCCTATTAAAACAAGAACTATTTCATCAAAATAACTCTTAAAAGTAAATTAAGAAAAAATATATATAAAGGGCGGTTAAAAAGCAAATTTACTGTATTTAAAATTGAATGCCAAAATTTTTTGACTGAATTTGAATGGAGTTTAGTATACTTATTTATTAGGAATGCTTTTTAAAAATTTTAGAAAAATTTACGTGTTAATATTTATCTATATTCGAACGAATTCGACGAATTTTCTTCTTGAGGTTGTGATGGAACCTTTGTTCTTGTTGTTAATGATTGTCTATATCTGAATATCTATTTGGGCTTCTACAAATAACTTAATTCTAAATCCGAATATGGAACAATCTATATTAATATACAAAAAGATTATACCAAACATAGTTTTGAATGATGAACCTATCCCTTATGTGGGCAAAGTTAAGATTTTGGGCGTTACTGAAGTTCTTCCATTGAATGTCTATGTAAACCTGATATCTGACTTCGTTCATTATGGCACTCTGTCTAGTTCAAGCCTTTAAATTTTCGTAAACAGCCTGAAGATTCGTCTAATTACTAGTCTAGATTTATTATCCTGAGAAATGTTGGAAAAATTTTAGAAACAAGTATTAATTAAGTAAATTAATTCAGTTTAAGTTTTGGCTTTCTCGTTGAACTAACCATGATAGTAAAAAATTTTCTATTTGAACCAACTCACAATTATTGCAGGAGTTCCTCAAGGTTCGGTTCTTGGTCCGATTCTGTATAATATCTACACAGCTGATTTCCCGCAAATAGAAAATTGTTCATCATTAATTTTTGCAGACGACACTACCATCTTTTGTTAACATGAATGGTTCATACATTTGCTCGAAACTGCAACTAGGGCTTAATAAAATACATGATTATTTTGTCATCAATGGAAAAGTAAACTTAAATCGAGCAAAATCCAAGACAAAAAGAACGATTGGCATCGACATTAAAATCAATAGTTATTTATCATACGTATATCATCATGTCTCGGTGTTTGCACGGAAAATTCTTAGTTCTTTCTATAATCTTATGTGAGTGAGTCTTTATGAATAGTGAGAAAAGTACTAATAAAATCATTATTATTATGATTATATAAATTGAAATGTTTAAATTTAGAACTATAGTGAGAAATCATCATAAAAATAAATGTATAAAACAAAATTACAAATTTGTTACATAGTGCCGAAGTTAAGAACAAATCTAGTTACCTAATATGTACAACTGTTCAGAAAATCCATTACATTTTGTATCAAAATTCAATGAATACTTGAAAAAAATTTTCAATTCAAAAATTAGCCAAGTTTCTTTATAACCGTCCTATTTATTAGAATGAAAAGCCATGCTTTGTTTATTACAATAGACATCACCCAAATAGTATCCTAGCAGGTGTGAACAATAAAATCGCAATTTTGGTTGTCACAGATTTCATCATTATCCATTAATTTCGTTCGCACGTAAAATGTACGTTTGTTTATTTTCCAAAAACTAAATATGAAATTACAAGTGGAAATATAAAAAAAGTGTATATATTCTCAGCTCATGCTCAAAACGTTTGTGAGTAAACGAAAATCACTTTATAATCCAATAATCCACAGGAAATCTGTTAGTTTTCTTTCATGTTTTCCATTGATTTCCTTTTTGCGCGCTTAGTAATTTTCCCCATTTCTATCAATGGGGTTTTCCTGCTGCCGCCTATCATTTATTTTCCAGTGCCACACAGCAGCAGTTTAATTGGAAAAAAAATCAACTTTTTTGAGAAAGTGCGATATTATTTATAGATTAGTCGATGGAATATGTCAACGTATTTTTAGCAAGCACATGCATACATCTAAATCTGTACAGCTGCTGCATACTAAAATTCTGATAGTATCCGGATGTTCAGTTTACATCAGTGACAAAATTAGCTCCTGACCTTAGTAACATTCATCAGAGCTCAATGCACCCTTGCATAAAGTCTTACAATTGCATACCTTCACACTTTCCACTCCTTCTTTGAGTAAGTGCATTCTGCATAATGTGCAGTCTATGATAAATGTATAGAAAATGAAGTGCCGACTCGACTCGAACTTTTGGTGTATAAAATTAGAATTTTGGAGGCGGCAAAAGTTACCACCTTTGAAGGCATGCTGTGGGAACAAACTTATTTATTCTTATAGAAACTCCCACTGATGTTTAAAAATTCAAAATTTTGCGCAGAATTAAATTCCTTTTAAATACTTCTGTTTCAAGAAATCGACTAAGTGTTTTAATAATATGTCACAGCAAACCCTACATAAATGCACCACGGATAAGTGTGCAGTGCGGTTTACTTTTTCTCTAAATTACATCTAAAAATCGTCGTTTAAGTTGCCATAATTATCTAAGTGGACTTTGGCTTCAATAAAAAAATTCACATTAAATAAAAGCGCAGAATGCTCTCAATCAGGTCACTAAACTATGACTAGTCTAAGGATATTTCTAGCATTGTAATAATGTATAACCCACCTGTCAATTTGTCAGTCAATACTACCCAACCATACCATAGTTTTTGAATCATATCGTTTTCGCACGTCGCTTATGCGTCACTGCCTTTTCACTCATTATATAGTATATGCGTCACGAATGGAAAGGTTATTGATTTGGTTCAATGTCTTTTTATAATTAATTGATATTTTGAATTTCTGAATTTCGGATAAACAATTTATGAGAGAAGTAGATACATATTTCATTCTGCCATTTAAGCGCACTCTTGGCTGAAGCAAAAATTCTGCAGCTAATTCGTCAAGCTCTAAGGATTTAGCGTTTTGATTTATGTATTTACTTTATTTTTATTTTTGATACTTGTTGTTTGGCTATTATGTTAGAAAATATAGCTTTTAAATTATGATCTGTATTTTAATATAGGTAAAAAAAGCATCGATGTTTTCTTCGATATAACGCATCGCGCTATGACATCGATATTTTTTGAGGCATCGAAAAGAATGATCGAATTTTTTTTTTATACATCGTTTCGTTAATAAGTGAACAGCGGAGCCGATTGAATAGGATTGAATGAAAGTGCAAAGATTATTGCGATAGTCTTAACAATGAGCCTCGACTAAAGTTGTTACTTTACAAATTTCCAACACTAGTATTCATAGTAGTAGTATTCATACATTTTGGAGCTGGCCCTGACCAAGACCGAGATCGTCCTTCTGACAAAGAAGCGCATTCCGCTACTGATAGGAATGCTGGTAGGAGACATGACGGTCCAGACGAAGCCGGCAGTAAAGTACCTGGGGGTGAGCCTTGATTGTAGGCTCACCTTCAGGGACGAAATTAAGAGCCGGGCGGACAAGGCGGCCGCGGTGACAGCGGCGCTGAGCAGGCTTATGGCCAACATTGGGGGGCCGAGGCCTTGCAAAATGCGTCTGCTGCTCCGCACCGCCGAGGCCGTTATGCTGTACGGTGCGGAAGTCTGGGCCGACGCGATGCGGTATGAGAAGTACCGCAAACGCATGGCAGCAGTTCAGCGGCGCGCGGCGCTCCGCATCGCGAGCTCCTATCGAACGGTGTCGGAACCAGCGGTTTTAGTGGTTGCGGGGGTCATACCCATTGATCTCTTAGCCAGGGAACGACAGTTCGTCCACCATGAGAAAGGCGCCCTAGGGAGGAAGGAGGCCGCAGTGGCGGCCAGGACCGCAACCATGGCGGCCTGGCAGACACGGTGGGATGGGGAGTCGCGGGGCCGGTGGACAGCTCGGGTTATCCCCCAGGCCCAGCTGGACACCTGGCTGGACCGTCAGCATGGTGAGGTGGACTACTACCTCACACAAATGCTGACGGGGCACGGGCACTTTCGGGCTTTCCTTCACCGTATAGGGAAGACACCGAGCCCGTGCTGCATTTACTGCGACTCCCCGTCGGACTCCGCTCTCCACACATTCTTTGAATGTGATAGATGGAGAGCGGAGAGGGAGGAGCTGGAGAGTGTGGCGGGCAGCATAACCCCGGACAATATAGTCGAGGTTATGCTGCAGGGGGAGGATCTCTGGCAAAGGGTCGCTCTTTTCGTTAGAGCGATTTTGCGCCAGAAAGAAAGGGACGCCAAGGAGCGGGAGGCGTAGATCGCCCGGTGAGAGGAGGGCCCCCGGCGGGGGCGGCTCTAAATAGGACTCCACCCTGAAGTAATGTCCAACAGACGGTTCCGGGGTGGAGGTCCTGCGGGCGGGGAGTGGGGTTTTAGCCGGTAGGCCTGGGTAGGCTGGGGAGTCCGGCACACGGGTGTCTTCGGACACCTACGGTGCATAAAGCATTTCCCCACTCCCAAAAAAAAAAAAAAAAAAAAAAATTCATACATTTTAATGAATAAGATTACTTTAATTATAGTTTCGTAAAAGATAAATATCTTATTAACCCTTTACGGTCGTATATCTGCTCTCAGCTATCATAGCAAATAAATATATTGAACCTGAAATATTTTACAAATTGTGTTTAACTGCAAGAATTTATAAATTTTCATTGTTCCTTTATAATAAAAGATCAAGTGCAATCTTTTAACTAACAAGGAAACGTTCTCAGGTGTGTCGCACCGATTTTGATGAAATGTAAATATGTTATAGAGTATCGAAAAATAAGAGACACTTTTATTTTGTATCTGCTGATACGCACATTTAGGAGGTGAAAACCACCAAAGTTTACCCCCAAAAACAGTTTTTCCTAAATATTTCAAGTTCTAATAAATTTTTTCGAATGAAACAAAATGGAAATGGTGTCTCATAAATATACTAACCTTTTGTAAGTAATCCGGTTCCCGGGGATGACAACCCTTATTTTTTATTGCAGAAAAACGATTGTTTTTTTTTATATTTTTGCGTCACAAAAATAACAGTTTTTGTTAAAAATCATTGAAAAATATTATTTGACATACGATTTTGAAAAATAAAGTACGTGTTTTTGGGTTTTCGTAAAAAAAGCTCCTCAAGGGGGTAAACAACCCCTAGCACTAATACGTAAATGATGTATATTCTTTCAGACATCAGTTTTTTCGTGAAAACCAGTATTAAGGGGTTTTTGGAGTCGCTGATTAGGAATCTGATGTTAAATTTAAAAAATTCAAAATAGCGGATCCAACATGGCGGACAAACTCGATACTCTATAACATATTTCAATTTCATCAAAATCGGTGAGACACACCTGAGAACGTTTCCTTGTAAGTCTTAAACTTAGATCATAGAGAACAGTATTGGACATAAATCGATTTAGTTCAATTAATTTCATGATGTAGTGGTAGTCTTCTGTCTTGTAGTTATGCGTCCAGTGCAGGTGGATATATTCATCAAGATACAAAAGAGTTATGAAAAGCAAAAAGCACAAAGTTTTGAAAAGAATTTAAGGGGACCTTTACTTTCAAAATCGGGAAAAAACACACTTTTTAAAAGTTTTTTTTTGAAAAGACTATTATATTTATGATTCTGAAACCTTTTGTATATTATTGGTAAGATTATGAGTAATATAAAAAGAATTTTTAAATGCAACTTTAGTTGGTTTTAATGCCTGCAGATGGCGTCAACCAAAAGGCACTTTTAAAACGGCCCCATTTCTCTAGGCCTTCCTGTAACAGATAGATTCAAAATCTTTAGTGGATTGTTTTCATAAGACCCAAAACTAGTACCTAAACCTAAAAAAACCTTTTATTTTTAATAAATATATCATTTTATACACATTTTTCTAAAAAAGTTACAAAACGACTATAAGTTAGGGGTAAACTAACCTCCGCATAAAAAAGTGGGGGGGTAAAATAAAATTTTTAAAGGTTTAATTTCTAGTATACTTGATAACGAATCGAATGGCGTTTGGTTTGTTAAAATCGGTTGAATAGTTTTTGAGATACAGATGGGGCCATTTTCAAAAATGTGATTTCGAGAAAAACGCGTTCAAAGTTTTTGTTATATAATTTTTACATATAAAACGCGTAGAGCTGCCGTTACAAATATAGGTATAACTGTTTTTCTTTTACGAATTTCTTGAAACGGTTTTAGGAGAGTGTTTGTGTGATGTTAAGAAGCATTTTTATGAAAAAAAAAATATTGATTTTTTTCCGATTTTGAAAGTAAAGGTCCCCTTAAATGATAAGGGTGGATAAGACCTTTATTTTACATATAAGATAGCCAATTTTTTTTCTGGAATACAATTCGGTTTTGTATATGTTTATAAAATTTGGTATATTCGTAGATTCTATTAATATAACTTCTGTATTAAAAATAGATTAATATATGTATGTGGTGGTCCAAGACATTAAAAATCAATCAATATATCGAATAGATCAAGAGTGTTAAAACAAATTGGTTTAGTTCAATGCATCGTTTCTTAAACATCGATGTTTTTAATGCATCGTCGTATATAGTCTAACCCTACTGTATTTATTTCACAAAAAAAAAAAAATTTCTAGTATATAGAGGAAATAAAATATGAATGCAAATTAATATTTGTATGATATGTACATTCAACTGTTGTAAAATGTAATATACATTTTAACAGCTTGGCAACAGTACAAAAATGAATTTTAGGATGAAGATAAAAAGTAAACACAACCGCTCTATTAGTCTCTTGAGGAAGATGACACCTAACAAGTCCAGGTGTAACAACAGATACAATGCTAAATGCACCCAAGGGAACTTTTAAGGTGAAAATGTTTTATGCAAATAGATTTTCCTATCTAACTTTCTTAGTAACACCATTTATGTAAATTCTTATAAACTAGGTATCACTTGGACATTTCTTTTGCTAGTTTTTATATCTAAACATTTCCGGTTTACAACGATTATTTCGTGCAATTATATTTTTAGAAAAGAACCAAGGTACTCACGCCAAGTCTGGGTACTAGAAGTAGTCGTTCGTTTAAAGAAAATACATAAATGAACCCTAACTAGAGTTGTCGTGATATGTTGCTCCAATTTGTTTAACAGATTCTGAAAATTACGACAGCATTGTACATACTTGTAAAACGAAATCAGGCTACACTTGTTGCTTAAATATCTTCCTTTGTAGAGGTCGTAAGTGGTGACAAGGTACTCGGACAGGTATAAAGAATGAAAAAAAAAATGTTAAAAAAGAAATGTTTTATTTATTCTTTAATGTAGCAGAGTTACATAGAAATGTACACGACCTTTTGGCATTTCTTGATGTACGAAAGATTGCCAAAAGGTCATCTTGCTTTATTCTTATATACACAAAGATGGATCGTCATGCTATATATAAATTGGTCTCTAGTGGTATGCCGAAAAGTATTGCATTTATATTTGCTAAAGAAAATTACATGTAAAGATATTTTTATTTAAATTCTAAATACCTCTTTTGATGAATTTTCCCGATAAAAAATTTTAATTTTATTTTAAATCCATTGGTCCCAATAAAAACTTGGAGGAGCAAATAAAATTAACGCTATAGATCATCTTTATATATGTACATATTAAATCATATTTTGATCCACAGTATCGTAGATACATCCGTTTTAGAAGGGTGCAGGAGCTAATTAGAATTTCTTAAATTTCTTAACTCTATTTATTGAGGAGTATTCGTATTCAGGTTCACATTTTTATTCAAACAAAACCTAATATGATCCTGAAGATTCTCACACAAAAGACTGCTTCTTAAAAATTACAATTATTATATGGACATTTTATTTATTAGTCAATTAACCTTTTTTAACATACATTTGACTTATTATTTAATAATAATGATAATATTTTAATAAATTTCTTTAATAATGGAAAAGATAGTCTAATAAAACAAAGAATTCTAAATATGCAGATCTATTTCGAGGATCCAAAGATTCAAATATGAATTAAGAAACTTTTTCAAGGATCTAGAGTTGTTCAAATGCAGAGTTTAATTTTGAGTAGCGGCTCGTTATATTTGGGCTCTAAACAGAACTAAAATTTCCATTCGGATCTTCAGCTAATTGTTTGATGATTTTGTTTTATTTCATTCAAAATTTCGATTTATCATATTTTATATTTTTGAGGATTGGTAGAAAGCATAAACTTTTCAAACTTTAAATCTTTTAATACGGCGAAATTTATTCCCAATTTGTTGTTTCACTGTTGTACAATAAATTTTTATTATAACAACAAAATCACGGTGCAGTCTAATTACTTCAAAATCTCCAGTAGTGAAAATGTTTATTACTTCATTTTCTGGCAGGATTTTCTCTAGACTTGGGGGTAATTTAGAACTTCAAATTCAACTTGAAATAGGTAGAGCTTTGTACGACCGAAAATTGTTTGGAAGTATGCCAAGTGCTCGCTCGCTGTTCAATCCTTGAATTCGAATAAATTGTTGGGTGAGTTATCTCAAGTGCGGACTAATACGAATTTAATTGCACAATTTCATTTAGGGGTTCGGTAACAGTTCGATTAATTTTTATTATTTCCTTCTCATTATACTTTTATCAATTGAAACGTGCGACCAATTTTAGGGTTGGTTTTATTTTTGATTTGTTTATAGAACCATATCGTGTATTAATTTATTATAAAGGTTTTTAATTTCAGGATGTATATCATTATTTTTTTTTTACATTTTTTTATTTTATTTTATAATTTTTTCTTAATAATTCCCCGGAAAACAATTGAACTCCATGAAAATTCTAATTTTTATAACGATTTATAGATTGGCATAAGCTTAAAATACTTATTATACTTAAAACTTTGCACATGATAACACAAAAACTATTTATCCGATTTGAATGTGCCAGTGCTTGTTCTTTTCTTAATACATCTCTTTATACATAGGTGGAACTATAATTTTTAAGATCGGTTGACATTTTTTACCCCTCTAAAGGCAAAAAGAGCCCAAAGCCGATTTTTTTTTTCAACAAGCCGCCAGGCCAGTATGTTTTTTAATTATTACTATTAATTATTGTAGTCTACGTCTGGACCGTCCTACCTCAATCTCAGTATCTTTGAGAATAACTTATTTCTTTATAAAATATTGTAAATATGTCCTATAAACCGAAGCTTAATAGAAAGAAAAAAATATGATTAATGAGAATACCCTCTTAAATAAACTGGCAAGGAGATGTTATTTTAAAACAACTTTTATTTTAACATTAAATCATTCATAGTATTTGTGTTCTTCCAGGATTTCTTCGAAATCATGAATATATAGCATACTCTCATATATAACGTATTTTGGTGACGTCCTTCATTTCATACCTACTACTAAAAATCTTGCAAGCGCGTCATCATTCTTTTTAAGCAGCCTTGATGAGCAGCTTTTTTTCTTTGAAGGACATATTTCCTCTTATTACCGAGCAAGGTTTTGACCTCGTTATTCCAAACGATGCAGCCTCAATGGTGGCTCATCCACCTGAAAAGCTCCCTTGCCCATCATTCATGAAATTTTAGTAAATGGCATTTTGAATGTGGTAAATCACTCTGTCTCTGTATGGCACTATGAAAAACGTTCGAAAGTTAAATTATTATAATTGAAATGAAATGTTTGAATTGGGTTGGATTTGATGTTTATGTTCGTTTTCTCTTAGGAATCACAACATATTTTGAATAGTTTTTATAATGTACAGGAGTAAAAATAAATATTTTTAATTTAGAGATGACATTGACATTCAAATTAAAAATACGAAGTGACTACACACACTCTATACGGGTGACACGGGTACGAATCACACGAGTTACACATTTTCTTTCTACAAAATATTTTTTGACTGAGGATTTTCCTTATACAAAATGTCTATTGATTGAGGATTTTTTTCTATAAAAAACTACTGAAGTTTTTCCTTATTATGTAACATCTTCAATAAATAAACATTTTGTATAGAATCAATAGAGACTTTCAAATGGGAAAATTAATTCAATGATATGAAACAATTCAGCATACTCCATATACATATATAAATATTATATGATCTTTCGCGATAGATTCACGATAAGAGATTAAAGGCCTGTCCAAATCCAAGTCTTCGTCTTCGTCTTGTTATGATAGTTTATGATGTCAGCAAATAAGCTAAACCATTATAACAATCAAGGCGCGAAGTCAAAGATAATCTGTTTGAATTCGTTTGTTTAGCTTGAAATTTCATATTTGAAGTTTACTTAAGTGTTATGCAAGTTGTGAGCCTATTTTAAATTTTAAATGAATTCCTTTCGGGCTGATTTTTAAAAAGAGATATTTTAAATTCCTTGCTTGACACAGTACTAAATGATTAAAAATAGCTACATAATTAGAAATAAGTTTATAACAACCATAATTAGTCTTGTGTAAAGAAGCATACAGCAAGGATCTCGATCGAATTGTGCATAAAGGTTAATCAGTGATAAAATTTCGAGGCATTTAATTCTGTACGACTGAATATCTTTAATGAAGAAGGTTACTTGGCGCATAAATGCTAGACTTCACAGACCGAGAAGTAAACATTTAGCATGATAAGATGGCATGAGGTTGGCAAATAATTTACAATTAAAAACACAAAAAAAAGCATTAAGTTCTTTTATATTGTTTTAATTTTTTGTTTATGATTTTGATCGCGAAATAGATGGTAATAATGAGAATTCGGTTTTAAAAAGCTTAAAACTTGAAATATCTTTGTGAGGTTTATTTGTTTTAAAAATTACACCTAAATCCTTGATTTGGCCCGCTCTGATGAGGGAATTGTTACTTATATTATATATGTAGTTCTGTAAAAGATCTTCTGTCGTTCCTTAGGGTTGCAGATCGTCTTTTACTTTAAAGGGGCTTCGGCACAAAAGACCTTACGGTCGCAGTGCCCAACATAAGGGTTGCGCCTAGCAATAAATAAATAAATAAATAATAAATAAACATATATCTGTAACAATTACAACTAATTGTACTTACATTTTGTAGCTGATATTGTTAATTGTTAAACCAACCAATTTTATGCAGGCCTTCAAAGCAAACAAATTTATAAGGGTTCGTAAAGTTCAAATTAGCAACATGGTTATACGCAGAAGAATATATATTATATATATATGTAATAAGAAGAGTTAAGAAATGCAAGTATATTTATGGATCTTTTTTTATATGTGGAACATATTTTCAGTTTAAGTATCGAATATGGGAAAGTGAAATTGAATTAATTTAGCATACCTCATTTTCATTACTCAAATGCTTATACGAAAAAGGAAATAAAAACATCGCAAAAGAATCGACAATAAATCAGCCGTCGGACTATTTCGATTTTCATAAGTGCATAGTTTTAAATGGCTCTTTATTCAATTATGGACCTTTCGAGAAAAACAGATGTACGTTTTTTTTTACTAACAAAAATTAAATTTTAAGTGGGTTAAATTTTCGTTCATAAGCTATTTATTTACGATTTAGTTTTCGCTAGTAAGTAGTATTAAGGGTATTTTTTTTGCAATTATTTTTTATTTTTGTATTTGAACATGAAACTCTTCAAGAGTAACAAGTTAAAATTTTAGGTCGATTGGAGCAAAACTACCGGAGTTATAGTGCCTCGACTTATTGCGGTAGCGAACAACTCAATGCGTTATTAAAACTTTAAACGCGTTTTTCTCCCACTTCGAATAGTCAAAGTCGGTGGACACTGTAACTCAAAATCTACTTGACCGATCCTCTTCAAAGGCTATAGCGGGATAAGGTGGTGAAAATTGCCCCCAGCGGAATCGCTACGACGGGTGGTGCTTTCGATAGGTTGTGTCAAAAAATGCCTCCATGCCAGTTTTTAGCCCTCTAAGTCTACAGTCACCGGTAAAATCGGTTTCGACCCATTTCTTCGAAAATAAATTCTTACGGCCGCAGTTTTTATCCAAAAATTCTGAAAATTTCCACAAACCTTTATTTTTATGTTACCAATAATCGTGGATTTTTATAGATTTTTACCTTTAAAATTGGGCTCAAGAGAGCCATTTTAATTTTTCAAATTATTTCTAGGTTAGGAACCCTATTTTTCGCCAAGTTTTAAGCCATTGTTTTTTAAGTCTTTTTTTCCTTTTTTCTATATATGAAGTTTCCCTCTGTTTCATGTTTGTTAAGATTCTAGTCGATATTGCAACAATTTTCCTACTTAAGAATGAGTCCTTGAACGTTGTCGTATCGGCAAGTATGAGGCCTTTTTGTGGTTATGCTTTAAATATATGGTAAAAATGACAAAAAACTTAGTTTTTTTGAGTTTTGAGACGTACTAATCGATACTAAAAGAATGTTTTCACCTAAAAATAAGTCCTAGAGTGTGTGTGGTCATATGGGTGAGCATTGCGCTATTTAATTTCAAGGTTATATATCAAGTAAATGGATAAAATACCGAAAAAAAATAGTTTTTCGATTTTTAAAACATAAAAATCGATCCTGCAATCATCTTTTCAACTGAAAATGATTCCTGAATGTATGGGTAAGTATTGCGCCCTTGAATTTTGAGGTTATGCCTTAAATAAGTGGACAACATGCAAAAAAAAAAAAACGGTTTTTTCGATTTTTCGGTATGACGCACCCTGAAATTCGATATTTTGATTCCGCCATTCGAAAGAACGGAAAAAAGACTTAAAAAACAATGGTTTAAAACTTGGCGAAAAATAGGGTTCTTAACCTAGAAATAATTTGAAAAATTAAAATGGCTCTCTTGACCCCAATTTTAAAGGTAAAAATCTATAAAAATCCGCGATTATTGGTAACATAAAAATAAAGGTTTATGGAAAATTTCAGAATTTTTGGATAAAAACTGCGGCCGTAAGAATTTATTTTCGAAGAATTGGGTCGAAACCGATTTTACCGGTGACTGTAGACTTAGAGGGCTAAAAACTGGCATGGAGGCATCTTTTGACACAACCTATCGAAAGCGCAACCCGTCGTAGCGATTCCGCTGGGGGCAATTTTCACTACCTTATCCCGCTATAGCCTTTGACACAGTCTTTAAGTACATAAAATATGATTATGATTTTTGCATTATAATTAGTTTTACTATGACAAATAGGCTGATTTTTACCGGTTTTGTTATTTTAAAATTCGTTTTTTGACTTTAAAATTATGCCAAAAATTGAAAAATCGTCAAAAAGAAAAAATCTAGACGTCATTACCTCGAGAAACTCATAAACTAACCAAATATTTTCGATTTTCCACCGCAAACTTCCTTCTTTTTTTTTTTTAAGAGTATTGGAAGTTTTGCTCTTAATGGCTTATTTCTTAATATTTTAGGCTAAAAATTTAACTGAATATTCTTGAAATGATACTTTATTATGTGTACAATTTACAAACAAATATACTTTACGATATGCGCAAAAAAAATTATCAAAGATATGCTTAAAATGAAGCGAATCAACCCTTAATTGGATTTTAGATAACTTCCACATAATATGTTTGCAACATTTCATGTCACATTCTGAACGATAGATAACTAAGTTAAGGATTTAGTTTATATAGATGGGAGCTCAAGATAGGAGATATTAGCAGAGTAAGTTATCAAAAAACACCAATTTATGGTATTTATAGGGGCTCGTTTAAAACTTCAAATATAGTGAATGGTCTTTGTCAAGGAATTATCAATACAAAAGTTTTGATAATCTATCGTTTGGCACTTTGATGGTTTCTTGTTATGTCCTGATTATCTCTGAGTTTGACTACAAAACTGAATTTGTTTATTTTGTTTGGTTTTAAGAAGTATTTATGTATTATATTAAGACATTTTTAGATATAAAAACATGTAATTATATGTATGCAAACTTTAACGAGTGCGTCGTAACTTGAACTCCTTGATTTGACCGAGATTTATTAAGGTTATAACTTATCGTTTTCGTAAGCACTTTGATACCTGAGAATAAAAAGTTTGATTAAAAAAAAAACGTCAGACAAGCTCAACGGATTTTTATTGGACCTTTCCCACATTTAAAAAATAAAATCAATATGCAAATAATTTATTTATAATTTTTTTTTATATTCCACACATCTTGGCTTAGTGTCAACTAATTTATATATGGAAAGGAGTGGAGAAAAACTGAGAAAAACACCTTACATCGCCTAATTAATTCGTTTTTATTTCACCAAGTTCAAGTAATCATCGTTAATGCTAAGTAGCATAAAATAATCAATTAGACCGACCTTAATACGAGTTCAAGGCACTTGCAATTTTTTCGCAATCTTTTCTTGGCACAAATGTGTATCATCTTTCGTTTGCGTTTTCTTGTCTTTCAGTCTTTCAAGATTAACATTGTACGTAAAATGTTGAAAATGTTGAAAATAATATGATTATCTCTACGGTTACTTAATTATGTGCGCAGGAGAAGTATTTTTAGATTATTTTACATGGAGCTTTATTTAAAACAGAAAACCTTTATAAGGAGGACAAGTTAAGTGGCAATTTGAAAAGTTTAAATGTATTTAAATATCATTTATGTATGTATGACTAAGAAATTTATTTTATGTAGGTATTGTGATACAAATTTTCTTAAAACATATATATATATATTTTTCTTTAAATTTCAGGTGGTGCTCGTTTTTATTCTCAGCATTGCATCCCTTATTATATATTTTATTGATGCTTCGACTGAGGAAGTCGAAAGATGTCAAAAGTGGAGTAATAACATTACACAACAAATCGATTTGGCATTCAACATATTTTTTATGGTTTATTTTTTTATACGAGTAAGTAAAGTATTTTCTTTATATATATATATATAAAATTAATTATTGTCTAGATATTTTTATTATATTAAAGAAAAAGGTTTACATTTAATAATCCTATTAATATCTCTTACCCCTGCCAATCAAACATGATTCACGTGGCATTTTCACTTATCCTCTATCCAATTTTACAATTTGCTCCTAATTGGAAAATAAATGGGGTTTTTTCTGATGTGTTTAGAGATATTTGCGTAAAATAAACCTTATTTTATCAGTAATAAACAAAGGTAAAGTATCAGAATCCTAATCATTAATCGGGATTTTCCTTTATAAGGGATAAATTTGTTGCCCGTAATCTAGAACGTATAAAAAGTGACAGAAATAAATTAATCCTAGATAAAAGATAATCTCAGTTGTTCAATACGGCCCTTAGTCTTAAAAAAAAAAAAAAGAAATCGTGATCCCGGTCTTTTTGAATATTTATTTTGATTCTTTATAAAGAGTAATCAATTATAACTATTTGTTTAATTTCATAAAATTCGTATTCAAATAATTCCCATTTTTTGAACGCCCAAAGACAATTAATGAACGACTATTAAAAAATGCAATTTGAATAATTACCATGTAATTGGGGGCATTAACCTTCGAAAAGTGACAATCTTCTCGAGGTTGCTAAGAATTTTTGAGGACAACTTTTATATGAACCAAAACGTTTTCTCGTTCGGGTCTCATTAGTTCGGTTTTTGCTTTTTTGCTAATGAAAATTATTTTTAGCGGGCGCACCCAGCCGAGCATAAGATTGAGGGAATGGATGAATTAATTTAGATTAATCACAGGGACTGTGGCTTGAAGGGAGATTGTTTTGAGATCTCGAGATTATGAGAACGCAGATTGTTTTATGATTCTGTTAAATGAAATGTTAGAAAATAATTACAGGATTATGAAAATCTTCTGGTAGTCTGAACTTTAAATATATTAACATAAAAATAAATATTTATTATTTAAATACTTCTCAAATGCTCTAGTTTGGTATATCCTAGATATTGTTTCAACCTGAAAACCCTTTTATGTTAATTTTCTTGAAAATCCTTAGAATAATTGTAAAAATATTCTCTGCAATAATGGATCCGCCATCTTGAATTTCCAAAGTTTGATAATAGAATTGAAACTAGTGGCCCCAAGATGGTTTTTTTAGTATCAAAATTCATCGAGTTCCCTGGGTATATTCGAAAACAGCATCTTAAAAAATTGAGTAGATTCAAAATTCCCTTTATGCTAATTTCCATAAAAATCCCTTGAATTTGAAAAATGTTGGTCGCCATATATGATTCGCCATTTTGAATTTACAAATTTTGAAAGTAGATTCGAAATTAGTGATCTCAAAATCCCCTTTGTTCGAATGTTCATAAAGGCCAATTGAATTTCAAACATTTCGGTCGCCATTTTGGATCTGCCTTGGTTTTTTAAGTTTGAACAGCAGGTTTGAAGTAAGCTTTCCCCAAAAGTTTTAAGTACCAACTTTCAAATAATCCCTTCAAATTTACAATTTTTAGTCGCAATTTCCGATCCGCCATTTTGAAACCTTATATTTTATCCGAAAAAAAGTAGCCTATATGTTAAGTTGGAGTATGCACTACCTTTAGACAAAAAATGACAAATATTGAAGCAAGAGTTTATGGGTGATTGAGCAACCAATAAAAAAAATTTCAGTGTTATTTACTACTTTAATAAATAAAAAAAAAATCTTTCATAATTTCTAATAAACTTTGTTCCTATCTTTTCAGTTCATAGCAGCGTCCGACAAGCTCTGGTTTATGCTAGAAATGTACAGTTTCGTAGATTATTTTACAATACCCCCGTCCTTTGTATCAATATATTTAGATCGGACATGGATCGGTAAGTACTAAAAATGACGAGAAAATAAGAAATTATATTATATTAAATAATATGAAATTTTCGTTTAGGTCTTCGATTTCTTCGAGCACTACGTCTTATGACTGTTCCAGATATTTTACAATATTTAAATATACTAAAAACATCGAGCTCTATACGACTGGCTCAATTAGTCTCAATTTTTATATCAGTATGGTTAACAGCCGCCGGTATCATACATTTGGTAATGATCTTTAAATGATTTTAAAACTTTTCACTCCATACTTATAATGAAATTTGTTTCGTTTTCTTTCCAAAGCTGGAGAATTCTGGCGATCCTCTCGATTTTAATAATCCTCATCAATTATCCTATTGGACTTGCGTCTATTTCCTAATTGTGACCATGTCAACGGTAGGATATGGTGACGTTTACTGTGAGACTATTTTAGGGAGAACATTTTTGGTATTCTTTCTTCTCGTCGGTTTGGTAAGTATATTTTATATCTCAATTAATTTTTTTTTTTTTTAAATACATTTAATGATGCAATTTAAAATGTCACTATAAAAGGATGAATTTTTAAACATGTTGAAATTAAGAAGTTTTGAACAAATTTTTGATATTTTCGATAATAGGAAAGTGCTTAGAATTAAGAAAACGGCGATTCATCGTTGGTTCGACGATCGTGATCTTGATTATGACTTCAAATTCATATTTAAAGAAGAAAAATATTAAAGCGTGTGAAATATTTGTAAAAAGAAAAAAACACTGTAAAGAGTTGTAATTACGTTTAAATTGATGTTTATGAGAAATAACAGAGGTTAGCTGGTCCAGAGTTATGTTTTTTTTTTTTTTTCCGTAGGATTTACTAAATCTAAGCTTTCTTCGGAGGATTTACTAAATCTAACCTCAGCGTTCAAACTAATTTTACTGAGTGAATGAGATAAAAATTTTTGAACTTATTTGCCCGTTAATTATTTTTCGTTTGCTTTATTTTGGTATTGAATATATATGTTTATGTTATTTAAATTCAGAACTGAATATTAGCTGTTATTTATTTTTATTTATTTACTTTTATATCACGACTTGCCTAGGTCCATTTATTTAAAATTACAAGCTCTCAGTAGTTTATGAAATTAATCACACCACCAACCACATTGTTTTTTAGGAATCTCACGTATATTTTGCAAATTAGGCGCACAATTTATGTTTTGTTAGTTGATTTGAAACATCCCACCAATTTAGTATGAACATAGTTTTAAGTTTTTACCTAGCACCGAAATGTTAAACAAAATTATAATGTTAAAATTAGAGCTATTTTGGCAAATTTATTTCAGTCTTAACAAATAAAGGCACCTAATTTTGCACAAAATCTTTAAGAATGACAATATTAATTTTATTTTTCTATTCAATAGTAGAATATAGATTATTAATTATTTAAAACAAAAATGAAATGGCTCAAATACAGATTCCAACTTAATACGAAATATTTGTTAATGTTTAACAAAAAACATGCATGATACTCTTTGTTTGGAAATATTCAATGCAATATTCATTGGTTCAAATATTTTTCACTGAGTTATGCATTAAGAGGCACCACTAGTGTGACCGTCTGAAAAAAGGTGATTTTTGGGAATTTTTTTTAAAGAAAACTACTACATGGAATGTTTTTATGTTTTAAGGATATATATGTGGATATATAGTAAATACATGATAAAATTGTAAGCCCAAAAACCTGAAAATTCAGAGAGATATTCACAATCTCCTAAGACTCCAAAAAAAAGTCCCCCACTGGTGCAGTGAAGTTTAAAATTTTGCGCGAAAATTTGATGATTTTTAGCCTGCCAAAATTACATTTCGATCGGAAAACTGGAGGTTCATGGTATGGAGAAGCATATATAAAAGAAGCTGCAATAAGAATCAAATCGATCGGATGATTTGTCTTTGAGCTATAACTGCAGCAAATTTGAAAATTGCAGTTTCGCGAAAAACGCTTTTAAAGTTTAATTCATACATTTCTCAATACCTCGATACGATGAGTGGCTGCTCTTTAGTTACAGCCATAACTCAAAAAAAATCTGAAATATGCACTTGAAATTTTAGTATGTTATTTTAAAGGTATAGACTACAGAAATTGATTTTTTCGAATTTTCACACTTGTGATGCCCCCTTAAAAGAGCTAATTTCATTTAGAGAAACGTGAAATAAGGAACATTTTTATATTATTTAGAAACAAATTTAAATTAAATTTTCCAAATTAGTGATAGATGTAATATTGAGATATTTGCATCCAGAACACTAATTCTTCAAGTGAATGAGATGTAACGCGAATCTTCTCAATTTTACTGAAATAATCATTCGTGATTTCTCGCAGATATTTGCCCTTTTAAAAAATTCCAGAGGCAGTATGATTTCTGAAGTTTCTTGATTGATTATATCAGGTACACTTTTCAATGCTGTAAAAATCTTTTCCGTCAGTGAATAAAATTTTCTGCAATTTAATTTCATCGTTTGTGTGGGTGTGTGTGTGTGTGTGTGGTATTTCTTATTCTACGTAATCTTTACGTATAAGATCTCCAGAAATAAACTAGTACTATTGTCTTACTCAACTGTTTTATAGCATCTACTATATATCCTGGCTCAGGTTCAACATATAATAGCGGAAACTGTATTTGAAAAATAATAAATATTTTATAATATAGGAATTTTATTTAATTCAAACATTTATAAAAAAATGTGTATACTGCTAATTTTGTTTAACATTGATCACATAATATTTGTGCATGTTCCACCAGAGTAGATAGCTTGCTTCGTTTTTATTTCGTAAAATTGATTTAAAACAATATGTGAGTTTATTTTTTTTTTATTTGTTTATATAAAAGTAGTGTTTTTATAAAAACAAAGCGGGGTCATACGACTTCAACCCAATTAAGTTATGTGAAAATACGAACAATACAAATTTATGCGATTATTTTTGCATGAAATGCTGGCTGCCGCATATATTGTGTAACCGCTTCTTATTTTAACATATTTGAAAATGATAAAAATAAAACAACAACAAATGGATATTAGATAAATTACATAATTTTTATAAAGAATAAATAATTGAAAAAAGTGTAGAAAAATGGAATCCTTTTATTTAATAAAAATTTCATTAGAATATATCTTCAGGGAATATTGCTCTGATATGCGCTTGCACCAGCGTTCTTCATGATAACAAGCTAAATTTAAAAAAAATGAAAATAACGACGAATAATGTTTCAAAACCAAATACTAAATTAAATAGAATGACATTTTAATAATGTAAAACACGAATATACCATACATATGTTTTCATATGTAATTTGTATTTAATTTTTTCAAAAGAGGAGACGTTAACTGAAAAGAAATGTTAGTTTTCATATTATGTGAATCTGTTCATTTGTTCATAATTGCACATTAATAAAAAATATTGTAGAAATCGAGTTGAGATTGAGAGTAAACTTTGCTGAAAATCGAGTCGCAAAAACGGCTCTCTAATAAAGGCAAGTGAAAGTCAGAAAACCTATACTTAAGGGGGTAAATACAATTACACGGGCAAAAATTACGCATTAGAAAACATTTTGTTTTCACAAAGAAGGTTTAATGCAATCATTATAAAACTTTGTACACTTGTTAAGGAATAAATGAAGAATGTAAACATGTTTTGAAAACAAAATGGCGGCTATACGCTGGCGTGAAATTGACCTACAAAAAAAACTGCAACCACTCTGTGGTTTAAATGTACATGTAATTTGTCGGTAAACCTCAAAAATTAAAAAAAAAAAAATAATTCTGCGTTTGGTAGAAGTTTTTGTAAAAAATCGATAATTTTCACTATTTTTTCAGCCATTTTTGCATTAATAATTCAATTTTGCAACAAAAAATTCCAAAACAATTAGGCTTACAGACAGGCCTAAGGTATAAAGAAGAAACTCTAAAAGTTTCAGCTAAATTGGACAAGTAGTTTTCGAGTAATCGTGGTTGCAAATTTTAAAAATGTTGTTTTGAGAAAAACGCGTTTAAAGTTTTGAAAACCTGCTATGCGCTGAACAAAGCGTTCTCGAAAAATGAAGAAAAAATATATAAGGAGTTCGTTTTTCGACCTGAAACTTTTTGGAGCGTATTCTACGGGAAATTTCCTAACTTTTTAGAGGAACAAAAAAAAATCGATTTTTTTGACGTTCTAATTGTATTTACCCCCTTAAATAATTTTGATGATTATGGCTAACAGACAAAAATTATTTTCAATTTTTTAAATAATTGTTAACTATTCAAGTAATTGATAATATTTCGCTCAAGTGTTTTTCCTATTTATTAAGTAATGCATTGGTCAAATAGTGATTAAAAATATATGTGATAAGATTTGAAAATTTAAAAATGGTAAATACTTTACGTTTCTGCTGAAATTGGAATTAATTTGATGTTAGAGTGGCCTTACAGTTTTGACGTTAAAATATAAAAATATCTATAGTATTTTTACAATTTTGCAAATTGACTACTTGAAGATGATTCTTAATCAGGATTACCTTAAATTTTACAAGCTCTGATTTATCTCGAACACTTTGCTGAGTCTATTGTACCACTATCTTAATTTTGTTTCCTAAATGTAAAGTAAGGTGTGTTAACTTGTTTTTAAAAAGAGTTAAAGGGAAAATAATTATCCAGAACAATACACAATTTTCGCATTCGATCGTTTTTGAAGAATTTCCCATAAAATATTTCAGTTTCGTTTAATAATTAGAGTTTTTGCTCTCAAATAAATGTATGTATTAGATATGTTTAAGTATTTGCGTATTTGGTTTTGAAACAAATTGCAACGAGTGACGAATAAAAAATCGTAAAGAAACCTTAATTCGTAGTGTTATGATTATGAGAATTATTACAGTAATTATTCCTAAAATAATATTCTTTAACACCTAAATTCTAGGCAATGTTTGCCAGCAGTATACCGGAGATAATTGAACTAGTTGGTAGTGGTTCAAAATATGGTGGCGAACTGAAAAGAGAACACGGAAAGAGGTAGACAACTAGGACTTAGTAGATATAAAACAAAAAACATTTTTGTTTTAAACAAGAATACCTGAATACTATTGGCATTTCAATATATATATATAAACATTTTCATATTCTAACTAAGATTCTCCACGAACTTTTAAATACTTTGATCAATATAAATTAAAAATATTTTTCACTTAACAGCAAATTTTCTTCCGCGTAAATTTTAGATTACATTGGTTACACAAAATTTCTATTGATATCTAAATGATTTATTAATAATAATAATAATAAAAAAAAAAAAGGGTTTTATGTATTGTTTCAGCATTTGCTGTTTCGAGCACTTTTTAGTGTAACTTTTAGTCTGTTACCCCTTTATTTTTCAGTGTAATTTTGCATTACCTTCTCTTCCCTAACAAAATGGCAAAAAAAAAAAAAAAAAAAAAAACGTATTTTTCCATGTTATTCATTATTTCGTATAATTTTTGGCGGATTTTCTTTGATATCTTCCTCAGAAAAATAACTATAAATCAACGTTTGTTAAAGAAAATAAGGAAACCTGCAATTTTTTTTTTTAGTTTGTAGACCAAAAAATTGCAAGTAGTTTAAAATAAGTATTAAACTAACATTTTCATTTAAATTTTAAATGAGATATGATGTTAATTCCTGTAGTATCCCTATCTTCATTTGGTTTTCGTTTGTTTTTTTTATAGAAACGCTTTTGTTTAAAACCAGAGTGTGTTTAATGATTTTTATTAGTTCGCCAGAACTTTATATTGTATATTTATTTATTTATTTTTCTTTTTAAATCCTTTCGTTTCCTAGTGAGAGTTCAAGCAACGTAAGAAATATATATTTTGAAATTTATGAGAATGTATGTTTTAGAGTAGTCCACATTTTGAAATGGTTAAGAATTTTTAATTGCTTTTCAACCGATGTCTTTTCACATTAGATGGATTCAATTTTGGCCACGCATTTAGTTAATATTACTTATAATAAAAGTTAAGGCAACAATTTTGAATTTTTAAACGTTAAGTGAAACTTAGTTACTTATCGGATTTTGTTAATACTGAATGTCGTCACATTGTTATTATACCTGAATGTCTTTTTCACTGTTCTTTGAAGATCGCATTAATTTTCAGCACTTGATGATACTTAATAATGTTAGACTACCCAAAAAAAACATTTGGGTCTCGTGAACGCATATGAATATTGAATATATATATATATATCTTACGTTGTATGATATAATTTAGTGATTTTGTGACATGATATTTACTAAAAGTATTTTGGTTTGATAGTGTCTGCATCTAAGTTTCCCATTACTATTATATAACCTTTTTTCATTTTATTTAATCAATTATTTTATTGTTTACGTTTTTCTTACACTCTTTTATATGTTTAATTTCAAATTTAATGTACACTTGAGTCCCAAAGATTCCATTTATCTATTTAGGTTAAACGTGATACTTTAAATCACTGTGTTCGGTAGGAGAAGACATGGAAATATCTGAATTTGTTAAGAATGGTGTGATTGAGGAGAGATTTTTTTTTTGTCAGATATCTTTCACATTTGTTTACTGTTGAAAATATATCATTACATTGTTTATATATAAATTAAATATAAATAATTATAGTTTTTAGCAGCAGGGATGAAAAGTACAAGAGAATACAATTTACTGGCTTTTATTATGTTTGTTCCTACTTACAAATAAGATTTCGACTCAAGCAATATGATTGATACATGTCGTATGTATGTTATAATATATCTAGGCTGTGTTCGCTAGTTGGATCCCAGAAATCACTGAACTGGCTGCCCAGAGGAGCAAGTACGGTGGAACATACAGCAAGGATATACGAAGAAGGTACACATCATGTTGTACCAGAATCACAAAAATAAAAAATAAAATTATATATACTATATATATATATATATATATATAATATTTTGGGTTCGATTTTACTTTTAATTTAGTGGTTTATCGTTTCACAATGGAAACAATTCAGAATTGTTTTAAAAAATTAATTAATTTTACGTTTTCTGTTTATTTTGATAGAGTTATGTTTTATTTTTTCGTTTTGATCATTAGTAACAACATTGTTAACTTCTTTGTGTTTTTTCATCTTTTCGAGCGTTTACATTGACAATATTTCGTTTTTCTTTTAATTTATGTATAAAAAAAACAAAAGCATTATATCGACACTTGCTTTTTGGATATCTAGAAATCTTTGGAATTATTGATTTTTATCAATAACACATTTTACTTTTATCAGAAAATTTTTGCACAGCAATTATTCTACTTGTCATGGAAGTACTTTAAGGTTACAGCAACTGAGATATGTTTTTACAATAGCGGTAAGATAATTAATTAATGTTTTTTAATTTTGTAATTTTGTTGGACAAACAATGAACGCATAATGAGAATATCGTTACTTAGATCCAATCTTAATTTTTATTATACCTTTCCATATTCAAGGTTTCAGAATCAAAATTTCTAAAACAAGGTCCTAAAAGTCATAGTGTGGAAGTTATATTTCTTGAAGATCCAAAATTTTGAATACCAATATCCCAAAATCAATAAAAATTGTGCGTTTCTGCTTATTCTGGTTTATGGAATTTGGCTCTTTCCGATATTGGCTATTTGCATTTTGGTTTTTTGAATTCTTGAATTTTGATGTGATCTACATTTATTGTACATTGTACAATACATCTTAAATGCATTTCATATAAATTGTATCTTTTACTTGTACGAAGCTTCCTCGAACTAGATACAAAAATTGTAGAATCTTTTCCTTTATATTCCTATTTTGGATATACTTTTGATGTATCAATCCGTTGAAATGAGGTATAAAATTTAATTTTTGGTTCTAGTAACGATTGTTTAAATATGAAAATGAAAAAAAAAAATGTAATAGTAGTTTTAGTGATAATAAAGTGATGCTTATAAATTAATAAAGTAAAGAAGTCCACTTGAGATTGCACTGAAATAAATTTCTTTGATTATTTGGACGTATTCGATGAATTAAGAGAACAGTCAAAGAAATATCTCAGTATAAATGAAATGGTCATGATAATGCTCTGTTTAATGTACAAAGTACTTCTTACGGCAATAATTATTCAAAGGAAAAGTGGAAACTGCTCCAACTTTTAAATATTCTTAGTTTCTTGGAAAAAAAAAAACCTAATCCTTGCATTCATGAAAGTTTTTTGCCACTTTGAACACGCTTTAAAACTTGGAGCATGTTTAGCAAATTTTTACATAATTTCTTTAATTTTTCAAATTACCAAAAAAAAAAAAAAAAATTAATAAAAGAAAATTGTTTTTGTTCATTTTTTTTGTGAGAATAAAACATATTTTTCAAAAGGCATTGGTTTCTTGGCGGCATGTGTCTCGGCTCACAAAATCGTGGCTATTCCTTCTGTAAATTATTCCACTTCAGAGTATGCAAATAAAAAGAAATATAAAGTAGAAAATTTTGTTTTATCTTGAATTAAAATTAGTTAGATGAAAGCAAAGATATAAGCAGTTTCTTGAAAAAAAAAAAAAAAATAAGAAGCTAAATATGAATTACAAGTGACTTTCCCTTTATTTTTTACCTAATCCTATTCAATTATTCGATATTCACTCGAAAATTTTCAATAAAATTAGAATTATGACAGTATGTGGCATATACACTAAATAATATGCATGTTCATCTTAAAGCAGTTTTTTGGAATATAATAGCTGTTTAGATCAAATGAAGCTGATGCATAATATTCGTATACTACATTATTCCCGATTAATTAATTTTTTGCAGAATATTTGTTACTTGTGTTTCATTTCCTTGGTTTTAATTATTTGTTGTGTTTTTTTTTTTCTTTTATTATTATTATGGTATAATTTACAGAAGAACCACGTTTAATTTAGTTCAATAAAAACTATATTTGCACTCATAATTAAAGCGGATGTGAGAACAATTGCTGTTGAAAATAAAATTTAAAGTTTTTTGAATATAAACTATTCATATTGTAATCAAAGTAATAATGTTTTGATTGAATGCTCCTAACTAAAAACGAATTGTTGTAAAATATAAATTGGCCCGGCATTAGAAATCGATGGAATTTGAAAAATTTATTTCTGAAGCTTGTTAACAAATTAATAGAAAGATTGCAAAATAGTGTTTTCATATGATATTCTTATAAAATAAATTAAATCAAACAGAGCGAAGTTCAAAAATCAGTTCATTGGCCCACACACATTCCATTGAATCATTGATTAGTTGCAGCAATTTATACAAGAAAGTTTGCTTTTATTGTTTTTCTGTTTTAGTATTTATCAGAAAGTTTTAATTTAATTTTACTTATAAATATTATACACTAACAGTTACTTATGATCAAACAATTAATTCACCTTGCACTGATTTTTGTCCTGTTTGTGAATTTATAAAGTACTACTCCACTCAAAATATATATACCATAAAAAAGTTTTTATTGACAAATCTTTTATCCTTTTTGTTTGTTTTACGTTACTTTTAATTTTTGTTATCCTCTTATTATTTATCTGTGATCATTTGGGTTTGTATTTTATTGACAACCAGTTTTATTGAACTAATTACGTAGATATTTTTTGATAAAGTTTTTTGCTTGCACAGCCTGTATGCCGCAGCCACGCATCTTAGATAATATATCTCTTAGTTTATTTTTGAAAATTCCGATTATTTGTAACAAGTACGCAACGTAGAGTAAATCCCCAATAATAAGAATATATAAAAAAAGATATAAAGATCCCCAAGAGAATTTTTCAAAAAATTACGACCGCCGCTTTATTAAATCGTTTTAAAACTTCAATAATGCGATTACATTATGATTAAACGCAATAGTTTAAATAAAAAGTAATAATTCTCTTTGAAAGTAATGGAAAAAAAAGAAAAAAAAAACCCAACAACTGATGATTGTTATTCATGTTGTTATGTACATTTTTATTCATTTTCTGATATTCTCAGACATTGTTCGACTTAAGATATCCGGAACAGCTGGATTAAGAGTTGAGTAGCACTAATCTGTCCCAAGAAATCGACGCCTTTGAGCGAAATATTCAAAGGAGACATATTTTTTGAGGCTGTTTTTAGCTCCAGAAAGTGTTCTTCTTAAAATAATTAATATTTTGCTCATTCACATTAATGACAACAACAACAACAAGGCAATTTTTTTAGTTGTTCATTATTATTTATTTTCAATACAAACATAAAGTTAGTGTGCGTGTGATTTTGGTACCGCCCTCGGTATTATATGAGAGTTTCGGTTTGTTCATTTTGAGAATTGCTTTTATTATTTTGTTATTATTTTCCTATCATTTCTCCCTTATTATTGGATATATATGTTAATTGATGCTGTATACCATTGTTGACAAAATTGTTATTAATCTTACTAATAATGAAACACCGGATCAAAGTTGTAGGACATCTACATCTAATCACACACCAACTACATGCTTCAGATAAAAGGCTGCTGCAGTTATAATCGGCTAAACGGAGACTTACACCCAATGCAATATCGTCTTGTTTTTTTCAAAAAATAAATAAATTAATCAAGTGAATTTATACAGAGGAAGTATATCATTGGCATTCATTAATTGTAAAATAAACCAATCTACTCTCGCTCTGTACTAAGAGGAAATAATGTAAATCTGTTTAAGCATATTTACAAACAAAAATTAAATATATTTTTAAAATTAACAAAATCAAAAATTCTGCAGTGTAATAAATCAAAAAATTTCAACTATTTCATATAATAACAGGCGATATTTGCAAGTTGTATACCAGAGATAATAGACTTGATCGGAACAAGAGCCAAATATGGGGGAACTTTGAAGAATGAGAGGGGTCGAAGGTGAGAGTCACATAATTAAAATTAAAAACAAAAACCAAAAAAAGAAAAAGAAAAAAAACAGAAAAATTTAACCAAAAAAGTCGATCTAACCGATTTCTTTGCAAAACAAAACAATAATTTATCTTTTTTTTTTTATGTTTTTGTAATATCAAAATTTAAAAGTTTAAGTAACTTAGAGTAAAATGAACAAACATTATCTTTTTGGTTTTTAATAATAATTTGGGTTATAGTCAAGAATTACTACTAAATAATTCGATAATACGTTTTCGTGCCTTGTAATGTGTTTTTAGTCGAAAGGTCATTGTTTTCCTCGGTATATTTGGTTTTTATTCATTTTTACATACAAACGAAATATCAAAATTATGAAAAATTTTTAACACAATATTAACAGAATGATGAGAATCCTTTTACTTTCTATAATCACCTTTATTTTCAATATTATGGAAGAGTCATAGTTGTGAATTTTTATTTTGGATAGACACTTTGTGGGTATATTATATGTATTTGTTATACTGAAGTAAGTCAATTTTTTACCAAAAAATTAATAGTATACTAAAACAAATTTTTGAATTAGAATGCGTAAAATTAAAAATTAGGTTTAAAGGAGGTTACACGATAATATATAATTTCATTCTGCATTTAAAACATGGTGAATTAAATAACTTTATCTTATAATGTGTATTTTGATAAGTATCTGCTAAGTTATTATTTTCATATTATACAGAAACGAAGTACACTATAATTATATGTATGTATATAACTGTCTTAAAAGGACAGAGAATATTTAAACTGCTTTGAATAAAATTAAAATTACTTCAATGAAGGTAGGCGAGTCGGAGCCTAATGTGCTAAATTTTTTAGAACAGATCTTTTTCTGCAAATGAGTAAAATTAGACATTTCATGGAATTGAAATTAATTAAATGCTATCATAAGTAAGCACTTCATTACAAGATAATTTTTAATGGAATATTTAATTTCCACAATTTGATGGTTAAGGGACAACAAATTCTTCAAAGGACTGAAATGAAAAGATTATAAAGAAGCTTTTAAAAAATTACTTTGAGAAGAGAGATGAAATCGAGTATTCAAATTACGCATCAATAAAAATTCGACATTGATCGATTGAAGATGTTAAAAATATAAAATATATACCCACCATGTGTACTTTCAAAAGTATTAGGTATGTTATTATAAAGGACTGAATAATTTAGTTTACTAGATGGCGATTTAATGCTCTCTTGATATAAGGATTAAATTTTATATATTATGCAAAATGTTGTAAGTTTTCTTATTGATCATCATTCTGTCTTTCCGAAACATATTAAACATAAACACACAATAAAAACAAAAAGTACCAAAAACCTTTCAAATTAATCTTTTATGTAGCTAATAAAATTTTATTACTTCTAAAATGTGTTAAGTGTTTTTATAAGAATTCGGGACATCTTCACTATTTCTTATTATTATTTTTTTTTGGCGCTTTTCACTTTTTTTGTTATTTTGTGGTGCAAATGTTTTTAGTTTTACATAAAAAGAAAAAAAAGCAATTTTATTAAATTTGCCCTTTTCTTTTATTTTAACTAACAAGAAAACTTATACAGGAACAAAAAAACGGTCGTATTGCACGCTTATTTTTATGTTCATTCATTTTATGTTTATTTTGTGAAGTATTTGTCCATTTGTTGATATTTATTTTACTTTTGTGTTTGGATATGTTGTTATGTTTTTAAACCACAGAAAAATAAAAATTAAAATATTGAACACACATGTTTTCTTTACACACTGTGTACTCACGCTTTGTGTGTGTTTTTTGAAGTGATATTAAGTGTCTAGCAATTTTGGTATATTAATGATAAATTATATGTTATTTAATTACAGGTGTTAAAGTTGCAAAGTTTATAATTTACTTAATTTTAGGAACAGTGTTGCGGAAGCTTTTGTGTTTTTTATACGTATATTTAACTTTTTTGAAGAATTTAAAATTTAAATAATATAGCAATTAGATAGGTACACACATATTCCCTCGCAACCAAATCTAATGATTGTGTATCTTCAAATAATAATCTTCATGCTGTTTTTCTGCATTTTTGCAATTCGACAAAAGTTTTCAGATACTTTTTAAATCGTAAACTCTTGTGCAAATGATCTAGCCTCATACTTCGGAGAGTTATACACTTCAGACGTTTCAGTTCAAACTCCCACTCTAGTTTTTTAAATTTCAAATGTTTATAATTATGGACATCCGATTTATAGTTGATGTCATATTCGTTATAATTATCTCCTAAAAAAAAAACCTAGGTACTCAGTTTTAATCGGGATTGGTAATGACTCAATTTCAGATAATTTTCTCAAGAGTTTAACGAAAGTGTGTTGAGAAACTTTTGTCAAGAATTGAATTGTGAGGCTTTACATTGATCAAAACATTCGTCTATCAGATAAAAAGCTACATATTATAAGTTTAATTCTCTAATTGTTGATTAGACTTCTTTTAGAAAAACAATTTAAGAAGTAAAAAAAAAAGTATTTAGAGCACTGCACACACAATTACCAGCGATGCTTTATACACATAAAAGTTTTGCACGAGATTTACGCACCCGTTGTATCAAACGATATAAAAAATACATGAATGTAGGGTTTTTTATTTAACAAGCGTTGAACTGAATATTAAAATATTTTATATTCAGCAACTTATTGCGAAAAATAGATGTAATGTTTCAACATGGTACACATGAATTGTAAATAAATCAGAATGAAAGTTTTTATTTCAAAATATAATTATGTACAAAAGTTAATTAATTAAAATCATCCAAACATTACAATTACAGTAATACCCCGAACTTACGCGATAGGTGGGACTGAGCGATAACCGCGTAAGTCGAATTCGCGTAAGTCGGGGTATAAATTTCGCATATAAATACATACAAATTATTTTTAATTGGGGCCGGAGACTGAAGAAAATAATAATTTAGAAAAAAATGTTTAATAAAATCTTAGATAATACGAATACAAAATCGCAAGCCGAAGTTATTGTGATGGAGACAAATTTCCTCGTAGCATGCTAATAATTTTCTTATTCCCTGCTTTTTAGAAGAAATACGCTCTTCATTGGAGTCTATATAGTCTAAAATTTGTAATCCCTTTTCAATTGAACTGAGGCCTTCTGTCAAGTTTCCAACCGTCATTCGATCTTCTGATTGAGCTGGATCTAAAGAATCTTCAATGTCTTGCTCTTGCTCATGCATTTCATGCGTTGATTTTGCGCGACACGTCCGAACATGTACATTAGCTGAACAATAGTGTGAAGGGAGTGAGTAATCAGGAGTTGTGTGGCGCTCAAACAAAAGACGAATCGACGAGATTTGAAAATCGCGTAACTACGGGTTCGCGTAAGTCGGGGTAGCGTAAGTCGGGGTAGCGTAAGTCGAGGTATTACTGTATTTGAGAAATGGTGGGATAGACACCAAAATTTTTGAAATTCCGACTCAAATTTCACGGACAAAGCCAAAATTCTACTTTTTAAGAAGTTAATTTGTGGCGCGAAAATTTCACTATTATATCTTTCTTATATACGGAAGCATAAGTATGTTTATTTTGAGAACAATTCTTTCACATTAAGATTATAAAGTTCCCTTTTTTACCTTTAAAATATCTTTCGGATAGTTTATTTCATTATATGAAGTACCATAAAATATTTTTTAATTATTTGGTATCATTTGAGGCCAAGATTAATTTTGAAAAAAGTTGAACTTAAGAAAAATATGAAGAGAACATATTGTATTAAGATAGCTTTAATAAGTAATTTTAATTTTATTAATTTTCTTATTTTATTTAAGTGTGCGAGGGCTTGCGCATACCGTTATTAATTATTTCCTTTAGACCGAATAATTATAAACTTTGCAACTATTAATTGTTTAGCATAATCATAAAAATCTGTAAATTTAGAAAAAAGCCTGAGTGAATTAAACGAACAGGCCATAGCCATCTGTTCGAAAATAGTGAAAATCGTATAATGTATACCTACAAGTATTTGCTCGAAGTACCTTAAATTTCATAAAATAAAGAGAAACAAACACTAAATGAAACAATACCCCCATAAAAAAAAACATATTATTTTTAAAATTAAAATATTATGTTCGTTTTTCTTAATTTTCGCATTCGTTCGAATTTATTGAATTTGGTTCGTACTCGTACTTCATGGTGTCATACTTTTTGGTGTTTATTAACAGAGAATTTTTCAACTAGTAGATAACTCCTATTTAAATTTTCCTCTAAACTTGAATTATATATAAATTAAACGACTCTTAAAATTGATGATAAACATAGTGTATTGAGTAATATATTACTATTATTATTATTATTATTATTTTCCCTTCTACTAAATAATCGTATTCGATGAGGATGATTGTTTTAAGTATATTTGAACAAGTGATAAGAGATTTGTTTCCCTAGGTATTGTCTGTTATATGAAAAACTTTCCTGTTCCGATAAGATTTATATTTTGTTCTTAACTACTTTTCTTATTTTTTTATTCTTATTATTTTATCTTACCTACTCTATTTATGGATATAACTGATGTCAACTATTACGAGAATTGTTTCAGTAACTTAGTCGCCTTCAAGATTAATGGTGTGCCTACAGCCTGTGAATATAAAGAGAGTATCATTAAGTCAACAGATTTATATTATACACCATTAATCTTTGAAATTCTTAGAATACATTTATTATTATGTGATAAGTAAATGTGTGAAACTATGTACTATTTATATGAAAGGATCTTTTGTTGTTACACAGATGTATTTTTGATGCAGATAATGTCGGATGTGTTTGGTAATTATGAGTGAATGTCCTGTCTCTACTCTTTGGGTATATATATATTCATTTACTATATTAATTTACCCCTTTTAATTTTAACTTCATTTCACTAGATAATATATCTTTGTTTTTTGTTTTTTTTTTTTTCGTAAAAGTTTTTATAGTACATTTTATGTTTCTTCAACCGTCGCATTATGAGAAAAACTATTGTTTGTGAACAAAAAGAAGAGAAATTCTTGCACGAATCCATTACCCTTATTACCTTCAAATAAACGATTTCCTCTGTAACATGATCCTTTTGTTTAATGCATAAAGAATAATCTAAAATAGTTGGAAATTGTGAAAATCCTCCCTTTCTAAATGTTGTCTGACGTTGTAATGTGCTTTGTTTTCCTATTTAAGTGGATGGTTGTATTTTAAACAACGAAATATAACATTTAAATGATTTTTCCTTTGGTTTAAAAAAAAAAAAAACAAAAAAAAAATATATTGTAAAATTTATTTAATAGAAGAAAATAAAAATGCGTGGCCAGGCATAACATTTTTTTGAATTTTACTAATAATATTTTAATGACAATTTTTGCAATTTTGCAATTAGTGCCAGCTTTAGATTAGAGATAGTTTTGTACATTCATAAGATAGGTAATCATCGATAATCATTTGTAAAACATCTCACCTCAGTTGAGTTTCTAAAACTATAGAGATATTTTATTTTTAAAGTTCCAGTACCTTTATTCCTACTAAAGATTTTTTTAAATGTAATTATAAAAATTAACTGGAACAAAGTTAATATTTATCGAAAATGCGAGATTTGGATGCAATTTTTAAATACAAGGAATTTTTTTTTGATTTATAATTTTATACGTTTACTATTTCTCGGAAATATTGTATTGAGAATTACTTAGTAGAGCTACATATTGTTTCGCTTGCTCAAATTTCAATTTTGTATTGAACTGCTGCTTGAAGGCCGAATTTGAAATGATAGCCACTTTTTTTCGATGCTTATTAGCATCCACAAGCTTAAATTACTTAAGCATTTCAGTAGGTGAAATTCGATTCCAACTTTCACGTCTTTGTGTTTTTCTCATATAAAATATAAGATGATCTTTAGATAACAGGCGTAACACTGCGACTGATTCACTGCACTGCTGCTATAAAATATTTATATTTTCGCCCCACTCTCCATTTTCTTTATCAGGCGTTATGCCTCTAATTTATATAGTGTATTACTCCCTATGAGATAAAAAATTATGTCTGAATATTCGTTTAATTCTTCAATAATTTTTTCTATTTTTTGGTAATAGTAATTGGGAACATTATTATGCTTATTTTAAAATGTTCTGTTTCTAATAGTCTAATAGTCCTTCCTTTTTCTCGTCTTGCCCAATGTGACTTTTAAATGACAGTTTTTGAAGCGTTTTTAAAAGTTTGATGTAGGACGAGGTTATATTAATAAAGTATATAAATATATAAAAATTCATGTTCTAAAACTTTAATATTATTTCCAACGAAAATATGATAAAATGTACTAAGAGAAAATACCAGATACCGTTGGATAAAAGAGCTATTTTGAAAACTTCCTACTGTATTGATTGTTTACTTGTTATCTTATAAAAGTTGCATCCAAGAGAAGCATTTTATATACTTTGTATAAGAATATTTCAGGTAGATTTCCATAAAAAGGAATAAACAACAAAACAATCCTGCAAGTAAGGCAATCATTGTACCATAAGCATAACTATTTCTACCACTCTAATGGCTTATATCGCAAAAACTCTTATACATACTTATATTATACTTGTAAAAAATAATCAAACTCTGCATGGCATATTAAACCTGATATTAGTTACATAAATTTCCCTATAAATTTATTTTTTAGTTTTAGTTTTATTTTAATTAGTTTGAAAAAAAAGTAAAGTATTTTTAATAAGTAAATAATCTTTAGAGACGGTATGATTAAAACTGAAATTAACCTGCTGTATGTTTCATGTAGTGATCTGGTTTGTTTTTAGATAGTGCGCACACACATTGGCTCAAGGTTTGCTCTGCAACATTTTCTCTTTTTAGAATTGTGTTTTAAAAAATAAAAATAAAAAAATAAAAAAAAGATATACAACAAAAGTTGCATGCATAAAAAACGTAAGCAGTTTGCATTTTGGTTTATATGGTAATTGTTTGGAATGCTAATGCGGAATGCATAATTACTAAAGTTGCGCTATTGTAACTATGAAAATATATCAAAGTGAAATTGTGTGAACTGCTTATACATATCTTTCAATTTGTACGTATCATATTTTAGAGTTAAAATTAATATAAAATATTTTTATTGAGTATTTCGATACTTTCACTTTGATATAGTTTTTCTGTATATATAATGGGGTAGCAGACTAAAATACAACCGAAATATTTTTAATTTTTATTGTTTTTACACGATCTATATTTTATTTTTTAATTTATGGGAAAAAAAAATATATGAATTATAACCGAAGTGTTATTCACAATTTTTATTTTTCATTTACAACTTACATCATGCTCATGCATTTCATTTTCACACTTTCAAAAAGGGAATGAATTTGTTTGCTGCTCAAAATATTGAATTCTCTCTTTTTTTCTTTTTTTTATACAATTTAATACAATATTTATGTTTTTCTGGTAAAATATAAGAACAAACAACTTCATAACCTTTTTATCTATTTCAAACACTTTCAACGAAACACACTCTTATTGTTATTTCTATTTGTCTATATAAGATGATTATCCTTTCAGAGAGACTAATATAATTTGTCTTTTTTTCACGTGTTTAATTTTTTGTGCTGTATTTCGTTCACCTGGATTATGGATTTGGATCTATTCTGTGGCGGTGTTTTCGAACAACAACAGACATATTGTTGTATGCGGTCACATCACATACGAATCGGTGTCGCATTTCCTAAAGGATTTTCTTCACGAAGACAGAGAAGATGTGGACGTTGAAGTTGTGTTTTTACATCGGTGAGTCCTAGTTTTGTAATATTACTAATAAAAGTTAATTGAAACGAAATTAGTTATATATAACAAAATTAATAAGAACTAATTCTGGAACATATTAAAATTGTGTTTCAAAAAATGTTTCGTTTTAAATTAACTTTTAAATAAATTGAATAATATTTATGATAGGTGTACTGTAAGGTGACGAAATAGTTTATAAATAAACAATAAATATAAAGATTTCAATTAAATTCAATGTTCAAAGCAAAGTTCAATTAATTTCGAAATTTCGAATCAGAAATCGGCTGTGCTTGTTTGATTTTCAAATGCGGGAAGAATACCAAATCAATAATTGCCGCTCTCGATTTGCATTTACAATGAATTCGAATGAATGGTATCTATTATTGTGTAAAATTTGAAATTTAATGTTTATTAAAAAGAAAGGACACGATAATTATAATTATGAAAATTCTAAACTATTTTGTGCACACATAAATACAATTGAAAATGGTAAATGTTATGTTTTTTTCATATTAAAATTTACAATAAAATTGGATACGAAAAATAAACCACTAATAATAATAAATAGCAAGGAGCCTGATCTGGAATTAGAAGGACTATTAAAACGCCACTATACGACAGTGGAGTTTTTTCAGGGAACAATGATGAATGCTGTCGACTTGGAGCGAGTTAAGGTACAGACAAAAAGACGCCAATTAAACTGCGATCGTCCAAAATGATTTAAAAAAATTATAAAATGAAAAGAAAACTGAGATTTTTTTTTATAAAGATTGAAAGAAGGAATAATTATAATTTAATTGTTTTTTTTTTTCTGTTGATTTTGGGAATGGATTTCTTTTCCATTTTCTGTCATTTGTTGCACTTTTAAAGGAGAAAGAGTTTATGATTTTCCATTTGTTAAATATATAGTAACTTCGGAGAAAATTATTTTCCACTTTAATTATTATATATATATATTTGCTTAAATTGAGTAACATTTCTTTTCTTTGTTTATATATATAATCAAAAATTTGGCCTTGATTTCTGTTAACTATTGAAATTAAATAAACTCTTAGAGTTTTAAAAATCGTTGAAAATTGATAAGCTTTTTTTAATTGTTAAGCATATTTTCTCCTAAATATGCTAACACACCTTTGGTTCAATAACAATTCAAATTTTTGCACACTTTGATGGAGTCTAAATTAAAAAATATATCGAATGCATATATGCATGGAAAATCATTAAAAATCTAAAATAATTTTTTCAATACTTTTCTTACAATACTAATTTTAGTGAGGATGCCAATATTATAACTAATTTTAATCCTTTTATTTAATTAAGACTCCAAGGCGTTGCATGTAAAAATATAAAAATATTGGATTCTACTAAAGGCGAACTTATACATATAATTGCTTTACTAAGTTTATTAAAATAAAACTTTTGGATTGGACTTAAAAGTTTTTGAAGTTGCATTATTCGATGAAGTAGATTTTCTTCAGCTTAGCTATACTTTTGGAACAATATAGTTTTGTACGATAATTAGAAAATTACTAAAAAAAAAAACTAATTTACTCACACTCAAACACGAAGACTCCAGGCCGAAAGGACATACATGGATGACCAAATGGATAAGTTTCCACATCTTGGGTACACACATAATAATAAAATGAGAGCGAAATTGTTTAAAAGCGGAATTGAATTTGATATAAACATTTTCATAAAAAAATATTTAGAAGTTAAAACTCACATCATATTCTTTGTTCAAAAATGATTTCATTGTTTTTTCTTTACTTTCTTTTATCCATTGCCATCAATACGACATCTTGCTTGTTTTGACCTGATAATTTCCGATGATACCCGTGTTTTACCTTCTGGGGTCCATCACATCAACCGCAACAACCACGAACGTCTGTTTATCCAAATCAAATTGAAAAACATATCACACACATAAAACTTTTGTACAAAATACTTCCGTGCATTGGAATGAAAATTTTGTTTTATGAATTTTATGAATTTTTCGTTTTCAACAAACCGAACAAATACGTCCCAAAAATAAACACCATCAATAAAACACATTTCAATGGCATACAATAAAAACAGTAAGCCACCCGATTTGGAATTAGAGGGTCTATTCAAACGGCATTTTACTACGGTGGAATTCTTCCAAGGAACCATTATGAATCCAATCGATCTACAGAGGGTGAAGGTAAACTTCTAAACATACCTTTTTGTTTTAATTAACATAGGGGTCGATCATAAGAAGGTAGTTGTAGAGCCATCCGATCCATACCATAAATTGTGATTTAGAAGTTAAGTTTTATGGTAAAATAAATAATACACACAATTACCTTCCTACTGATGGGCTCATATTTTTATTTAGTTTTTTTTTATTGTTTATATTTTCACATTAATTCTTTAACATATCAGTGTAACTATTTTGAGTTAAAAACCCGACCTGACAAAACTCAGTGAATACTGCCGCATATTTTTTTTTTTTTTTTTTTTGTATTTGTTATAAATTAAGCGTGCTCATGGGGAAACATGTCTTTAAATTTAATGCAGTTTGATAAATTTTTGTATCAGACAATTGCCATTGAAACTATCAAACAAACAATATTTAAAATTTACATTTATTTAGTGAACCCACATATGTACACTTGTTCATGATCAAACAGAATTTAAAAGAAAAACATTTTTATGGACCTCTGTGTAATGAAATGATAAGAAAAATCTTAATTTGTATCTGGAAATTTACTTATATGGAAGTGAGTTTCTTTAGTAATATATTTAGTTTTAGGTGGAATGGAAGAAATAATAGAATAGTGTTTTAAAGCAGCTAATACTTGATTATAGTCTTTTGTTTTTAATATAATGTATAATTTGCCATTTATTTGCTTGTTATTATTTCAAATCTCATAGAGAAGATATTGTAATTTTAATGCTTCCAAAAAAGGGAGATTATGATATTATTACTTAGACTTGTAATTCTTTATGGACAAGTACTATTATATATTTATTTTATTTTACTACTTTTTTTTTTAATATAATTTTCATTCTAATTTTTTACTTTTCTTTGAATTATAAATTCGCTCAAAAAAGGAAATTATAAGAAACAAAATGCTTCAAAAAATTCTGCGAGAAAAATTTCGAATTGTCTAAAAACACAGAGATCCTATTTAAAATCAAAATATTCATTACTTATTAAAAAACACGAATTTCTTATCAACATCATTAATCGTTTTTTCAGCGTTATTGTAAAAAAAAAAAAATAAAATTATCACAATGATCTGCAATTCAAATCCGTAGCCAAATTAAATTCTTCGATGATAAAAATTCATTATAAAATCGTAACCTCCATTTATCTTACTTATTTTCTGCTTTCTTTTTGTGTTTGCAAAGGAAACAAAAATATCGGAAGAAAAATAAAATTGTCTTGAAATCCCATTTATTATAATTATGATAAAATTAAAATTTTGCTTGTCACCACCATAAGCTTAGAATTCGCAAATAATTGCTTGACGCAAATCTGACAGAAAATAATACATTTTAACAGATTTTGTTCTTCCCTGGAATTACTTTGATCACAAAAAAAATCCTTAGTTCTTTTGCTTTAAAAGCTAAAACAAATTATAAATTATGAAAAAAACTTGAGAGCTGGTTTTACACATTTACAACGAGCAATATAAAAAAGAAAAATTTTTGGAGGTAAGATTAAATGCATGCGAAACTGTCTTTTACCAAGTTTTTTGCCATATATTATTCATATTTATTCTCTAGGAAATTTCGCGGGAACAAAAAAAAAAAATAATTAAATGTCTGTACAGCAGCGCTACGTGGGATTGAAAACTCCAAAAGCCGAAAAACCAATCGTAAATTCCACTGTCCCATAGTCTCGTTTGAATAGTTCTTAAAAAAGGATGCTTACCACTAAGCAACCTTGAGAAACAAAATTTTCTTATGGGTTTATTACTTTATTAAATAAATAAGTAGTAAACTAAAATAATTACTGTAGTAATCCAAATTTCATACCTATAAGTACTAAACTAACAACTAAGACTTTTTAATACAAAATATTTCTCTTTTAGTCCTTAATGGTAGGTACGATTTTATGATATTTTTTTTATAAAATATCTAAATAAAGATTAGAAATAGTGATTTTTTTATTAGTTATATAAGGCATTATTAGTACTTTTTAATATCTTCCATGAGTTTGACGCTTTTTTGAAAGCATTATATCAAGAATTTGAATCGTGAAAGCACAACGCTTACACAAGTTACGCACATGTATACTTTCATATTAACAACGATACTAAATTAAAATAATAAGGAATTATTTCATTTACTATCATTAAATTGCACAAATATAAAGCTGGCTAGAAACAACGAAAGAACCCCAAATCTTATGCTTAACGCACAATCAGTGGCTGATAAAAGTTGTACACATAAACACACTTTCGAAAAAGAACAAACAACGTATGATTTTTTTTTTTATAAATCTGATTATCGTATATCATTTCTTGTACGGATATGTCGAAATGCTCATTCATAAATGCAAAATTAATGCTTTTTTTGAAATATTATTTTTATAAAGCAAATATGATATTTTTTTTTTTAAAAATTACTTCCATAATCGCCTTGTTTTTTCAGGAAAATATATTGTACAAAAGTCATATGCAAAAATTAAATTGTGCCGTAATCTTCCTTTAAATTTATACACATGTATGAAACTGTTTGTCAAAATTAATATGCATTTCTAGAAGTGCCTTTAAACGTTCACTGGTGATCCCCAGCGTTTTTCTTGATTTTCAGCAGTTTCACATTCATAATTCTGAAATAATTTACTATTACTAAAATCACGGCCATTGGATGCACATTAGCTAAGTGGCAAAAGATAATAATATTTAATGATATTTATAAGTATTTTATAGATTATCTTTATGCTATCTGTCCAAGAATCAAAAGAAAATTTTCTACGTTTATAATACACCATACCTATATTGCCAAAATTAAATATTAATTGAATTCATGCCCGAATTTTATACTACTTTTTTTTTATGGTACCATATATTTTAAAGCGAACGGATTTGAGATTTAAAAGGAATATCTCACGTACGATTAATTTAAGATTATCTCATTATATTACCATCTGAAAAAAACTCATTCGTGAATTTTGGGAAAGATGATCCAACAAAATGTTCGCTTCTTTAATTTTTTATAGTTTTCCTAACTGGCAATCACCTTATTTTTTCTTTTCTTTTCAAGCTACCTTTTTCAAAAGATTGAAATTCGTTATCTCGAGTACAAAATTTAATACCTTACCTTATATCAGATTGTGTATCGTCGTTTTGAGTCTTTTTTGATTGAATTTTGTTTTTAATTTATAAAAAAAAAAATATGAAAAAATATGTTATCTATTTGGGAATACATTAACGATGATTCTATACGTGAAAAGTTTTAAATTAATTAATTGATTAATTAATTTAAGGTACTATTACCGTCTAGAATGCTAAAAAATGACATACATTCAACAATTTTTTTTTCACTTTCTATATTATATATTGCTATCAAACTTTTTTTTACAGTATTAAACAGTTCTTGAAGATTACGAAAAAATTTTTTATTTTTATTTTCTATTAACTGTAAATTTAATAGAGGGCGCTCAAATTTTCTTCTCAAAAAAACATTGCTGCATGGCGGACAGTTAATCTCTGGAACGGTAAGTCTGAAACATAAAATTCAAAAAGAGTTACAAAAAGGAAGTGCTCTTACGTGATAGTTTACCAGAAAAATTGATAAATCATTAAAAATAAAAAAAATTGCGGACATTTCAAAAATCGCCCTTTTTTTTGACCTTTTTTCAGGCTCAAAAATTTTATATATTTTTTTTGTGGTCAAATTGTGGTAAACTATCATGCAGGATATAATAACGAACAGAATGCTTCAAAGTTTATTAAAATCGGCCCAGTAGATCCGGAGATTAACTGTCCGCCAGTTAAAAAAACCTAAACTCGAGAAAAACGCGTTTAAAGTTTATTTAGAACATAGAACAGCCGAGAGCGCGCTTCAATTGAGTCGTTATATCTCGGCACTGGCTTCGAATTTCGACAGTTATTATTGAAGGTATAAAGAATCTAAAAATATAAAAAAAAAAAAAAAAATTTTTTTTGAAAATTCTAGACGGTAATAGTACCTTAATCCTGATCTGATGAAAACTGATAGAATTTCGAATAGTTGTAACTCCTTATAATGCAAAGAACAATATAACCATATTTAAGAATATTTTTCCCTTTTACGAATTAAATTTTAATTTTATTACGCTGACTTTATCAATTATAACATTTTAATCGTTAAATAAAATCGCCCCAATAGTCAGTCAACCTGCCTGTGATTTAAAATATATTGTTTTTATTTGTCTTTTATTATTTAAAGGTAAAACTGTTCACACAACTAAGTAATTTTTTTATTTTAAAGAATAGATATATTTCACTATTTAAAAATTGATCTTCAAAATGTATAAAAATAAAAAGTCCATGCAACCATTACATATTCCTATATTATGTCGTTTTTAAGAACTATAATTTTTTGGAGTTGTAGAATTTTCCAAAAAAAAGGAAAGAAAATAACAGCACATTTTCTCTTTACGTACTAAATAATTACTTATGAGGAGGTATTATGTACGTTTAATTTCATTTGTCTAATGACTTTAAAATTATTTCATGATAATTTAAAATAAATAATGTATAATAATATTTATTCTTTGGTTTTCCCCCTTTTCAATTTTATAAAAATCTGGGAGCACACGAATGCTTTATTACTATCCGCGGTTTTAGTATCCATAGGATTTATGACAAAAAAGAAATTTAATTTAATAGATAACTTTTTAAATTTACCTGCGGAAAAAAAAAACATGAATGAAAATATTCAGGCTTCAACAGTCAGGATTGAATTTAAAAAGAATATAAATTAATTGTTTCGAATTTAAATAAATAATTTCATCTAATGCACTAAGCAGCGATAGAGAGAAATGTTTTTTGTTTTTTCAGTGAAAATACTAATATATAATATAAATTCTAATAATAATAAAATTAATACACAAAAGTATTATATTCACAATTTAAAATAATTTGTAAAGTTGATTAAGTTAAAAACTTTTAAAATCAAAAAAATAAAGACATGTTTTCCCCGAAATAGAGGACTTAAATATAAATTTGTTTTGTTGTTGTGTAAATACGAGACCAAATTCCACTAAACGTCATTTAATTCATCAATGTTGGATGAATCTCCTACCTTTTTTGTTTTAATGACGAGCATGAACAATGTTGTTGTCGGTTGATAATACTCATAATATACATATATATAATATATAAAAGAAAACAATGGAAGCTCACTAATAACACAAGTGCAAGGGCGTCCGTTGATTGTAATGTTTATTTTTATTTCGTGAAATGAACAACAAAAGTAACGAATTAAATAAATACAGAAGTGGTAGAAGTGGATACCTTGTTGGTGAAAAAAAAAAATTAAATAAATATCTCATTTCCCCATCATAAGTTCATTGAAAACGAGTAATATACATGGAACATTATTTGAAAACATAATACATTAATTTATTGTCTAGTTGTAGAAAAGTGTGGTAAGTGTTCAATAATTATTACCAGTTGTTGAAAATTATACTATAATCAGCCAATTTAGAATGCATTTCTTAATAATAGCATGAAGTTAGACGTTTTGTTTATTGAAATGAATAAACCTTATATAATTGGAATGTTGCTACAAGAAAATTCAATAGCTTGACATGGTTAATGACATGTTCATGTAGAATAGTTTTTAGATGATGAGAAATAACTAATTTAATTGTAGATTTGCATGATGCTGTATTTATATCCTTATTTCCAACATAAATGTTTACCCGTTTTCTTTGTTTATTTCGTTACTTTGTTATATATATATATTTTGTTTTCTTATATACAAATTTTGTTTTTTCTTTCAATCATTTTTAAAATTAAAAAAAAAAAAAAAATGATGTTTTTGCACGATTCTACACGCCAACTTATAAAGAAAATTGAGATCTATATAAAATACGGTTATGCTTTTACATAATATCAAAATTATTCCTAATACATTTTGTAAATTTAAACACACAAAATATGGAAAGGTATAATATGGAATGATGCTTTTTAATAGATTATGCATTTGGCATTGGAAGTTTTATTCCACACATAATAATAAGGGCTAAAGTAGGCAAAATATTTCAGTATATAATTTATATACAATGGTAAATTTCTTACTAATTGCATTATTTGTTAGTGCCAATTTCTTATTAGTTTATTAGATAAGCCATTAAAAAAAAAAAAAAAAAAAAAAGTGCTATTTTTTAACCACGACAACCTCCTGGCTCACACAGCAGCAGTTTTAATGTTTGTCATCCAAGAAACTGAGTTGTATTGCTGTTGTTGTTGTTGCAGTTGTTAGCCTCTAGCGACTTTTTTCAGCTTTCAACACCTCATAGTAGATTAGAGTATTTTTATTTTAAAACTATTAAACGATTTTAGAACGGGCTACTAGGGCATATCAGTCCATATAAATTAAAATGTACCTAAATTGCATATTTTGGCGGGCGTGTAGAGTTATGCGGATATTATATAAATCTTGCCTAAAAGAATTTTTACTTATCAAAATGTAATTGAGAACATAGTAATTGTGGAAATTGTCGAAAGAGATTTTTAAAATATGAAAAATTATATTACATAAGTAAAAATTCTTGATTTAAAAAAAAAAAAAGAATACTAATTGTATACTATTGATAGATATACTACATAATATATTTAAAAAATAGGTACACGAAGCTGATGCCTGCTTGGTTCTAGCAAACAAATATTGTCAAGATCCAGACGCCGAAGATGCTGCCAATATAATGAGAGTTATCTCAATAAAAAACTACAGTGATGATATTAGAGTTATTATACAATTAATGCAATATCATAACAAGGTTAGTATTAGAAATGTTGCATATTATACGTAGTTCTTTATGTTTGCTTATTTTCCGGAATAAAACAACTCTTAACTTTCTAAGTTCTAAAAATTAAATTTATAATTTTCAGGCATACTTATTAAATATACCCTCCTGGGACTGGAAGCAAGGAGATGATGTAATTTGCTTAGCCGAGCTGAAACTGGGATTCATAGCACAAAGTTGTCTTGCTCCTGGTTTCTCAACGATGATGGCAAATTTATTTGCCATGAGATCCTTTAAAACGGTAAGTTTATCTGAAAATTGTATTTTTACATCATTAGACAAACAATGAATATCTTAAAATATAAAAAAAAATTTAAAAGAAGTTAAGATGATAAGGAGATAAAAGGCCACTCATGTGTAAGAGAGTAAGAAAATGGAAGGATCACACAAATATTATTTTAGGTCGATATTCTTCAAATTTTAATCATATATAATGAAATACGGAAATTTCTTATTGCAACACAATTTTTATTTTGTTTTTATAACTCGAAATCTAGTCACCCGACATGCATTTATGGACAAATGATTATCTTCGCGGAACTGGAATGGAAATGTATACAGAAACATTGAGTCCTTCATTTATTGGAATGCCCTTTGCTCAGGCTACTGAGTAAGTCTGCCAATGTTGGGAGGACAAGCATAAAGACCTTATCATCATCCTTTCATAATTGCCAAAATTGTATCATCAGTCTTTTATTTCTTTATTTATGTTTTCAGTTTAAATTAAACGTAAACATATTCATCTTGTTTATATTACTCATAATTCTTATATTATTTCTTAATTCTTTGTCTCCTCTTTGGCTTCCGAATAATGGTGTACAATTTTTGTATGTATAATGTACATGCACTTCAGAGGGTATATTACTATATATCAATTTCAAATAAACGAATGTATTATTTGATAAAGTATAAAAAAAAATGATTTTTCGTATTAAACTATAAACTAATTGTACCATCGATAAAATGCTGATGTAATCTATTTAATATGTACGTAGTGCCCACTGAAAAATATTTTTGTGGAATATACCATTTTTCATTAGGATCTTGTCCCATAAAAATTTCTTATTTTCAAGCATAGTGATGTTCCATGGCAGGAGTTGCTATATTAACTATAAAGAAAATGATGCTATCAAATTTAGGAGGACAACCGCAACCGATATTCGAACAATTTATAATGGGAACATTTTTAAAAAGTTTAGTTTTATTGCCAATATCTTCAAGTCACTCATAAATTTGGTATCGTAAAGTAAAAATACCAAAAATTAATAAGTAGTACTTTAAATAAAACTGATAATTTTCCCATAAGTGGCGGTGTTTTTACAAACATTTAAACCAATTTCTGCGTTCCAATAGCAATAGAATTGGTACCATTTTATATTCGTAAATTTTTTCCCCGAATAAATAAATATGAAATTTAAGACTAATAGGAATGTGTGAAAACTAATGAATCACTATTTTTTAACAAATGGAGAGATCGGGGAAAATGTAAATACTTTTTAATAAAGAAAAGGTATCATTTTCATTTCATGTCCATTTTATTATAAAAAAATTAAATCTATTTAATAGAAACCATTAATTAAAAAATATATTGCAAGTACGCTGAATTTTCGAACAGTACAAAATGTTCATTAGTTTTTTAATAAGTTTTAACAATAATAATGCTCTTTCTTGTAGCGTTCCATACAAAACAGATTGGCGCAAAATTTAAATTCGCCTTTCAATTTGGGACATCTTTTATAAAACAAACAAGATTATGCACATAAACATCCAATTACATATACAAAATTGCAAATGTAGGTTATCAATTCAAAATTGTCTTTTACCAAGAAAAATTCCATTTATTTGCCAAGTTGATACAGTCAATTTTCCTGTTTTTAGTAATTCGAACAATCAAATATCTACCCATACAAAGTGGGTATAACCGCAATTCAATTTTTCTTCTGCGCAAAAGTTTATATTTTTTGACCTTTTAAATTAAGGCTGATCTAAATGCCAACTTATACAAAATTATGTATAGAAATTACCTACAATTATTTCCACTTGGTGCATAAGTTGTCAAGGTTAAGTAGACAGCAAAATTCAGTTGTCGTAATCGTTTGGGCTCTGTAATGATTTAGCTTGGAAAATGGTGTTAATGTGTTTAACTTTATTATAATGTGGTGAAATTTATCATTATGAAAACCATTCATTATTATGAACTACGTTTTAAAGAGAGTTGCTCGAATCAATAGGAGTCAACACGAATTCATAATTACCGTCATTAATTCTGGAAGCATTGCATTACCATAAAGTTAATTTGACATAAACTTTGTCTATCTTTTAGCCAGAGAGGTCTTGACAGAGTTCGTAAGAAAATTCAAAAAATTTTCTACGATCTTATTATTTTACCTCTTCCTTCCCATTAATTTTACTCACAGATTCTACAACAAAAATTTGTTTAGTTTTTTTTTTGTTTTCTTCATATTTCATAAATATTTACCATCACAGTTTTTCTTCTTTATGCCATTCATCACGGCAAAAATCAGCAAGGCAAATTTAATGGAAAAATCGGGTCAAGATTTTTGAATTTCTCATTTTTATATAGAAAAGTAAAAGAAGAAAACTTGTGAGACGGAGTTAAAGCTTCCATTAAATCTTAAGCGTCCTCCTCGCATTCTTAAAGCTATAAAGAGTAAATCCGGTGAAAGCACTGCCCGTCGTATCGAATCCTTGCCATGCCATTCATTATCACATGTACATTTTGTGTATCTGGTTCGCTTATCGATGTTGTGTGATTCCTCCTCTATTGCAACGTTCACGTAAATTAAGCAATTTGTACCGAAGTTTTATTGTACATAAGATTGTTGAAGAATTGTTTTTGTTTCCTTGGTTTTATTCTCAAGAACTCGTTTCCTCTTTCGCCTCTTGGTGCTTAAAAGTTCCGTGCTTCATTTACCCTTATTTGTGTTCTTGATTGGTTTTTTTTTTCTAGATTAATTAGAAAAGCATTTAGGGTGATGAAAGGAGTATAATATAAGGGTATTTGGGTGATACTTAAACTGTGTATAAAATCAACCCTTTTCAATTGCATTGTGCATTAAGTTATTGAATAGAAAACAACGCCTTTGTAAAATACTATATGATGAAAAAAGTGTGAACTGAAAACTGATTTACCTAATTACAACCTTCTCATAACTTAGCGTTTTTTTTTTTAATTTTAGTATGCCTTCTGGCAAAACTATCCCATAATTGAAAGAATTGTTAATGTTAAGGTTTCCTAAATAAACAACAAAATTGCCCGTGTTTGGTTTGTTTTGCACCATGATTTTCTAAATTTGTTACAGTCACCAGATACTCAGGCTTGGCAAAACGACTATCTCCAAGGTACAGGGTGTGAGATGTATACCGAAACCCTCTCACCTTCATTTACCGGCATGACATTCCCACAAGCGAGCGAGTAAGATCCATCAAAATGTCATAATGTGTATCCATAATGCAAAAAATAAAAATTAAAAAAAAATAAAAAATAATTCAAATCAGTCATGGTTTTGTTGGTACTAATGTATTTTGGATAGAAAATGTTGTTGAATATTTTACTACTTATCCACACCACTCAATAGTGTAGTGATTTTTAATTGAGCTTGACTGGAAGATGAACAAATATTTAAGGTTCATATTCACATTATATAAAATTAAGGGGTTTGAAAAAAAAAAAACAATATTAAATTTGTATAGGACATGAACCTCTATGTAAAAAATATTATTATTAAAAAACGAAGTGACTAGCTGCCACCATACAAAATATCTTTTGACTTAGGATTTTCTTTATATAAAACAATAGAGTTTTTTCAGCCAAAAGTCATTTTGTATAAGAAGAATGATCTATGTGATCCTTGATGCGGTCATTTTGATTAAAAAAAGGTTTCCATAAAGTTATGTTTCAAAATTAGAATTTATGTTTTTTTTATTAATTTTTCTACACTTTTAAAGATGACATTTATATGTCAATGAAACGGCTAAACCAATTTTGCGTTTTCATTTGATTTGAAACAAAAATCAATTTTTTTTAAAACTCCTTACACCGACGTCTGAAATAATTAAATCATTGGCTGTTTTTGTAACATCCTATATGCCAAGGCTGCCCAACTAATTTTTCAGATGGATCATAATTCAAATTCGTTATCAGTTGTCGTGCCACGTAGTAAGGAATAACTACCATAATGATAGATAACTAATAAAATGTATTAGAATAGGTGTATAAATAAATTAAAGACAACACGCTGTTATATTAATATACTCTTTTAATTTAAAAAAGACCATTTTCAAATCAGGCTACTGGAATTTCAATTCAAAAAAGCCGTTTTAAATATCAGAAATCTATTTTAATTTCAAAGAAGTTCGAATCAATCTAGTCAACAATTTCAACACAAGGAAATCCAAATTTTCACTTCACTATAAGTTCAAATTCTTAACTTAAAATGTTTTTCATTATTATCTGTTATAATGTATTAGCAATAACAATATTTGATATTAAAATTATGTTAGAATTTGACCTTCAAGAGCTTGCGGAAGTTTGGATAACATATTTTAAATATAATTTTCGCAGTTTTGCCATCTTATTGTTTGTTAACTATTTCCAAGATTTTCTATAAGAGAGAAGTTAAAGTTCGGATCAGTAAGAACATTTGTGACATGCGTCTTAATTTTTAAAACTATGTTTTCAATTGTGTTTAACATCATCGAATACGGTGGCAAGTATCTCAGTTGATAAGGTAAGGAGGTTAAAGTGAGAAATTTTAAGTTAAAAATGTGGCCTTGTTTGAAGTGAATATTTTTGACTTATTTGAGTTAATTTGACAAATTCCACTTATTAGTGTTGAAAATTCAGACTGGTTTGAAAATAACACTATGTTTACGGAACGCGTCAATTTGACGCATTTCAGACAGATTTTCTGGCGTTTACAGAAGTCGTATTTATTAATTTTTAGTGAAATATGCTTCATATAATTGTTATAATAATACGACGATATGTTCTTGTAAATTTTCTATCGGGTTGGCACGAACGAAATGAGACAGTTTGATTTTACATTTCAAATTCTAACATTTTTATTTTACTATACATTTAGTCAATCAAATACTCGCCGTGAGCATCTATGACTTCTTGCCAACGTATAGGCAAGGACTGGATGCCTGTTGCCCAGAACTCAGCGGGCCGTGAGTTGAAGAAGGTGGCTACGTAGGTTTCGACTTCATTAAAAGTTTAAAGCGTTTATCACGCAAATCATTTTTCATGGCTCTGAATAAATGATAGTCTGAAGGGGCAATGTCTGGGGAATATGGTGGATGAGGTACCGTCTCCCAGCCTAAGCCCTGCAGTTGTTGGCAGGTTGTGGATGCAGTGTGCGGGCGAGCGTTGTCATGAAGTAAAATGGCATTGGCTCTTCTTCGTCTTTTTTCTTTGATAGCTGTGGCTAGTTTATCGAGCTGCGCCGCATCTGTGTTAGCATTAACTGTTTCATTATGTAATAATTCATAAAACAGCATGCCCTGAGAATCCCAAAAGCAGCACAATAGAACTTTTTCGCCGCGGTTTTGATATTGCTTTGGTTGAGTTGGTGAGTCTTCCTTTCGTGGCAGCCAGAACGCACGGCGCGTATTGTTTTCGTAGAGAACCCACGACTCGTCCCCTGTGACCAAATCCTCCAAAAACTCCTTCCGGCGCGGTCGAAGTAGTAGCGATTGGCAGACGGCGACCCGAGCAGCACGAATGGCGTCTGTGAGGGCATGTGGTGTCCATCGGGATAAAACTCTCCTATATCCGAGCTCGTGCAGGTGATGTTCTATAGCGTGATGGCTGCAGTGGAGTTTTGTCGCTAATTCACGAGTGCTTGCATCCGGCTTCTGTTGCAGTTCACGGCGCAAATCATCATTGTCGAAAGCTGGTGGTCGTCCCGAGCGAGGCTGACTTTCGAGGCTTCAGTCTCCTGTACTGAAGCGTTTGAACCAACGGGACACTGTTGCGTGACTTGTAGTATCTAAGCCAAATGCAGTGTTGATGTGTCTGCCGCAGCTCGCGCACTATGGCCTAACAAATATTCGTAAAGGTATAGAGTTAGAACTTGTCGCTCATCCATTTTTCTTCAAACTGACTGAATTAATCGTGCGTGCGCTTTTATATACCCCTAGGACTGAAGCACCTAGAATGTTCTATAACATACTAGAATATGGTCGAAAACAATTGATTAGAAAAACAACATGAGTAGAGTTTTCTAGAGTGTCTCATTACTTTCGTGCCAACCCAATACCTTTCAAGCCGTTTATTTCGAATGGAAATGTATTTTAAACTTATTTTTTCGGTATCTCTATAAATTACACAATAAATATCCATAAACCTAATGTTAAAATAAACTTGACGATATTTAAAGCGACTCTTTTTAATTGAAATTTCACTGGCCTGATTTTTTGAAATTAAAAGAGTACAGTTTAATTACCAAATCAAAAATATCAATGGCACTTTTCAAAAAGGTTTCCCAGGTATCAATATTTGGTTTCAAATCGGAGGTGGACAGTAAATAAAAGTCAAATTGTTCAAATATGTAAGACGTGGAAAAACTTATTAACAAACATATTGTTACAATTTTGCCCGCCGAGCGGCTGGCCGGCAAAATTACACCATCTGCCTTCACTTATGATTTGGCGAATTTGCTAACGAACGGACAGACAGACGGACTTAGGGACATTTTTTTAGGAATATTACTCGTCCACCGAAGTAGACGAGCCCAAAAAAGATCGATGAGTGTTTCGATCCGAGAAGCCAAGCTGATCTCATCAGTATGGCGCTTGGCTTCTCTGCCATGGACACTCACAAAGGTGGGATCGAAAGCTAATCCCTATATCTGCCCGATCGCAACTTCAAGTGTGAAGTATAAGCGAAGGCAAAGTCTGTAACAATATGTTGAGTCAAACAAAAATTTACTGAAACCATCTGACGATTGTTGAGGCTGTGAAGACACTGTTTCAGCAAACATCTGTTTTAAAGTAAATTAGCTTTTTTGTCTGATTCGAAATGCTGAAATTTGTTTTCAAATATATTGTATATTGATTGTGTTTTTGATCGGTATTTTAAGATGTCAAGCCAAGTGTTTTGTAGTTTCCTTCTCATCATCTGCGAGTATGGGAAAATGTTCGATCGTATCGTAATAATATTGACTATAAAAATGTAAGATCGCATAACCAAGATTCATTTTTAAATAAATTTCTCTCAGCAGGTATTGTCTGCTTTTCTTCCAAAAATTCCAAAACGCCAGCCTGGGGTTGGGCAGCCTAGCTATCTTATATACGATTAATTTTATTTATTACTATTTCTTTAAAAATATTTAACATTATTTCCAGTCAAGTTCAAAGATATATCTCAAAATTTTATCCAAATGTTTTAATGGGCCGAATCACTACATATTTTCGTGTGCTGTTTGTACTTTTTTTAATGAATGATTAACACTGTTTCGCAATACTAATGTGTCTTGTATATCATTTAGTGTGTAGGTTTTCAGAAATATTTTTATACTTAGAAGTAGTCTTTTCTAATTTGTCAATTTTTTTTAGAATATATTAGAACAAATAATTGACAGCAACTGCAATTTTTATGTACTGCACTTTTGTAAATATTTGGATATAATACATTTCACTAATCCACAACAGATGTATCATACAAAAGTTTTCAAAAAATAAATTTACACATTATAATACTTTTTATAATTTTGATATGACCTGAATACACACATTACCCTAAAGCTCTAATTTCACTTAATATCTATTATTTATTTTAATGTATTACATCACCTTTTTCCAAATTTGTTGTACTTTGCTTTATTGCATGCCTTTTATTATTATTGCATGGTGAAGCGCTCACTATTTAATACTTTCTAAATTTAAATAAATATATTCGCACTCACATATTTTTGCGTAGATGAATTCTTTAATAAACATTTTCGGCTTGTTTCCTAAAATTTACTTTTCTACAAATATTTTACTTTTTAGGTTGTGTTTTACAAAACTCAAGTTATTATTGTTAGCAATAGAAATAAAAGGAACTGAGGAAGGAGTTGATAGCAAAATCTCAATAAATCCACGTGGTGCTAAAATTCAAGCGAATACTCAAGGGTTTTTTATAGCGCAGAGTGCAGACGAAGTTAAAAGGTATAAGGAATTTATTAAATGTAATTTTTTGTTGTTAATTACATGAAATTTACTTGTTTTAATTACAGAGCGTGGTTCTACTGTAAGGCTTGTCATGAGGATATAAAAGACGAAACTTTAATAAAAAAATGCAAATGCAAAAACTGTAAGTATTCATGCATTCAATTTTCACTTTAGTTACTTTCTATTTAAGAATAATGAGATTGTATTAATTATAAGCGATATGAATCAATTGTTAATAGTATTTTTTAGGATTAAGAATTTTTGAACATTTAAATATATCTAAATAGGTTTATAGATGTTCACTAAATGAAAAAAAAAGAAGAAGAAAAAAAGAACTGAAGTACTTTAGGAGAAGCGAGTAAAAAGGTTATTTTGAAGAGTTAAATTTAAGATAAATTAAATTGTTTTATTTATTTAGTAATTTCTTTATTAATGCAAATATTTTTTCCAATGAATTTTTCTTGGCGGTCACCATCAATTCCTTTGTATGTCTTAATAAACAGTGACTACACAGCCAAGGAACAAATTCGGCGATTTAGGTAAAAAAGCATCCCAACCAAAATCGAACTAATATTTTTTGATCAAAATAAAATGAAATGAAAAAAAAAAATATACAATTCCCAAAAATATATGATTTACTATTGCGGAGTTTATAACATCCTTTAGTTATTGTTTTTTTGTAAATAATTAAAAAGTTTAAAATTTCCTAAATTTCGTTACTTTCCCTTGGTTTAATTTGTGTTCAATCTTTTAACATTTCCAATTTCCTATATTCAAATTTAACCGTAACAAACTAATAATTTGCTTTTGAAATGATTTTCAATGAAATTATGTAGCGTCCAAATTTGTGACGATATAATAATTCGTTTCGTTTTTTAATTAATTAATGAGTTCTTTGTTTGTTAACCACTTTTAGTTAACAGAATGTTGAGTTTTCATATATATATATATATTTTTATTTTTTGGAATATATACATATATATTTTTGAACCCCTTTCCATTCACTACTGTATACTCCTGTTTGTTTAGTATTCGCCAATGATAAAGGATGCATCAAGTTTGGATGACGTTTCCTTCTATATTCGCCCACTACCAGTGATAAGAAAGCTTTCAGAAGTTCTTTTGGATGCATTGCAATATCGTTTTTATAAATTTTGAATGCCAATATCTACCTCTTTTACAAAACATTACTCATTATTAGGATATTTCAGCAAATTTCTGACAGCTTTTCAAGAGTCTTGTATATATGTTTGTGCAAAATGCATTTGCAATACCTTGAACACTATTTTATTCCTCTGAATATTAACACCAAACAGTTTGCCAAGCTTTAAAATATATATTGATTTGAAAGGACATTTTTATAATTATAATAAATTGCTTTGCATTGAAGAATACAATAAATAGACAATAAATAGTTAAATGCCGTGAAATTTTTGAAATTTACTCTGGTAAGTAGTGTCATAGTGCCCAGATCATTATTAGGTTGACTAGACAATCGTTAACTAAAGATTTCCAAAACTTGAAATTTATATTAGAATAATAAGATAATCTATTAGATGTCATAAATGTACAGTAGAACTCCGATTATCCGAATCGGGTCGAACAGAGGTCGATTCGGATAATCAAATATTCGGATAATCGGACATAGACTGGTAATAAAGAAAAACGAACTGTCACACATAGAATAAACTTTATTAAGTTGAACACGGCAATTGTCACTCGCATTTTTTTATTCTTGCGTCCCCACAAAATTTGTTTTTATTGAAAAATTACCCACAAAACTTGTTTTTATTGAAAAATTACTTCGTTTTAATTTTTTATATTACGCTGAGGACCGATTCGGATAATTGGCAATCGGTTAATCGGCGTTCGGATAATCGGAGTTCTACTGTATCTTTTTTATCCATCGCCCATATTCGTAGAATCCTAATTCTGCAATGCTGAACTTACATAATAATTGATTACGAATGAATAACGAAATTATTATATTTTAGAGCAGGATTTTCTTGTCAACCCGATATTTAGTCGAAGTGCTTTTAAGCTTGGCATTGTTGAATATTTATAAATTTTCAAATAAAATTATTCAAGCATAGAGCCAAACTACTAAACTCCTGTATACATAGTCGCATGGCAGCTTATTGAGATCAATTCAAATATTCAAGGCTAAAAGTCGCTGGAATGAAAATGTTCTATATAATTTGCCTATGGTTTTGGCATATAACGACCTCAACTGAACACATTCTGTCTTGAATAAATTCAATTATAAGTTGGTAATTTGTTATTTGTTATAACAAAAGGTCAAATATCAGACATCAATCATTTCAATCTCATTAATTTTCTAGACTGGAACTGAAAGCAAACAATCTTATATTTTCCCTCAAATATCTGCACCAAAATTAATCATGGCATTTAACTAAACTTTTTGTAAAATTCGCCTAGAAAAAAAAGGATTAAGTGTACTATCCGCTTAAATCAATGTACTATATTTTATAAATTATCAAAAAAAAAAAAACAAATTTAAAGCTTGTCAATATTGTATCTCCCTTTTATAAGTATTATTTAAGAAACTGCAAAAAAGTGTGAAGCCTGCATTATTTTCTTGATGCTCACCATTTTTTCTTACTTTTAAAGGAGTGAAATTTATTTTGAAATATCTAATCACAAGCGTTTCCCCCTTAACTATATTTAAAAAAATTTTTAGTTTAATTTATTATACCCCATTTTCCAAGATCTAATAAATCTCAAAGCATTTTGTTACCCCTGACTCTTTTTTCTAGACTTATAAATAAATTTTGCAAATCCAACTAACATAGAATGAATCACTATATAAAACCTTATGTAATGCCAATGCAAATAACAAGTTTTTCCTTAATTAATTTTTAGAATTTCTCGCATATTTGATTGTATTTTCGAATCAAGAAAACAACAAAAAATTGAATACATTTGTACTCATCAACGAAATTCATTAAGTTATTATTAAATAATTTCATTCAAATAATATAATTGAACAAAATATAGAATGCCTAAAACACACAGCCATACACATAATATGTACACCATTTTTTGGAAATGCAGTGGGTTTTGTGAAGCTTGCAAAATCGCGCATGCTAAAATTTCAGTCCATTCAAACAAAAATGCTCACACAACATTTATACTCATTTTGGTGACATTCACATTCAGGCCAAATTGCATACATATGATAAACGATACAAAATGCGGAGCTGGATATACACTTTTTTTTTGTACACAAGGTACTAGAAAAACGAAATTTATTTTTGAAACATATTGTACACCAAGTTGTTTAATCCTGCCATACAGCTAATAACTAACTTCTCAAAATGTTTCAAAATTGTACCTATTGTTTATCTCTGTCTTTGCTATTTTTAATGGCTGTTATAAACTATAAATTATATCTATCCCTCCTCTATTTACTGGTACCCTGGGTGTGTCTTTTATGTCACATATAAATAATTGTTTGTGTTTTAAGGTGTTCCTTTTAGTTTAAACGATTTTCATATGTACTGTATGTAATTTACCCATCAGGAAAAAGTGCTTTATGTATCGGAGAGAATACTCAACAAATATTTAATAAAAATATTAAAAAGAATAACCTCGTTTAGTTAACTGTTGTAATTTCTTTTTATACATTTTATCTGGTGAAACAAACCTTTTATTTTTAACTTCAGAATGCTTTGATTTATACACAAATTTACGGAATAAATACGTAAAGCACTTTTTCTTGAAGTACTTATTTTTGTTTGTTTTTAAAATGTAAAAAATTCTAGATTTAAGGAACTACGTTGTCAATAAGAATTTGTTTGTAAATAATGTTTTCGAGGAATATTTAAAATTTTTTATTATTTTGGGGCGTCAATTGTTCACGCATATGAAGAAATTAACTATTTAACTAAAATTTTACAATATATTATTAATAATGCTAAAATATTAGTATTACTACTTATGAAAGTACAAATTGGTTTTAAGAAAAATATAATAAGTCTAAGGAAAAATGTATTACGGAAAAATTCATATATGTACATAGAGTATTTCTCAGTTTGCTTGTTTTGAAGTTACCTCAAATTCTTTTGTTCTGTATGAAAAGCAAATTCTTATTGATATAAGAGTTTTTTTTTAAAAAAATAGGTTTCATTTGCCTCATTACCCTTTAAGATTCCATTAATTATATATGTGTGTAAATAGTGTTTATTTATTATTTAAAAAATTATATTAAAAATAAACTTCCATGGAGGAATTAGTGTCTAGGTTTTTTGTGTAAGTAGTAAGAAAGAAGACTCAATATGTGCTATTTAAAAGTAATTTGTTGGACAGAATAATTTTTTAAGTAAAATCACTTCACAAAGGAATTTTCAATGTTTGCGACTTTCAGATGTTGGAATGATTATGATGCAGACTGGAATGGTTAAGCAAGGGCTTAATTCGGCCTTTACTCACACGTACATCGATGGTACGATTTTCAGATAATTTCTAAATAATAAAATCAAAAACAAAAAAAGTAAATTTTCCTTTCGCAAAATAAAATTAATAAAAAAAAAAAGATCAAAAAGTACCAGCCCAACATTTTATTGCTAAAATTGAAAAAGAATAAGAAAAAAAAAACGGCAATCAGTTTAATTTCATTTGATAACAGATAACAATCACTTTGCTTGTTTCATTAAATTTTGCTAGGGTTAAATTTAAAATCATTTTAATTAACCAAGAATAACTTAACCAGCGAAATGCCCCACAAAAATAAATAAACTCCTTTTGACTGAATGGTAGCTTATTTATTTTTGATATTGGCTACGACTGTAAAGCTTGGACATTGCACAAAAAAAAAAAAAAAAAAATAATATATGCTACTTTATCATAAGAGAACTGAATAAAAGTGCTTCGCTGTAAACTATCGCCAAATGCAAATATGTTTCGAAAGGCTTTTTTTCCCACTTAAACCTTGGTAACAGTTTATTTTATGATTTTAATTCTTTTAGCTGACTAATTTTTTCAATGGAAATTAACTTTATACCTAATATATATAAAATGCTCGGACCATATAAGTGTTTTTGCTAGACGGGATCAATATAACTCTAACTCGATGTGCCAATGTCAACTAGGCCAAAGGCTTCTTTCCGCTTTATGATGGTTTTTGATTCGTTTTATTAATTTTCATTAGAATAAGTTCCTCACGCAGCTTTAGATGGTGTTTTTAAGTCATACTTCCGATCCTCCGGTCGGAGAAAGATTTAAAAGCAAATCTTGCACCAATTTTCCTTATTTCTTCATATTTTTTCTTAATTTTTTATTTTGTTGTTGAATAAAACTAAATAAACATAACTTAGCCATTCCCCCAAAATAAAGAAATGTGACTCAGCTTAGTATCGCTAAGTATAAGTAAAGTAATCGCCAGTAAGCCCAGGGTATACAGTTTGGTTACTATTTTCAAAACTTAAAATCTAAACTGTCTGTTTGTTTGTATCTAATAAAGTCACAATTGCGGTTTGCTGCTAAATTTGACTACTAACAAACAATGTAAAATGTTAAATGAAATTTTTAAACATTAACAAAAAAAAAAAATAATCAGATCCCCTTGTTTGTATTTTTTAGCGAATTAATTTAGCATACTATTAATCATCAAATAGAATTGTATTTGTTTTAGTTAATTTTTCTTCCTTTCATTTACCTTTTACAACCCTAAATCTGTTTTTGTATGACCACAGTGGCAACCTTCAGGAAAGGCGTCCGCGCCGTTCAGTTGGTAGGACGTGCAAGTACGTATAATTAGGACAAAAAAAAAAATGAAACAAAATTTCACTTTGTACTGACCGAAATATGTTGTAGTGTAATTTGATTTTCGTTTTAAACATTCTAACATTTTTTATTTTCGAATTTAATTAATAACCGTGTGTTACAGCAATAAATGCAAATTTTTTAATATTTTATTTCGTACTTGAAGAGCTGTTCTGATGGGGAAAAAGGAACTATATACTTTCAAGAAATGTATAAGATTTAGTACTATTGATAGAGATTTTTACGGGGTATTTCTCATCGCCTTATTATTGTATTAAGTTAATAAAGTGTAAACTTTTCGCCCTGTTAATTTGCAACGACTAGGTTCAAAGCTTCTAGGACATAAATAAAAAAAAATAGCACCTTACTCTAATAGACTAATTTTAGTCTTGACAAGGAATTAATAGTTTTTCAATAAAGTTTTTTTTTTCATATGTGAGTAAAAGTAAAAATTTAAAAGATATATATAAAAATATTGAATCTTTACCATTTAGTACCATTTTAATTCTGTAGAAAAGACAGACTAGATAATATATTTCTGAGTTTGTTATTAAATTTTTACCAATGCTTCTTTTTGTATAAATCTTTTCGAACTTCATAAACTTCTTTAATTTTAGTTTCAGAATAATGTTCTTAATTCTACTTAAGAAAATTAATTAAAACCGGTTTAAGCATCTATTTTTGTGGGGTTACTTATGAACCACGACCGTGAAGTGAGTTGATTAAGCATTTTAAAAATATAATACAAGTAAAATAAAAATAAATGCGAATGAACTAAACTTATATCAGTTTAAATTTTACATATGGGTTAAAACTCAAGACATGGACTTCTGAATTAAATCACCTTTTTTAAACAAAGATTTTGCATTCAAGTAACGAAATAAAATATTAAATTCGTGAACATTTTTAAAACAATAATAATACTGAAAAGTGTAAATATTATTCGTGTGTGTTGAAATTTAGTTCACTAATTGCGTGATTGTGGAACTTATTTGAATGTGTCAATTGTTTATTGAATATTCAGTTGTATTTTGTGTTAAGTGTGAATATTATTCAAACAATGTTTTTTGTTTTGTTTTTTGTTTTTAAATTGCAGCGTATATCTTGAGTATTTTTTTTAAAAAAAATTAGTAAATATGTTAATTGTGGTATATAAATTTCAAGTTGAATTCTCTTTGTGTTTATTTTCTACAGAAAATATGTTATATTTCATAGGTACTTATAAAATATTATCTTATATTTCACGAAGGCAGATTCTTCTTATTAAATAATTGTTGTATTCTTTCTTTCTCTCATGTTTTTGTACATCGCACCCCCGCATGTATGTACTTCTACCATAATCCAAATTGTTTTTATTACGTATACAATCTATCTTTCACATGTTACTCTTAATGAGTCTCTAATTTTTGTCTTCATAGAAAAGAACTAAATTATTAGTCTATGCTTAAATATCTCTTAAATTTAGATTATCAGAATTTAAATAAATGTTTTTAACCCCAATTACTTTTGGCAAATAAACTGAATAATTTTGTTACTATTATTATGGAATCAATAAGCGGCAGATTGATATTTGTAACACATTTGCACCGGACATTGAGTTCAACAGTTTGGTTCTCCTCCCAGACAATTAAAAAAACTCTGAATTATGGTGTTAATGTTTCTATAAAAAACAATTTCATACTTAAACTCCTTTCGTAAACCCGCCAGTACGGGTACCCTTAATAAATGTGAATCTTATTAAACGTTAAAATTCATCGTTTTAGGGTCCTACACCAAACATCGAAGAATTATAAATTTAATTTCTGTGTCGGGTATTAATTCTAAAGAAAGACAATTCGCATCAATTTATGATTGATTATTTAAATCCATAAAGAACCTTTTAAATATAACGTATTTTCTATTATAATTTCAAATTAAAATTCAAAATTTATTCTTTGTACGCAAAATTGTGTATTCAAAAAAGAAAATTTTCTATCGTACAATGTATTCTTTATGTTTTAAATGTACGTTGAAATGAGTGTTGTTGGTATGAGAACATTACTCACTTGTTTAGTTATTAAATCTTAGTGATAGGTAAAAATCATAGTTATATAATATTTTTGTGTATGTTTTTCTTTTGTTTTATTTTTTTTGTACCAAACATGAGAATATTAAAATTAATGTGAAAAAATTCTATCAAATACTTTATGATGAAACGATTTTAATATTCTCATAAACACGTTTTATCTTTTATAGAGTTAGGTGAAATATTAAAAAGGATATCACAAAAAATTAACACATCAACAACAAAAGGAATAGATGTCATATATAGAAAAATTAGAATCGGAAAATGTTGAACAGTTGCTTTAAAATTTGAAAAAGGTTTATTCCGTTTTGAAGAAGCTTCATAACAACCATATTTCAGTGGCTCAAAACCTACGAAATATGAAAGAACACCTAAATGTATATATATACAATATTTTTATTATATACGTAGTTAATCGACTTCGAAATGCGCTGTTTGATTGATTTTGAAAGTTGCATTAAATTTTTATTAAAAAGGACAAAAATAAAATTTAGATATCTTAACGGATAGCTTTATTTTATTTGTTTGTTCTAGTTAATGAATTTGGTTTTAGTTTAAAATCAATATATATTTTTGAATCCTCATTTTATTTTTTAGGTTATACATTTAAAATCCTTGACCGAAATGGGAATCTATTCCTTTTGTTGTTCATTCTCAGTACCCATTAAAAGAAAAAAAATATAAATGAAATATAATAAAAAGCATTAAAAAAAAAAAACCGTACTATAGCATCTGTTCCCTTTTCGTTTGTTTAAACATTTTTCTTGTCATAAACTCAACGGTCTTTCTCTTGTTACTAAAAACCCTTTGGATCTTTTAGCCGATGACTACACAGTTGCAAGTAAGTTATGCCGGGTTTTTTTCTGTGATATAAGTTAGTAAAAAGTTCGTTTTATCCTCAAGTTAATTTCGATTTTTTAATTTGTTTTATTTTTCGTAAATTAACAATAAAGTCATTTATTTGTGATAAACATTTCCAACTTAACGAAAAAATCATTTCCCAAAAAAAAAAAAAAAAAAAGAATTAAAATATATAAAGACAATATTAAAAATAACTATTATGCATTAGCTTAATAAAACATACATTTGATTTCATCTTAACTATAAGATATAAAAATAATACGAAATAGTGCACTGCAAAAAACACCAGTAGAGAGTTATTATTATTATTATTTTTTTTAAATAAAAATACACAGAAATAGGACTCAACCGCAATGAACAATTTAAATCGTTTTTTTTTCTGTAATAATTCATAAATGTTCATAATTATAAGCAAACTCAAGACAGAATTGAATAATAAAAAATATGCAATTTTTGCTTTGCATAATCAAAGAGCACATCACACCCGAAACAACACCAAACTCACAGTATCACGCTCGATTTAATAGTAAAAACAGCAAAATCAATCTTCGAAGCTAAAAATTCACTTTCCACTGCTTGCCGGGAAAATCATTAAAATCTTTCTGAGCGAAAATTATAACAGCAAAAAGAAAAGTTTTTGTTATAAAATAATAATTAATTAACAATATTTCTATTCTATTGTTTTTCTTGTAGCATAGAAAGCGATTTTCTGCAACTATTCTGCATGCTTTTTTTTTAAGCAAGTAATTCTAACAAGGATGCATGGTTTCTTTTTTTTTTATTGTTCTATACCCAGTTTTGTATAACAGTAGAATTACGTTTCGACTAGCAGTAGAACACTTGAATTTGTTGCATTGCTCAAAAATATTTGTTTGAGTTCCCAATACATTTAGGGCACACGCTTTTATAGATTTGTTTTCCTTGAGTGAAATTTAGATTAATTTTGTAATACATTTAACCCCATACAAATTTTGTATATGGTTTTAACAACAAGTTTATTGGAGGAATTCTATTGAAAAATTTCGGTTTAACCTTCGTAACATAATATATAACAGAAATAAAATTTTTCATTTTATAGTTTTGGCGACTGAAGTTATAAGATAAAATTAATAAGAAAAACAGAAATATTCGCGAAACTTATTAGTTTAGATTGTAATAGATACTTAAATTCACCTATGCGGTGAGTAGTATATAACACTTTTCAATAAAACACATTATTTGTTGTAGACAATTAATTTTGTCAGTTTTTAAGGATCACGCATGCTTAAACTTAATTCATTTATTCGTTAAAGAGATGTTACCCATTACAAAATTGTGTGGCTTCAGTGTAAAGTTTAGAATCGTCGGAGTTTTTTCCCTTAAATATCGTTAATATTATACTTTTTACAGTGAATAGACAAATTTGCTAATTTTTCGAAATATGGTCTCTGGAATTTTAGTTTTCGGGACCTTTGACCATCAAGACTGCCGCAAAAGATAACATGCGTGCGAAATTATATTAAAAAAGTATAAAATCCATACTTAATGTGGTTACAGGACCCATGATGGACATGTTTTACACGCACATTGTACGAACCAACAGTCTGAAAAATTATTACTATAATTCGAAAATTCAAATTACATAGTTAGAGAACATCGTTGTCGAGATTTTAGGCATTTATATTCTTATTATTTTATGGTTATTATAAGGGGATTTATATATAATAAAATTTCAACTGCCGCGTAGTTCAACGTATTTGGTATAATAAATAAAATAAATCAAGAAAACTAGAAGATCAATTCACGATTTTTGTCCGAATAAAAAACTAAAATGATTCGCAGTGAGTACCATAAAAATCATTCCTCTAATAGACTTGTAATTTGTAATAATTTAACATAATTTTTCTGTTTAACTTTGTTTTCATTTGAATTTTTAAAAACACCCTAACTCATTATTTTTTAACCAAATTAAATAAAAAAGAACATAAGAAAATTATATTAAAAAAAAAAGCGACGTCCGTGGTTTTGATCTGATCAATGTTTTCCAGATGATCATCATCCCGCACCCACATTCACTCCACCAGAACTACCTAAAAGGGTGCATGTGCGTGGAATAACATCGGGTAACAATATAAAAAATTAAAAATTACTAATTTGAGAAAGCATCAAAATTCTTGATTAAAAAAAAAAAAATTAATATATATAAAAAAGAAACAAAATGCCAGCACACTGTACAAGAAACATGTTAAATTGCACACATTAGTCCGACACCAGGAAGCAATTAAATTCCTTTTTCGAATCATCAGCTTTAATATCATTTTAGTTGAATTCACCACCAATTTTAATCATTATCTTGTGAATGTTTACTCTCCAAGAAAAACTCAATTGCCTCCTCCGATCTGCATCTGATGCTGCAAAATAATGTTATAAAATGAAAACATTTTGTACAATTGTACATATGATTTTGCAATTTAAGCTCCATAAGTTGCAAAGTATATTATATAAAGAAATTTCCCTTTAAAATGCTGCACGTTTTTAATCTTCAACAAAATTTTAAATAACCAAATAAATATTTAATTCTACTGTTATGCAAATCTCAAAACTGAATTGTATTAAACATACACCCTGATATGAATTTCTTCTTTAATCGGCCCACGTAATAAGCATTCACAAGCATTTTAAATCAAAAGGCGAACTGGTCCCTCTTCTCCTCATTTCACAAAATGTTTCAGTTTAAACAAATTTCTTGAGTAAAGTTGAAATTAATTCTGCATGAATTAATCTTAAATGTTTACTAAAAGTTTCATTTCCTGCATATACTCAGAGATCCCCTTAGAATTTTGTTTTTTCTTTACGATTTTCATGAAATATTTTATGTTTCCTCAACATCCATGAACTTCTTTTTATTGTTTCTATTCTGTGTTGTCATTCGTGCTTGTTATCCTACAAACATTAACAATAGATACTTGGTTAAATGTTGAATTAGAAAGTAAAAGTAAATTGTTTCCATATTATACAAATTCTTGCCAATCAATTTGCAATTATTGTGTAATTTTTTTATTTTTTTTTAACTATCACAATTGGCAACTCTAAATTTTGATAATCAGCGATTTCTCTATTTACAGGTGAAGTCACTAGAGATCGAGAGGATATTAATTGTAAGTATAAAATAATAATGAAAAATAATGAATTTCTGTGTTGTAAGGCATCCATGAAAAATATGGTTTCTATTATAAAAAGATCTATTAGAAGAGAAAATAATAAAGTATATACAGGGTGTCCCAAAAATGCCAGGTCAGAGTGACATGGAAGATAAGTTAGCCTTAGATCTGTCTGATAAAATATACATGACCTTAGTAAAAGTTCCTTAGTTTTCGAGATATTGTCACTTTTTTAATTTTGTTTAAAATCTCTACTTTTAGTTAGATTTTGAACCACCATTCCTAGAGATAACTTCAAGTTGTTTACTTTTTTATTTTTCAGGTATCTTGAATAGTTGTTTCAGGCGTTAAAAGTAAAATTCTGCCGAAATTTAGTGTACCTTCCAAGAAAAATAACTCATTTCGGTTACCTTTTAGTTCTGTCAAAATTGTAACTTTAACTTTGATAATCAGTCGTGGAAAAACAATGTACTAAAAGAAACTGGCAAATTATCTTAAAAACCACTCAATTTAAGGCATATCAGTGTTTTATTTTTCAGAATAGAGTCCGGCTTTAGCACAACCGTTAATGATAAAAATAGCAATTCCTAAGTTTTTGTAAAATAATTTCCCAAGTATCATACCATTTCAGAATCTGCATTAAATTGAGTAGTTTTTAAGATAATTTGCCAGTTTCTTTTAGTACATTTTTTTTTCCACGACTGATTGTCAAAGTTAAAGTTACAATTTTGGCAGAACCAAATCCACAATAAACGCAGAGACCTACTCATCAAAACTACAAAATTTGTCTGCAATTATTAAACAAAAACGGCGAAAGCGTTTACATGTACGTCTTCTTCACGATAACGCTCGGCCCCACATAGCTAAATTAGTTAAACAAACTATTTTAGAGCTAAGTTGGGAAGTTCTACCCCATCCAACATACTCACCAGACTTAGCTCCGCCTGATTACCATTTGTTTCGGGCTTTAAAAAATTATTTACGCGATAAACAGTTTGATGACCAAAAAGACCGTCAAAATACCCTAGAAGAGTTTTTTGATTGATTTTTGGATGAATGGGATTCAAAGTTTACCGGGGCATTGGGCAAGAGTTGTAGATGAAGAAGGAGAGTATATTAGTGATTAATACGATCTCAATAAAGTATTATGTTTATTAAAAAAAGTCCAATATAAGAATCCAATATAATACCCGAAAATGGTATTTTTTGCATAAACTTTGCCTTTTAAATTTCTTTGTTTGAAGCCATCAAACATTTTACAAATTTTTATTTTGATTTACGAAATTGTCAAAAAAGAAACGAACTAAAATTTCAATTAAGATAATGCCTACTCGTTTGTGAGTTTTTATTATTTGAATTAAATTTCAGTCCAGTCACATCAGATGCCACTTAGTTAAAACTTCATTTTATGAACTTTAGCTCAAAATTGAGTGAAATGTAAATTTTTGTTGAATCATGCAGTTTTGTTCAAAATTGTCTAGCATTTCTTGAATATGTATGAACATTTTCAAAGGGTCAACAAATAATAATATAAAAGTTACATAAGGTAACTAACTAAACATTCTTGATAATTCTCATGATCCATTATTTTTTAAGTTCAGTGATATTGAGCACACAATCTTATAAATATCTATTTTCATATTCTTTGTTTCGAGGGTCCATTATCCTGTAGAAATCCATAGGTTTGTTTAGAATGATAAGTGATAAAAGAAAGTATTAGTTATTAAAATTAAGTTTATCTAAATAATAAAGTTTTATTGTTAGAGTATACAACTCAGTTGGTTTTAACTGCTCAAAAAATTATTTTCTCTTTATTACAAGAGCTTAAATTAATTAAAATGATCTCAATAATTAAAGTATCCTCCTGGTGTGCATTAACGCTTCAAGATTTCTCCATTATAATTTAAAATTAGATTTGATGAAGCATAAAAGAATAATCCAAACGAGATAATCTGTTTCTTGAGTCTAGATTAAAGATTAAGCAAATCTTTTCATGTTGAATTCAAGTAATAATTGTTGCCACTCAATTTCAGTAATTAATCGAAACCGACGAACACCAAATGCAACAAACGGCGTCACAACTGGATCCACTCTGCATATGAATTCAACAGCGAAGCAAGTGAATAAAGTGAAGCCGACCGTAAACCGACAGAATGCAGATAACATCGTTTCACCGTCTAGTTACAACAGGTGAGTGCCGGGGAAATAACAAATTCGTTGCCCAATTAACACGATTATTAGGATTCATACCCCCCAAAGAACGCATTCATGCAATGTTCCTTCGTCATTACTAATAATTAATCAGCTGTGCTGTTGCTTTTCGTTTTATACTCGTAATACATTCTTAAACTTCGTTTCTCTTCTACATCAGTCGTTTTATGGTTTTCATTTAAATCGGACGAACATAATATTATATGGTCATGACAGAAACGCATTTCGCTACAGACAGTACAACTCAGTCTCATCCAACACTGTTCATGAGAAAGTTCTTAAAGAACTTTAAAAAAAAAAACATAAAATCGTCAATCCGGATTATACTTAAGAAAATTGTCTTGCTACTAAATTTTTCAGGCCTGCTGAACCCGAAGCTAATCCGTACGCGGGCTATCAACTTGCTTACGAAGTGAAAAAGCTCATGTATGCGTCTTTCTACCTGTCGTAACTTTTTATTTGCATTTCTGTTCTTCTAAATGTACTTGTCACCTTGTTGCAGTTTATCGTCAAAAACTATAAAGCTATAAACCATCTTTGCTCTTTTTTGTGGTGTTTTATCATACGTAAATGCTTCTTCCATTTAGTAGTGATCGTAGACGCTCCTATAATTTTTGATATCTACATTCTCATATCTTTCATGTTTTTTTTGTTTTTTTTTTTAAAGCCACCAATAGGTAGCATGCTCAAAACGACTTCATTATCATCAACCAAATCTTAAAAAATTAAGCAAACAGTTAAAGCGTGCAAACTTGTCTTGCTTTTAGCATTAACATCTTTTGGAAGAATGTTTCTCTTAATTGTGGTGTTGTATTACTTTATGTTTTTAACAATTTCGAAAATGTTTTATTGAAATTAAAACATATTTATTTAGTTAATGTCTGTCTTGATTTTGCGACTAGTGTTTCGCTATATCTTAAATGATAGTTATGCCAATTTTAATTATTTTATAGCATTTAATTTACGCAAAATTCGTTAAATTTACACTAGCTTTGGGTCTCTTAAGGGTTGTAAGAAATGAAGTCTTCGTGCTAATTGCTAGAAATAGGCTATATATTTATCCCGTGATAAAAATTGTAATAATGAAAAATGAATAAAAGTTATGTTTTTATAAAATTTGCTTAAGTAGAAATTCAAATAGTTTTACAAACAGCTTTAACTGCAATCATTTAAGATATGATATAATATGATGGCCTATGATTGGACTCGGAAACTCAACTGACTAAATTATAGCTCACTCTTCAGTCAGGATTGACGTTTTAAAGCTGCTATGGTGGGGATTATAGCTGAGGTAAAGATATTAAATTCAGAATGAATCAAAATCCAACATAAAAGGATACACTAAAATCGGTTATCAAATAATGGGTAACGTATTTTGAAAAATGGGTCTATTACTGATATTTAATTTAATTATTTATTCATAACTATTAATAAATAGAACAAAAAGAAGAGGACCCAATTGGTTTCCCTGAGGTACACCTGAATTGACTAGTATAACCCTTGATAGAATACTATTTTATCTAAAAATTTGTCTACGACCAGAGAGAAATGAAGAAATCCCTTTTAATATACATACTAGAATGGAAGCCAATTCGTTGAACGAATTCAAGCTTGATAATAAGCAATGTAATGTTAGCTCTTTTGAAAGCTTTACAGATATCTGTGTAAATCACATCCACTTGTGCCTATGTTTTTTTGATCGAGCTCTCCGCGTGAAGCAGTAAAAAAATCACTTAGGGGAGTTTATGTAATATTATAGAAAAATAAAGACAAGAAGTCTCACCTAGAACAACTGAAACAATCGCATTTATAAAAGCTCAGCTTCCTTGCGATGGCTTCAAACTAAAAATGTTTTAAAATTGCATACCATGCAGTTGAAAAAAAAAACATTACAAAAGCGGAACGTCGTTTTTATAAAGAGCACAAAACATCGGTAGAACCCTGGGAAATTAATTAAATATAATCAATGTGTATAATCATGCTAAACTGTTATGCGATTTGCCCTAAACTGCCATATGGTATGCAATTTCAAAAAATTTTTAAGTTTGGAGCTATCGCAAGAAGCTGAGCTTTTATAAATGCGTTTCACTTCAGTTGTTCTACATGAAACTTCTTGTCTTTATTTTTCTATGGTAGTATTCATTGCTTTATAAGATTAAATATTTTTTCTTGTATCCTCTACTATACACTGGTATGAAAATCACTTTATATTTTTCACAAATCCTTGAACACACATTTTAATATTTACTTATTTACTATGAGTTATTTAAAAGAACTTTTTTAATTAATTTTTTTTCGGAATTGGTTTTTTTTTAAATGGTGCTGATTAAACGGATAGAGTTTAAGAAAATATATCGATTGAAATCAGTAAAAAAATGTCAATCGGTATTATTTTTAATATGTTGTTTTACACTGTGGAAATGATTTGTCTTAATTTTCTGTCATTAGTAAAAAATGTTAACTTCAAACTTTAAAAATTGTTTACAAAAATGTGACTGTCTGTACCTGCACTATCTAGCTATGTGTAAGATGCTTTAGAGGCGCAATTGACAATATTTTTAAACTTACAGAATATTTCTTGATCAAAGTGGAAAATATGATTTCTTATTGAAGACCCTTCAATTAACAGACTTAAAAAAAAAGTCTTTGAAATTGAATTTTTATAATATTCCTTGAAGTTATAAAATAATTTTTTTTTTTAATATTATATATCGATTGGGCTGTGTCATTTTGCGAGCTTTATACGCGTTTTGTATGAAACGCATGCTTTGCATGTTTCGCTATATGTATAATTAAATTAGTTTTAGTTAGTCAATTTAGTAGTTAGATCGAATTAATACTGCAAAAAACTATAGGCCGACGAGTCGAGGAAGCGGATCGGGAACACAGAATCAAAACGGTGTAACATTACCAGCTGGAATAGCCGATGATCAATCAAAGGATTTCGACTTCGAAAAAACGGAAATGAAGTACGATTCCACGGGAATGTTCCATTGGAGTCCAGCTAGAAATTTAGAAGACTGTATTTTAGTAAGTTTAAGATTGTGTAGTATAGTAAAAATAATAGATAAATTTATTTTAAAATATATTCTACAATGAATTTTTTGTACAGGATCGTAATCAAGCAGCCATGACGGTGTTAAATGGACACGTGGTTGTGTGCCTATTCGCGGATCCCGACTCTCCGCTTATCGGACTTAGGAATTTAGTAATGCCTTTACGTGCATCAAATTTCCATTACCACGAACTAAAGCATGTAGTTATTGTTGGTTCCGTTGACTATATTCGACGTGAATGGAAAATGTTACAAAATCTACCGAAAATTTCTGTGTTAAACGGTTCGCCATTAAGTCGCGCCGATTTACGTGCAGTTAACGTAAATTTATGTGATATGTGTTGTATTCTGTCGGCCAAAGTTCCTAGCAATGATGATCCAACACTAGCCGATAAGGAAGCTATTTTAGCATCATTAAATATAAAAGCGATGACTTTCGATGATACGATAGGTGTTCTAAGTCAACGAGGCTCAGAATTCGATAATCTGAATACTGCCGGAAGTCCTATTGTATTGCAGAGACGAGGGTCCGTATATGGTGCAAACGTTCCAATGATTACAGGTACATATAATTATGGTATACTAGATTAGAACATTTTTCTTAATTCAAATTTCATATTTCAAAAATAGAACTAGTCAACGACAGTAACGTGCAATTTTTGGATCAAGACGATGATGATGATCCAGATACGGAACTCTATTTAACACAACCGTTCGCTTGCGGTACTGCGTTCGCTGTTAGTGTTTTAGATTCCTTAATGTCAACCGTAAGTTGTTTATTTATTATTTTTTTTATTTATGAATATAAATTAAAACATTTTCTACCTCACCCTGTAGACGTATTTTAATCAAAACGCCTTAACCTTAATACGATCGTTAATCACTGGTGGAGCGACACCAGAGTTAGAACTTATATTAGCGGAAGGTGCTGGTCTCCGCGGTGGATACAGTACGTCCGAAAGTTTAAGTAATCGCGATAGGTATGAAATTCAGCACCATATTTAGTAAGAAATGGTCTTATTAATATATATAATATTTTCGGGGTCAGGTGTCGAGTAGGACAAATCTCGCTCTACGATGGACCATTGGCGCAGTTCGGGGAATGCGGAAAGTACGGTGATCTGTTTGTGGCAGCGCTCAAGTCCTACGGAATGCTTTGTATAGGACTTTATCGATTTCGCGATACAAGTTCTAGTTGTGATGCTAGTAGCAAACGATATGTTATTACCAACCCACCTGATGACTTTTCTCTACTGCCAACAGATCAGGTAATTTCTGGTTCCTATTTAGAATGTCCTATTCATAACCAAAATCCCGTGTATGTAGCCATTTTCGGATTAAATTAAACTATTTTCAAATTGAATGAAACCATTTTCGAATGAAATGAAACTATTTTCAAATAAATTAATACCTCAGAAAATTAAAAATGAGATAATTTGTTTTATATTATAATTTTCTTCAATATTAATACATAATTCGAAGATACAACAAAATCTTCATAGATAGACAAAATGTATAGCTATACTAATTTCAACTCTTACTAGTGGTACTAGTGAAAAACTTGACGATCTGCTGCATGTAGGATTTGAAAAAACATATCCCCTAACTAGTTGTAGCGGTCATTTTGGTTTAACTGTTGAACACTTAACACGATTACACTGATAATATTTTGTTTAATGTTAGTTCGCGTAATATGGAACAGGCGTTTAATTTTTGAAAAAATATGCTCCGCGGCTATGTAGCAGTTATAAAGCATATTCTATCGGTCCAATTGTTGGCCACTTTTTTTCGAGAAAATTCGGCATTATTTCCGAAATAGTGCGTGTTTTGTTGGCTTCCAATACTTCAAGAATTGTATGTTTGTCAGCATAGACTATGGCCTTAACGTAGAATCAAAGGAAATAATCCAATGGCATTTACATGATCTTGGAGGCCAATTAACAGGACCTTTTCTGGAAATAATTCTGTCACCAAACTTGTTACATAGTAAATTCATGGTTTCAATGGCTGTATGGCACTTAGCGCCATCCTGTTGAAACCGTAAGTTGTCTGTGTTGATCTCATTCATTTTTGAAGTTGATTGATGAGGAGTAGGGGAGACCGGGGATAGTTGACCATAGGGGTAGGTTGACTAATTGTGAAAAACTCGACTAGTTCAAAAGTGTTGCATCATCCAACCAGGCGTGAGAAACCGTTACCTCCTCCCCCTCAGTCGTCTCGAATGCGGCATCGCGTACGCACGTAGTTCCGGAGAAGGAGCATAATATTGAAAAATAATACACTTAAGTAATTTTTTTCCTTGTTATATTATTTGTAATGACGCCTATATACTTGTTATTGTTCATTTGCAAATAATTTAAAATAAAAGTTTGATTGTTAATCTTTATGTTACATATCATTCTTTTTAATTTCGCTGCAGTTTTGAGGTTATGACACGTGTGTAAAAATTGTAAAGTGATCCAGGGCTGGTTGACTACCTAGTCCCATACAAAATGTGTAAATGACAATCTATTGTTTGTTTAATGTAAATATTGCACCTCTGATTTAGAAGACTGGTTTCATAATCTGATCTCATAAATGATGTATCTATTCCTTTAAATCATATAATTATAATAATTATATCAGTTAAGACTGTTACCAAATAATTAAAATTAACAAAATTGTCATAGAATTGATAATTATTTGTTTGAATGAAGAAAATGTTATTTCAATTACTTCTTGTTATTTTAATTTTATATATCCGTAGATCTTGCACTATTTAATTTGTAGGTCAACTTACTCCCAGTGACAAGTCAACCTACCCCATGTCTGGGGTAGGTTGACTCAAATTTCATATTCCACCAGATCATGCTTGTACTCTATATTATAACTGATTGCGAGACTTTTGTCATTTGTTTTTATAGCTTAATAGTGTACCTATCAAATTTATTGGTTTTTACAATAATATACACTAAAACAAAAAACATATAAGCATCTAAACTGAAATTTGGTGAACCATCCCCGGTCTCCCCTACTTTTACTCCATATGCGGCAATTTTGTTTAATTCACATATCTATTTAACCAGAAATGAGCCTCATCAGTAAACAACATTTTGTAATAAAAAAAAAAACAATCAATTTGCTCATGATATTCCAATTAGCTGGATGTCATTTTCAAAAAATAAATGTATAGTTTCATTCTTGCGAACAATCAAATTCTTTCGAATCAAATTTTATTCGTGTGAGAATTCATTTTATTTGAAAGTAGTTTGAAAATGATTTCATTTAATCCGAAAATGCTATAAATACCAAAGATTAAAATTTCAGAAACAAAAAAATCTAACATCTTTGCGCATTTGCGCTAAAAATTAATGCTTTGTGTGTTATTAATCAGCGATGTTTTGGTTTTTGGAATTTTCACTTTTGGATAAATCTAATTTTGAATTTATGAATAGGATACTCCCTATTCTATTAAATAAAAAAATTAAAATATTTTTTTTCTGAAGGTGTTTGTTCTTATGCAATTTGATCCTGGTTTGGAGTATAAACCACCGTCGGTACGCGCACCATCTGGAGGACGAAACACAAATACACAAGGTTCAGGAGTCGGTGGGGGTGGTTCAAACAAGGATGACAACTCTTGATTGTTGCTGTGTAGCGCCTTAACTGATGGTCCCTATTCGTACATATGAACGATGGAGAACACTTTTTGGTGCAGAATAACGCATTACTGGAAAAACACAATTGGTAAATTTTTCCAGAAATTCTTTACAATTTTGGCTAAGTTTCGATTACAAAATAATTAAACAAAATAAATCCTTTTGTTTACACTATATATATATATAATTTTTTTTTTTTTTCAATTTATGTAATATACCTCACTTTCAATGTGAATTAAATATTTTTTATAGACATTTATATAAAAAAAAGAAGCAAACAATGTAAAACATTTATCTTTTTCAGTTAATGGACAAAAATGCGTTATTTTGCACCCTTATTTGAAATGGCATTCAGAAAGGTAATTTATAATTGGCTGATAGCACTTTAGGTCACTGTGAAAGCAGGCTATTAAAATGGATATGAAATTGGAAAAGAAAATGTAAAACAAACAATCGAATGTAAAATTGTATAAAATTGTAACGCTTTTGTGAGTGTCATTTCAAATGCTTAATCTCCGTCGCCATGTGGTATGTAATTGCTTCCCACACCATTCCGATTGTGTTAGAGATAAACATATTATTATATATCTACTTATTGTTTCTTTAATTTTAAGTAGTTGTGTTACATTGGTGGTATCATAATTTTAAGTTTTACAATATTATCTCTTGTTTTCGATACGTATATTACTTTGTTTTTTTTATGGGTTTCTTATGTTTAAATAGTTATTTGTAGAATAATTCATTTGTATCTTAAGAGGCACAATAAAGTATTTCTTTTTTCAGTTTTTTGTTTTTAATTGTATTGATTGATTGATTTTATATTTATTTTATTCTAGTTAGTGTTTTTATCGCTTTGTTTTAGCACTAAAACAGAAATTACTTCAATTTTGCTTATTTTTACATCTTTGAAATAATGAAGACATTTCACATTAAATGAACTTTTACAGGTCAAACAGTGTTTACACTTTATTGAAAAATCTGGTTTTTTGTTTTAAAGCGATCTTGTTTTCAACTATCGTCCCCATAAAGTTTTAAGTTTCGTAAAGCCAGAAAATAAATCCACCTCGTTTTCTAGTCCGAAAAATTAATATATGTTGAATATAAATGAGAAAATTATTTTATTTTCGATATTCGCATTTTTCAATCTAATATCCGCTAATATATCACGGAATTTGTTCAGTAAATCAATTTTATCCTTACCATTGTTGTTTTGAATATATGTTTCAGTAATTTAGTAAAGTTAGTTATCTAGGAAAAGTAAAAGTTAATTTTATTCTATGAACTATATATTAATTTTATACTAAATTTTGTTAATTACAATATATACCCCAAGGACTTATGGAGGAAGAAAAGATTCTTATCTTTCGATTCTTTGCATAATTTTCGCATTATACCAAATTAATTTTAAAGGGTTACTTACATAGAATAAAATTGTTTTATTTATGCCCACTAATCATGCTCTTTTTATTTATTTGCTGGATATTTAGATAAATTACATTTGCATTAAAAGCTTTCCGACAACAATTAACATTCAAACATATTCATTCTTAATTTTCCACAAAGTGCACAACTACAGATGTATAAAACACAGAGCTAATTTTCATACACAAAATTGCCTGCAATATTGAACACCATTTTTTAATTGCGTATTTATATAATGTTTCTCTCTAAAAGCATATATTAAAATGGTTTGAGGAAAGCAATTGGGAACCATTAGTAAGGTAAGCTACACATTCTTTTCATAAAAAAAAAAAATAATAAATAAATACACACACAAAAAACAAAATGTAGAATAATAAATTAAAATATTTTGTAATAGAGAATTTACAAGTAACAAAACAACAAGATTACCCTTGAAACAAAACTTAATCACAACAAACTCTTAAATCGTTTTAAAAAGAAATAAATGTGAAAGAAAAAAAAAAACCGTAGAATCAATGCAAACAAAATAACAATTTAAAAACAAAAAAAAAAAAAAATCATATTTACAAGGAAAATGAGTGCTGTGCTTTGAACACACAAATATATGTATAAAATAAATAATCATCTAAGAGAGGTAAAACGAAATCGAATTAACGAAGTTAAGCAGAGTGAATGATATGAAAAAAATAGCAGTGTTGTTGCCACATAGATTGCATAGATGATATTTTTTTATAAGCATTCAAAGTTTTGTTCAATTGTTTATATTTTATTGAGCCGTCTTAGACGTACCTAACGAAACAAAATTAATGAGACATTCAGCAACGCCAAAAACCTAGTAGAGCATAGTAAGCAATTCAGCAGATCGAGTACGCATTACTGAATTTCTTGAATAGGAAACAATCAAATGGAATACAATTTATAGCCTAATGCTAAATTACCGGTTGTTTTAGAAGTAAATAGGTCTTCAAGACAATTGTCGGGTTCTTTAAGAAGCGCATAAAATAAAAATTTAAAAATAAACTCGTTTTTCTGTCGCACGTAAACATTTCGAAATCATTATAACTCACTCCGTTTTTTTATGTTCCGATAAGTTTATATTGAAAATAAAATGTTTTTTGTAAAGTATATGTGTAAAAATGTAAAAAAAAAAAAAAAAAAAAATAAATAAAAATAAAACCTAAAAATATATTCTAAATTTAAAATAAATATATGTGTAAAAGCCCGTTAGCACGTAAGGCGTTTGGACGTTTATATTCTATTTTGAATTTTACAATTTATTCGGGTGATCTGAGGTGATTTTGTGGATATATTGTTGATGAATGTTTGTCATTATTTCATTTTGTTACTAACGTTTTTTTCTACAGATTACTGCGGATACCTTATAATGATGGTAGACTTATATTTAATATTATAACCCAAGAAAATAGCAAGTGGTTATCATCTTTATATATTTATTTTGAATTAAACAAATTAATAAAAGCAATATTGCAAAAAATTAAGTCTTCTCAGAAGATTTAAAAAACACAACAATTTATCATTATCAGTCCAGCCGATTATATTACTTTGTAGTAATATCCATACTCACAAACTTTAGAATTTTTTGCTTATTAAAGCAATTTAATATTAGAAGGCAAAGGCCTAAAAAAAAAAACTAAAATCCCGATCGTCTATAGTATGTCCCAAAACATAAATTTAAAGCTTAAATGTTTGCTTGTCTCTATGAAGAATTGCAGACAAGTACACTTTTGTTGAGAATAAGATTTAACAGAGTGTTAATTATTTCCTTAATCCCTTTTCCAAGGGTTAAACTTTTCTCAATTTCATCTTGTATCCTTTTCACATAAGCATAAATAGTGAAGGCTCATAAAAAAAAGTGAAAAAATCAATATTTATGCAGTGTGTATATCTCCTCATTTACTCTTCCGTCCATTCTGAAGCCATCCATACCACAAATGGTTCTTCTAATTAATTGATCCTTTATGCCGTATTTAGCGAGCATTTCATGGTGGTGTTCAAAATAAAACTTCTTTGGCAAAAAGGGGTTTTTTGATGTACATGTATCTATCTATGTACTTATATTTTGTGCAATAATATTTCTACGAGCTCTATTCATAGAGTATTGAAAATTTCAGATTTTCACAGTCAGCATACTTTATAAATTTATAGAGTACACATTTGGGGATTTTCATATGGCCGTTACTGTTCCGCAAAAAAAAAAAAAAAATAAAAAATAGGACATGTAATATCCATCCGCTGCTACAATATAGCGGTCCTATACTACAATATATATTTATTTTGACGGCATAGAATAAAATAAAAATTCATAATAATAAAATTTAAAACAAAATATTTTCAATAAATTGAAGTAACGGTCAAATGCACTTGTTTTTGGGACGATATAAGGAAATAGATAAGAAATGAGCCTCTAGTCAGAAATTCTCTTAGAATATCTCATAGAGGATGAAATATTTTATTTTATTTGGAACATTGAGCATTCAAACATTTTGCTGGCAACATAAGAAATTTTGTTTGCATTTCAATCTCAACAATATTACCACAATATCATACTTAGAATTAGAAGTATTTTTTTAACTTAAACAAAAATGAATAAAAAAATAGAAAAATAACGAAAATGCAAAAAAGACACTACACCTATATATTTTAAAGCAGAAAAACATTTGTGATATCGATATAATGCACTTTATTTTGTAAAAAGATTAAAAAACAAATCAATGAAGACATGTATGTATGTATGTATATCAAAGCTTAATCGTATCGTAATGAAGAAGAAAAGTAATATAAATTGTAAAAATGATAAAAGGAAAAAACACATTCACATAAGTAAAGTCGTTTGTAACGTTGTTGTTTTATAAATAAATTTGTAGGTAAATTGATTATTGTAAAATACAGTAAAAAAAAAAAAAAAAACAAAAAACAAAAAAAGCGTAATTAAGTGTAAGCTAGGGCAACATAGGAATTTCGTACGAGAACAAGTAATTTAAAATGTAAAACAGAACATGTGAACGTAAAATTCTGCGTATAAGTAACGAAGATATTTAAATTCAAAAAATTTTTTTGTAAAAAAGTGAGACGCAATGAATAAATTTACAAAATCCATACGTGAGCTTTTAATAGTGCGTTTACATTTATTTAATGAATGAAAAAGAGTCATATAATATATAACACTTTAAAGCATCTAAACAAGAATATATAAAGTATATATATATATATATATGGACATTCAAGAACGATACTTGCTTACCATAAATTAAACAATTTGAGAATGAATGTTACGCGCCTTCAAATATTACATAGATGTAAAAAAAAAGCAGATTGCATACGCTAAAAAATTGATATTTTTATTTACGCGAAAACTTTAATATTTGTGTTCACAACTACGATAAAGCTGACGTTTTGTGTAAATTACAGGATAATGAAAAGTGAGGGATATTTTAAAATCGTAAAATTTCGGTGATTAGGATGAACGTAATGAAAAAACGAAAAATCGTATTATTTCTTTCTTTTTTTTTTTTTTTTTAATAAAATCAGAACTGAGTAACGTCTAAATTTAATGTAATTAACAAAATAAAGAGATAAAATTAAAAAAAAAAAGAACAAGCACACTCACTTTCATTAAATTCATTTTGATAATGTGCACATGACGAAAAACGAAAACGTGCGTTTTTTTATTTTCATACTCCACACAAAATTGATAGTGTCATTTGTATCTAAGCAAAACTACTGCGGTAAGAGGAATGAATCTAATGAAATGTTTTATATTAAGTAAAACAATGTAAAAACAAATACTGTTTTATTTATAACACATAAAAACACAACTGAAAACATTTTTCTAAAGTGGTATGAAGGTAAAAACAAACAACTAATTTTTTAAGCACTAATTGTTGGTAATTCACTTTGATTTATACTTGCTATTTATCTATATGTTTAAGAAAATATTTATTTAATAATAGAACAACAAACTTGATTAAATTTTTAATAATGAAAGAAACAAGACAAAATGTTGTTAATGTTAAAATAATTGTTAAAAATCATATTTCAAATAAAAATACATAAAAGTATGCGTTCTGTTTTATTTATTTAATGTTTACTTAAAATTAAAAGAGCTGAACCATTTACTCTAGGCATTCAAAATTTAATATCTTTTAGTACGTTGATACTAGGTAAATTATTGAAACAATATGACATTAAAATTGTTAAGGAAATAAAATAACTAACTAAAATGATGATGATGTCTCATTTGAACTTCTAATGCAATTCACTATTTTTTCGATACTTACCAGCACGTAAAAATTTTGCATAAAGTTTCAATAAGTGGACTTAAACATAATCTTTTGAATCGTGTAGTTAAGCCCCATTAAAAAGTCTACCATTTAAAAATTGCCGGTTTTTATTTTAAAATTTCATCATCATGAAAAATATTTATGTCCAAAGAATAAATAGTTTTCATTTTATTCGCTAAAAATAAGACCTATGTATAAAGTTTGTAGGATTGATAACTGGATAAGTGATATTTTTACTCGAAAAGCCTTCATTATACGTATAAATTATATACAAAAAGTGTTTATAATTAGCCAAAGAACTCGTGTGAATTTTTTTTCAGAATTTTTCGGTACATTTTTGGATTTTTCAAAAATTGCCAAAATCCAAAAAAAAAAAAGTAGTCCAAAAATTTCTGACAAAATTTACATGTATTCCTTGGTTAATTTGAAGCATTTTCTGTTCTATAAATTTCTTTGTAAAATTGATCCTTTTAGTGTAAAAAAAATCACGAAGTCTTTTATTAGATTGGTGTACAAAATGGCCATTTTGCAAAAACAAATGTTCAAAATCATGGTTTGAGAAAGTTTAGACATTCGGACCGCGATTTCTGGTGGTTATCTGATCATCCAATAGCAGCAACGTCAAGATAATTTACTTTGAAAAGAAAAAAGACCAAAAAAATCAGCACTTTTTTTAAAAAAAACCCAAAAATAATAGGGTTTTTGAAGTTTTTATGCAAAACAAATGCTAGATTCTGAAAGAGCATCCCTAAAAACCCCTTCAATACAAATTTGAAAGAAAATCGACCCAATTTGCTATTCGAATCGTACAATTGAACTTGCGTGTACAAAATCCTCGTTTTGCGCATTAATGGGTTAAATCTTCCTTTGCTTGAGTTTTCCCTTAAACAATGGCCGCATCCATTTTTTTAACTTATAGAGGTGTTGGGTAAAATTATGTCAGTTAGATATTGAAAAAATAAGAACGTTTTAACAAAAAAACCAGCTTATAAGTAATACCACAAAATTGGCTTTCCAAACGAATTTTGTGTGGTATTTTTTGTTAGTCGGTTTTTGTTTGTTAAGGGGACCTTTACTTTCAAAATCGGGAAAAAACACACTTTTTGAAAGTTTTTTTTTTTGAAAAGACTATTATATTTATTAATCTGAAACCTTTTGTACATTATTGGTAAGATTATGAAAAATATAAAAAGAATTTTTAAATGCAACTTTTAAATGCCTGTAGAGGGCGTAATCCAAAATGCACTTTTAAAACGGCCCCATTTCTCTAGGACTTCCTGTAACAGATAGAGTAAAAATCTTTAGTGGGTTGTTTTCATAAGATACAAAACTAGTACCTAAACCTAAAAAACCTTTTATTTTTAATAAATATATCATTTTATACACATTTGTCTAAAAAAGTTTAAAAACGACAATAAGTTAGGGGTAAACTAACCTCCGCATAAAAAAGTGGGGGAGAGGGGTAAAATAATATTTTTAAAGGTTTAGTTACTAGTATATTTGATAACGAATCGAATGGCGTTTGGTTTGTTAAAATCGGTTGAATAGGTTTTGAGATACAGATGCGGCCATTTTCAAAAATGTGATTTCGAGAAAAACGCGTTCAAAATTTTTGTTATATAATTTTTGCATATAAAAATGCGTAGAGGTATCGTTACAAATATAGGTATAACTTTTTTTCTTTTACGAATTTCTTAAAACTGTGTTAGGAGAGTGTTTGTGTGATGTTAAGAAGCATTTTTATGAAAAGAAAAAATTAATTTTTTTTCGATTTTGAAAGTAAAGGTCCTCTTAAAAAAACTTTTTTGTATTCTCGAGATGATTTCGACTGGTATTTGATACTAGTAATTAAGAAATAATTTCAGACAACTTTGAAGAAGCTAAGTAGTAAGTATTTTAATAAGAGCTTCTAACACTTCTAATTATTATTACATTAATAAAAAAAGTATTTTAATAAGAGCTTTTTTATTAATGTAATAATAATTAGAAGTGTTACAATTATGAAATAAACAAAATTTTATTTTCCTTCTAGAGGAGAGTCATTCAATTAAAGTGATAAGTTTATTGATCTTGTCTAGATTAAGTATTGCTTTCTACCCCTAACTCTCATTATTTTCGTTATATGTAACATTGTGTCGCCTTTTTTAGTGGTTTTGGAATGGATTTAATAATATAATTCACGCAGGATTGATGCATTCACTTCCGTGTTATGCCAAGCCTTCTTTCCTGGTGAAGATCTTTACACTCGTTGCATTCTAGTGGCGTCGTACCTACTGAAAAATGGTACTAACGAAGGTTGGCGATGGCATGGTGAATGAGGAAAAATGAACTTACTGCTCACCTCACTGTCTTTTATTTTCCACCAAGTCATTGACATGCAAAAATAATTTTAATATTCGCTCGTCAACGTGACGACGGGAAAGAAATAGATCGGTGCATCGTCGAGGTACGTCGCAAGTTCGGCCCACTTTCGTTGGAGGTGTACGATGACCAAATGTGTGAATGTGTCGCGGCACGTACTCTAGATGGACTTTAATAAGGCGGCTAAATCGAATTGAATTTATCTGAAATAATCCGTGGCTCCTTTCCTCAAAACCGAAATAGTTTTCTAAGACGTCACAGACACATCTCGCTGGAATCCAATCTTCAATAGAGTTTATGATTGCTTTGTATGTCTTTTGATTCGCACCATCGCGCACCGGTGCATGGTGCATGCATGCATTTATACTCTTTGATAGTAATTAGCTTCGAATGGGCAGGCATACGAAGAAGAAGCACTTTCTCGGCTACTTCCTCTTAGCGTCGAGTGCCTGATTCTCTTTTCTCCATAAGGAAAACCAAATGTCAGCGGTTTATACCTGTGGAAACTTTCTTCCTCTGCCCACCACTTTCTTCCCGAGCAGTACCGGTGCCGTTGAGGTGTATATTTTTTCGCTCCAAGTTCACTATCAGTCTTTCGACGGAATTCAAACCGATATGCTGGATTGCCGAAGTGCGTCCACCACCGTTGTCATTGGCATTGCATTCATAATCCGGTATACGATCGATCATCTCGAATCGCAGTGGTTTAAGTAATCAGCTACCTAGAGTTTAACGGTGAACGCTGGTGCAGCATTGTGTTACTGTTCCGAAGCATAGGCAACAAACATATCGACAGCCTTTTGTGCAATTGGAGCATACTCTGCTCTTGTTACCTTTTGATTCGCATTATCCGCGGCACCAGTTTGTGTATGGATTAAGAAGATCACTATGAAGGTAAATATGTCGCGGCAGGAATGCGGCTCACTTCGATGAAGATATTGATGATATTTTTTTGTCCGGTGTTGTGAAGATCTGATCTGATTTAATATTTCTAATGGTAAAAAATATATATATATATATATAAAATACCTTCTAAGCGAGTGTATTGTTACAACCCAATAAACTTTTAATACCAGGAAATGTATCAAGAATTAAAGTGGTCTCAATTCCTTTTTATTTTCTTTATAACACGTTTTTTTTTTTTTTTTTGTTGACATCATTTGCATAAGGTAGTAAAATAAACAAAACTGGTTCATTTGCATAGTTCAAATACCTTTCCGGTAATGAGGATAAAGCTTTTAAATACACATCTTACGTGATAATTGCTGAATGACAAAAAACCTTCTTTGTCTATCATTTGCATTGGGATTAAAAAATTTTAATAATCAATTTCCGTAGACAAGATCGGTCGTCGGGTACAAGTTTTAAGCTGTTAATGAGGATTAGCGATTTTGATTGCATAATTATTTTTCACTTACATGTTTTTGAAAATAACAACAATCTATCTTAGGATAACCATGCAAATAATCATAAAATTAGTTTTATGTAAACGAAGGGGCCTAAAACTTTCTCAGATATAAAATTAGCTATTTCCATGATTTGTTCCAGAAAAAAAACAGTCTTTATGAGGACTGGGTTTTTCATAAATGAAAGCACATATTTTCTTTTTATAACAGTTTATAATGTTTGTTTATTATTTATACTTTATGAAACCTCAGAGCTGGATGGGGTTATAAAATTTTGATTATTTTTAAAATCTGCAAATTTTTAAACTTAATAGTGAAATTTGGTCTAAGTGAGGGTTTTTAATTTTATTTAATCTTATCAAATTTTTTTTTTTTGCAAAAATAATTGTCCATATACTGTTATATCAATATCTGTAGGATAAATCATGCAGAACTTTATTCATAACAAAAAATTATATTTTTATATATCAAAAGTATATTTTGCTTTTTAAGCTACATTTTTATAATGCTTAAATTACGACTTCTTGTAATTGTTGAAATTTAAGTTGGGACAAAATCTTGATCGTGACTGATTTACGGGCGTATATATGTACATACAAATTAATCCTGGGAGTACACAACTCGTGACCACACGGGGTCAAGCTGACTCCGGAACATTTTAAACTGGTATATCTCGCGAACTGTTTTTTTTAAAGAATTGGTGTTATAAATTTATTTTTAGCTAGAAGGATGTACATACTTTTCATTAGATTCGTCGTTACTTCGAAAAAAATTATTTTTAAGGATGCATTAAGTGCCTCGAATATTCCTACTCATTCTGAGATACTATATTTCAGATAATAAAAACGTTTGGGGTCCATGTGTTCCCTGGTGTAATTATTAATAATAATAATAATAATTTGTATAAAAACGCATGATAATGAGAGTAAACAAATGATGAAAAATTAACATCTGGTATCAAAAAGCAGAATAATGTTGTATTACCAACTCACTGCCAATCTACTATCTTCAACAAAATTGTTTAATGTCAATTTATGATTTACACAGTATTAACATACCAAAAATAAACTTTTTCAACAAATAATTTGAGTTTGAAGTGCAGCAATGGCATTTCTTCTTTGCAAATGTTTCACAGCATTTTTAAGATGTTGTTGGCTTTTCAATCGCAATTTCGATTTCAATAAATTCTTTTTATGAAGTATATCTATGTAATTCTGTAGCATCAATAGAATTTCTTTTCTCCATAGTCCAAAAAATTCACAAATGTATAGTATATTATACTCTCGACTATACTTCATTATGAAGAAGAATTTGTCCAAAATCAAGTAGCCCGAGCTACTTAATATGTTCGAAAATAATTAAAAGAGCTACTATTTGTAAAAGTCGTTAAATAAAGGGGTTTTTGACATTCAAATTAATCACTTTTGAATTGAAACTCCGCGATTTTCACGTTAATAGTAGCTAGTTGGGAAAGATTCATAAAACTTTTAAGTTTTAATGAAATAAAATGCTGTGTGTCACCACATCATTAGAAGTAACATCATAATGGCGTCCTACTTCATACGGAAACGTAGTGTGTCGATGGTATTATCAATAAAATTCAAAATTACTTTACAAATCAAGATATCAAGTTGAGAAGTAAAAATTAGAACGAATTATGTGTCACTAGTCCTACATCATTACGATAAAGCTCTTAATGACATTCTTCCACATAATGAGGTATAGCCTGTAATTATGACATCAAAGTACAAGAAATATTATTTTATGGAGTCGTTTCTTATATAAATAATTTTATCAAAAATTACGCAGTGGTTAGAGTACAGAACTCGAGATCTGCAGGTGCCAGGATCAGTTTTGACAAAATTTCACATCGATCAATCTTCAAGAAACCAAGGAAATAAGGAGAATTCTTCAATAACTAGTTCAGTACAAAGAAACTTTACCATCTTCCTCATTTTTCAATATATTTCTTTATTAAAGTAGTCAATAATAAGACGGTGTAAATAAAGGGTGTCTCAGTAAGAGTACACTTTTTAAATTTTGTGCCATTTTTTTCGAGAAATTGGCAACTCTGAAATTTGACAGCTGTCACCAATGATTGTTCCAAAAACCATTATAAAAGTGGAGAAAGTTACGCCGAGACCGAGGCATTCGTTACAGGAACAGGATAACGGAGTTCTTGTAGCCTTAACCGGACGGCATGGATCTGGACGAGATGTGATTTCAGCAAGACGGCGCCACCTGCCACACCGCGTATGAAACAATCGATTTATTGCAGCAACGATTTCCAGACCAAATTATCTCACGAAATTCTGATGTCAATTGGCCACCACGATCATGCGATTTAACACCGTGCGATTTTTTTCTTTGGAGTTTTGTAAAATTTCACGTTTATGCGAATAAACCAAAAACAATTCCTGAGCTCAAGGCCGAGATTCAACGATTGGTGAGATACAGCCACATCTTTGTGAAAAAGTCATCGAAAATTTCATGAAAAGAGCAAGGGCCTATCATCAGAGCCGCGGGGGCCATTTTTTATTACAAATATTCCCAAAAGTCAAACTTCCGAATATCACCTTTAATAAGGTTTAATATTTCATCAAAACATACAGTAGTCATCCTAAAATAAATATAAAAACGCTTATTATCCTTTCGAAGTAGTGGCATTAAGGTATGAAATTCTCCATATTGACGTCTTTCTTGATTTATAGGATGGATCCAATTCTTTGTTTTTCTGAAAAGAGTTTTATAAAACATATCTGTTGATAATTTGTTAAAAATATAGTTTTCATGTGGCAAAGTACTAACCTTGATTTTCCTCTTCTTCCAACATTACAAACAAAAGGGCTTCTTTTTCATCTGATGATGAACACATTTTGAAAAAAAAAACTCCACAAATATCGACTGTACAGATCAAGTTCGCGAATTCCAGTAGTGCGAGAGACGCTTTGGTGTGCGGATGCACGCGAATTTCGCTACCGCGACAAGCGCGAAATTTTCGTCGCCGCTACCATTGCGGACCTTTATTGAGACACCCTTTAGCTGATAGTCATCTATTCGCTTTATTTATAGCATCTACTAAATACGAATAAATAAGTTATTCATAATATTTCAGTGTGGAAGTACAAAACTGCAAGTCTTGCAAACTCGCCGAAGACTAAGTCTGTTGATGCAAAACCAAGACCAATTCTGCAGAATAAGGACTAATCAGAAATTCCATCTAGAATAAAGATTTGGTCCCTCTTTAATAAATTAGTCTTTATTTTGTGCCAATACCAAAACTATCATAAGCTACGTTTTTTTTGCCTATCCAGGAAATAATTCTGATTAATTAATAACATTCGATATTTTTGGAAATGGAAATTCAAATCTTGAACTGACATTTTTGATCTAAAGTGGTTATAGGTCTTGGCAAATTGATGTTATTTTAACAAAATTTTAAATCTTGGCTGTGATATTCATAACTCATAAGGAATTTTAATTCAAAGGATAGACGAAATAAGCAGAGCTATAGTCTTGGTCTTGTTTTGTTCATCACTAATTTGTAAAAAAAACGCATTATTGTAATGATTCATTCTCGAAAGAATGGAAAATGAGTTTTTATGTTAGTTTGAAAAAAAAAAAAAAATTACTACATGGATAGATAAAAGCCGTAAATAATTTGTAGTTGTTATAAAACCCATGTTTATGTTACGTTAACCGTCTTTTCTTACATATTTTAATCTGCATGTGAATTTAATTCAATATGCAGTAAAACTGATTAAATTATTTACCGGTATGCAATTAAAAATTGACCGGCTTTAGACTGCTCATTGGAGCCGAACACCGTCGACATGATAGTTACCAAGAAAAATATCAGTTAAGGCAAAATGTAAGTGAGAAGCTTTTCTTTTATCCTATAATAACCGAGAAAGCTCAGCCAATTGACCATGACACTGAAAAAATTTCCGGCTTACCTGCGCTTAAGTTGAAAATCTTTTAAGGTTCTTCGTCTTACGGTTTAGGCACGCGCATACAATTTCCTAGGCACGCTCGTCTTGCCACCGTGCAAGCGAATTGAAAATTGAATAAAATCGTAGAGGAACAAACGAATCACCTCTGTTTTGGTGCGAGCAATTGCGCGTGTTAAGTTAATGGACCCAAAGTTGGCTTTTCATTTTTTCTTTCTGGGGCGAAATTATTCGTCAGTGGGCGTGTAACCGTGCTGCTTCCTTCAATATTCTTCTTTACACATCAGTTGGTAACTTTCATTGAAAAAATGAAAGGTTGCTTACTTGCTTTTAGTGGCCAATCATGGACGATTTCATTAATTAGAGTTGCTTACTTGCTCATTTTGGAATTTAAAGAATGAAATGATTCCAATGAATCGTTATATGATTAAGTGGCAATTTAAATTTTACCTTAAAGTTTACCACATACATAGTTTATTATCGTTACACCAATTTTTTTCCAAACAAGTGGCAGATAATTCAAATACGATTTTTTTCAAAGATTATAAATTCGTAAAAGAAAATGTTTAATCAGTACAAAAGACCGAAACTTGACAACTTAGCATAATATTAGATCAGTATGTTTCTTTGCTGTGATGGCTGAGAGCGGAAGTAGGTACGATCGGCAAGGATTAAATTGGAAATGATCATAATTTTTCTCCGGCAAAAGCATGTCTTTATCCTACAGTAAATTTTGCAACTGTATGTTAAGTCATCAATTTTTATTACTATTACCAAAGCTTAGTAGGCACTATGCTCTAATCTGGCGAAAATTTCGTGTAAAATGTGCAACAATTTTGCTCACCTCACAACACAACACAACACTACTTTAATTGCCCAAAAAATGACAAATTATTTGTATAGGGTTTTTTCCGTAGATTACGAATTCGCAAACGAAAATGTTCAATTAGCTCTCGTTTTTGATAAAAATAGAGTTAAAAAGTGCAAAAGACCGTATTCCGGCTTTTTTTGAAAAATCATTAAAAAATAACGTAGCTCAAATGAAGAGTTGAACCTTAAATCCCTATATATATGTATATAAAAAAAATGAAAGTTTGTTTGTTTATTTGTCACGCCTAAACGCCTGCATCGATAATTTTAATTTTTTGTCCGAAGGTAGTACATATTCCAACTTAACATATAGGCTAATTTTTTTTTGGATAATACACAGGGTTTCAAAATGGCGGATTCAAGATTGCTGCTGAAAATGTTAAGTTTGAAGCGATTTTCATGAAAATTGGTACATAGGGGTTTTGTGGCATGCTGATTTCAATACCGCTGTCAAAATTTAGATATTCAAGATGACGGATCCAATATAGCGACCAAGATTTCTCGATTTCAATGGATTTGAATGAAAATTAGTACAATAATTGTTTTGAGGTCACTGATTGTGAATATTATCAAAATTTGGAAATCCAAGATGGAGGATCCAATATGGCGACCAATATTTCTTGATTTCAACGGATTTTAATGAAAATTAGTACAATGACTATCTTGAGGTCACTGATTTTGAATGTTATTAAAATTTATAAATCCAAGATGGCGGACGCAATATGGCGGCAAAGAAAATTGGTACAATGATTGTTCTGAGGCCAGTAATTTCGAATATTATCAACATTTCCAAATCCAAGATGGCGGATTTAACATGACGACCAGAATGTCTTGATTTCAACGGATTTTAATGGAAATTGGTACAATGATTATTCTGAGGCTACAAGTTTCGAATATTATCAAAATTTTTAAAATCAAGATGGCGGATCCAATATGGAAACAAAATGCTCAATTTCAATGGATTTTAATTAAAATTAGTACAATGGTTATTCTGAGGCTACTAATTTAGAATATTAGCAAAATTTCCAAATCCAATATAGCGGATGCAATATGGTGACCAAAACTTCGCGATTTCAACGGATTTTAATGAAAATTGCTAGAATGATTATTTTAAGGCTAATAATTTTGAATATTATTAAGATTTGGAAATTCAAGATGGCGGATCTATAAAGGGGTTTTTGGGTTGAAACAATTTCTAGGATATAACAAACTAGAACATTTGAGAAGTGTTTAATTAGTAAGTTTTTATCCAACGCCGGGTGAAACCAGGTAACCCAGCTAATTATAATATAAAAATATGAATCGTTTTCAAATTTTTCCAAAACAATCCGTTGAAAGTAATTTTTTCTATGTATTGATTATTTCATACACCATAATAAGGCAATGAAGACTTCACCTGGCGAATCGTTACGAAAAATGTGTTCCACAAGATATTAAATAAAGTCTAAAGATTAGTGCTATTTTATATCCATAGATTAGGATACAGGCTTTCATTTAAGTCATATAATGACCTTGTAAGAAAATACGTTATTTTTTAATGATAATTCAAATATGGCCGAAATACGGTCTTTTGCACTTTTTAACTCTATTTTTCTCGAAAACGGGAGCTGATACAATAAAACTGAGGGTAGATTCGAAAGCAGTGACCTCGAATTAGTAAACAAACATTAAAATATTTTATGCAATAAAAAAAAAAAAGTTTGATTTTGTTGTGCTGTGTAATCCTTCACATCGAGAGATTTTTTATCAAATTTAACCCGTTCACTACCAACCGTCACACATATGTGACACAGCAGTTTCTCACCATAGCCCGACGTCACATATATGTGACAGACGTTTTTGGTCAACTTACTAAGGCATGTTTAAACATGTTGTGTATTGGGCAATACTGTTAAGTTTTTATCTATAGCCCAGCGTCACATATTTGTGTCAGTTTGAGAGAATGTGTATTTTGTTTTTTTTTTTAAATTGTTCTAAATACACATATGTTAAATTTATTCCAATTGGTTTCATATAATCATGAAAAAAGTCTTTGGCTGTGGTGGCGGTTTTCTCCGGGAGATCCTGGTAGCGAACGGGTTAAAAACAAATTCCCGACCTTTTAAGAAATATCCCATGGATTATTATTATTATTATTGTTAGGGGTGACCCTCATGGTGGGCACTGCGACCAAACGGTCTTTTGTGCCAAAGCCCCTTTACAGTAAAAGACGATCTGCTACCCTAAGGAACGCCAGAAGGTCCTTTACAGAAGATGAACGAGCTTCAGCCGAGTCCAGGAACTCTTGGCCGAAGATCTTTCATCTTAACCGTGCTAAAGCCGGACAAGCACACAAAATGTGTGATGTAGTTTCGTCGTCTTCAAGACACAAACGACAATCCGTCTCATTTGACAGACCTATTTTATATAGGTGGTATCTTATCCCATGGTGGCCAGTTAGGTAACCTACCAACAGTCTGAGATCCGCTTTACTCAAAGCATTGATTTCAGTGTAGGTGTAAGGTCTGACGAGCTCTTTAGCTTGCCGGATCCCAGGGAAATTATCCCAGTGTATGTACTGTAGATTCCTGACCCATTCTTCTATCACAGCCTTGGACGAAGACCAGCCAATGCTGCAGAAGGGCTCAGGACCCTTGAATCGGGAAGATGAACCTTCCCTGGCAAGTTCATCAGCAACCTCATTTCCCTCAACGCCGGAGTGTCCCGGTACCCAACAGAGGGTAACCCTGTTGGAAGTAGCTAAGTGTTGAAGGGTATCAAAGCATTCTTTAACAAGTCTAGACGAGAAGCGCCATGACGAGAGTGCCTTGAGGGCCGCTTGGCTATCGGAAAAGATAGTAATATTGGCACCTTTAAGTCTCTTGTTAATATTGAGAAGGGCGCAGGCTTCAATGGCATGGATTTCAGCCTGGAAAACGCTGGGCCATTTTCCCATTGCTATCGAGACCTTGGTGTTGGGTCCATAGACACCAGCACCAACACCATGTTCCGTTTTTGAGCCATCTGTGAACCAACGGAGAGTTCTGGGGTCCAGAATCCCATGGATGCCGGGATGCAAAATATCTGATTTTTTGGAGGTATACATAAGTATGTAGACAGACTAACCAATGATCATGTGGCGTGACCATAAATAATTAAAAGAGCAATAATATTTATATATTTTCCCAAATCTCACAAAATTGGAAAATTGTTTCAGCATTTATTATGATATTATCAAGTTTATGCATTGTTATGAAAGGACAGAAAATACTCGTTTAAATCAATATAAATACCAGATCATTAAATGCAATATATTCATTCCAGTTAAATTCTGGTTATTTTTGACTAATAATAGCTATTTCTGCTATCCTTCACCTAACATTGCTAAAACTAGTGGTGATGGTAAGACTATCTTTCTATCTGTTACTGGCTTTTTTAAATATCCTTCTGCCTTTTACATATCATGAACCAAGGCTAACTAGTGACCTGTTTGGAAGTGGTCTGATTTGCAAGAATTTGCCTTTAAAATGTTTACCAAATATATACAGGGTGTCCAGAAAGTAGTGCGCCAAAATTAAGGGGATGGTAGCTTGGGTCATGTCATGACCTACCAGAATATCAAAATATGACCTTAGTGAAAACCTCACCGTTTTCGAGATATTTGGGTTTTTATGAAAAATTAAATTTGATTTAAGATGAACATGGCAATATCTCGTTATTCATGAATAAAATGGATGATGTTATACTTTTCTGAAATCTGCATTAATTAAGCAATTTTTTGAATTGCTTTCCCATCACTGCATAGTACATTATTTTTTCATTAGTGAAGGTCAAAGTAGTCAAATAATTTTGAACAGCAAAAATAAAATTTTTATTATTTTTTTTCGCGACGGTCTTGTGTTAATAATAAAAAAAGACAAGCTTACCGGGTAGGGCAACTTAACTAGAATATTTTAGCAACAAAAAAAAAAAAAAAAAAAAAATAGAACATGTCTTTTTATGTGCACCAATTAGTCAATAATCTGACAAAAGGTAGTGGAAATTTAATTTTTCATAAAGACCTAAATATCTCGAAAACGGTGAGGTTTTCACTAAGGTCATATTTTGATATTCTGGTAGGTCATGACCCAAGCTACCATCCCCTTAATTTTGGCGCACTATTTCCTGGACACCCTGTATAGGTGATTTAGAAAAATTATTATTTATTAAATTCTTATATCTGAGTTAGAAGAAGCAATTTCTATCTTGTAACCAGGATTAAAGACTGTCCTAGATCACGTTACCGAACTTTAAATACCAAAGAGAACGAAAGTGTACCAAAACCGAAACGAAACCAATGGCTCATTAGAAGCTTCCTCCAAAGTCGATCGCGGAAGCAACTCTCATTATTCCAATTACTTGAGGCAATGGGACAAAAGTTGGCATTGTTTCACGTATGAATTAGAAAAGATTGTTACTTGGCATTGCTCGGCACTCTGTCCACTCTGATTCATTTGGTGTTATTAACCTGATTATGAGGTGCTAAATGAAATTTACGTATCCCAGTTGATTATAACTTTCAAATTATTCCGATTGTGATTTTATTAATAAATAAGCATTGTGCGTACTCTGTTAAAAATTCACTCATTCAATTTCCGCTACCAAATGCATGTCTTTAGAATTTTAATGAGAAGCCAGTTCTGTGGTAAAATTAGCAAAAATGTCGGTGGGTGTGTAATTTTAAATAAAAGTGAAAATTGTTACAAATTTCTCAATTTCCGTTGCGATTTCCCTTAAATTAACTCTCATACCGATTTGCAATTTTAAAAATTCACTCTAATTATACATACGCAGTACAGAATTACAGGAAGTACCTATATTCAAAATTAGTTTTCTTTCTTTAGTTAATTAATATATTTTATTTAAATTATTTTCCAGATTTTACACATTCTCCTAGTAGGTACAGCTATTTTATCAGCTTCAACAGAACCACCAACCAAACGAGTTCCAGGATATCCAAATAGGCTAGTTAAAAACGGCGTTAAGAGGCCAATTCCGTTTGGATTAGCCGGACGAAGGACATTAGTTTTGCAAATCCGAAGCGATGGACCAGTTCCAATTGTTCTTAAACGACCAAATCGACAGCAATTACATTCACCTCATGTGAGGCCTGTAAAATTTTCGGTATCTCCGCATTTTGTATTCAAATCTTCCCCTCTGGGAAAGCAGCCGAGAAAACCAACAGCTATGATGAAATTTAAATACATCAAACCTAAACCTCATACTGAATATGTTTATGAAAAGCCATTTTCTCCAGCACCTGAATTAAATAAACCTCAGGTAAATATATTATATAGGATCCTTTTCCTTATAATCGTTTTACATTTTGATCTTGATGATACATTATCTAGTCTACTCTAAAGTTGTATTGAATGAAAAACGGCTATCAGAATAGAATGCATAATATAACATTTATTCAAGAAAATTTTTTAAATAATGAATCTTTGTTTTAAGGTCGATAACTCTATTCATCTAGCAAATGCACAATTTGGACCGATACACACTATCCCTGCTCCAAATCTTGGAATTCAAACTAACCAGGTTCATCCTTATGAGCAGCCAATTCTTACACCACGTCCGAGCGCCCAATATCAGCACCATCTACACCAGCATTATCAAGTTACTGAGGAGCCCACAAACGATCAAACAATAGTTGATCCACATTCTGGCCAGCAGAAATATTTCGCACCTGACCCAGATCCATCGTTGCCTGCACCAAGAGTTCCAATAGCCCTTGATCCTTACAGCATACCGAGCAATGGCCAACCCCTGCCAGAAGATGTCCAGACAAATCTTCTATCATCTACATCTCCTGGAGCTCAGTCCCATCAATTTGTGCACTTCATCAATCCTGTAACACAGCAACAGTACGCCGGAACGTACGGATTGCCAATAGTCAACCAACCTCAGTTACAGCAGTACATCTTGCAGCAAACAGCGTCTGCACAACAAATGCCCCTTGCTGTTTACAATCCCACGTATTTAGTAACGCAGTCGAACAGCCTCTACAATCAGCACCAGCAGCAGTTATTTAAGCCAAATCCAAACTATCTCGAGTCGCTGAAGCACAACTACCCCGGTGCAGATTTGACCCAAGAAGTGGCCAGTGAAGGGCAAATTTTGCAGGCTGGCAAAGACGGTGAAGAGTACAGTATTTTGCATGAAACTGGAACTCACGATAGTCCCCAGTTTGGAGCGCTCGTTGGTAATCCTCCAACAGGTTATAGTTCAGCTAGCGATTTTGTTGATCACCATGCTGTCCACGCTGAACAGCAGCAAGCATCAGACTCGGGATATGTTGATAGTACTGCCCTACAAAGTGGTTTTGTGGTTTCTAATTATTATGGAAATCACCAGGAACCAACTTCGTATCAGGAACAAATCGACCTCAATCAGGCACAACATGATAATCAGCTGAAATTGCAACAGGCACAATATGACCTTCAGCAGGAACAATTCTTTGGAAGGAACTCTCATCAATATTCTGATCAAACCAATGATCAATCATCGTCAAATTCAGCATTCGAAGAACACCAAAGACTTGTGCAACAGCACCTTGGGGCCTCACCTCTCAGGATATTTGTTCCTGATGAGGAGTATCAGTCAGACAATGTAAGTACTTTTTAAAAGTTATAAGTATATTTAAAAAATGTATCCACGTTTAAGGAACCTTCCACTGAACAATTTGTAATTTTTACCATTTATTTCTACTAAATTAGTTGCCAACTGAAGATAAATTTCTTCTATTTATTTCAGTAGCATATTCTAGTTTAATCTCACAAAACATCGATAGTCCTAATTTTTGGATATATTTTTAATGAACCCTATTCACTAAATGGTTAGTGAATCTACGGTCCTAGGTATAAAACCAAATTGTCGATCTTTGAAATTCCATAAAAAAAAATTTTTCCAGTAGATATTATTTCCAATTGTTCAAGTATCGTTTTTAGCAACTCTTGTCTAGAACACTTTGTATAGCTTCAAAACTAATTCTAGTTTTGTACTTCAATTTTATTAGGACGCCTAATATAAAACTTTTCCAAAAATTAGGACTACCGAACTTTTGCAGAATTTTGTAGAGAAAATAAAAATTATGATTTTCAGAATTACATATGACTGCTCATTTCTGAATTTTTCATTTTTGTGTTTCAGGGACTTCAAAAAAGATCTGACGATTACTCAGAAGAAGATAGGGGCGAGGAACAAAATCATGCAGCTGAGCCGACAGTAGACAGCAAAAGGGATTAGGGGTGGTAGCAAGTATTATACACTATTTATATCTAGTTCTAGGTTATATCAGATAAATTATTAATAAACAGTATTTATTATGAATTGTTCTGTTGATATTAATTTAAAAGAAAATGCCTATTTTGCTAATTTTTGGATAGGACTTTTTGTTCTCGGCGCAAACTTTAGAATTAAAAAAACGTTCTAAATGCGCTTTCATCAAAATTATAATAATATAAAGCGAAGGTAACGTTTAAAATATAAATACTTTTAAATGGTAGACTGAAGACAAAAACGAAAAACTTCCTAAAAACCACTCTTTAATAAAACAAAATTAGGTGGACATATGTTAACAAAAGCTGAAAATACTTTCAAAGCACATTTAAAGAAAAAAATACATTTTCCAACAAAATTTGAACTAATCAGATCTTATGGAAAAAACAGTTTTCGAGTAAATTGGAAAAAAAAATTGTTTTTAAAAAAATTTAAAAAAAAAAATTGAATAATTACCCAATTTAAATATATTGCAACAACTTGGCTAACTGTGAAATTGAGTCATTTTTACAAAATAAACAATCCTGAAAAGCTCGATGAAACAGCGGCAATTGAAGTGAAACATATGAAAACGTTGCCAAACTGCAGCAATTCTGTGAAGTGGCCTCTCTCACATTTTGTCCATGAAATGAGGACTACCGTCGTTCACCGGACGTTTCGTCAATATATCACAGCCATTTTCGGTAACTAATAGCGTTTGTTCGAATTGTGCTGACCATTGGCCATCCTTAGTTACTGCTGTCCAGTCATCTGGCCACTGTTCATTGCGCCAGGTACCTTCGGAAATCATTGGCTCAATGGTGAAGCAATGACCCGCTTTCATTACACCAACTGCTGAGTTCTCTGTATAAATGAAAAATAAAACATTTCTTTTTATATAGACTGATTTAGGAAGATTTAGAGATAAATGACATACTTGCGTAATGAGGCACATTGGGTGCTGTATGGAAGAGGCGATGGATACCATGCCCGCAGTAGCTTTTCACAACACTATAGCCGTGGGGTTGAACGTGCTTCTGGATTACGTTGCCGATCTCTCGATATTTTACTCCTGGTCTGCAAACAATGAATATGAATTATTTTAGACCCATTCTCTCTAAGAACAATTTCAATTTCGGTGATGTTAAAAATTCTTGCATCAGACTAGATGAGAATCAGGCGATTTCTTTTCACGCCTTTGTGTAACCGCAACAACTTGTTACTGTTTTCACCCCTATTCTTCATTCCGACGGAATTGAAATCCGTTCGGAATGTAGGAAATTTGAAAGCAGGCTGGAACATTTTAAAAGTTTAGCAATTGTCGAGTTTTCTGACAGTGCCAGCCTGCTTTTGAATATCCTACATTCCGAACGGATTTCAATTCCGTCGGAATGAATAATAGGGGTGTTTGTGTATAAATTCCACTAATTTATATAGAATATTTTCCCATTTTAATCACCTAGGCTTCCGCAAATAGATCGCTTCTTCGTAAAATATATTTAAAGTGAAACTTGTTGTGGGCAATAAACAGAATAAATAATAATAATGTTGTCTCAACATTTTAGATAATACTATTCAAGATTATTGTTTGGGCAGAACAGTGATAAGTTGTTTTGATAGAATTCTTTACGTAGATTACATGTCCAAAAACGAAGTAATATAAAATAAATATTAAGGGAAAGATATTAACGTTTCTTTGAATTGATTGAAACTATATTTTACTATAGTCACTGAAAAATCGAATCAGCCCTCCAATTCAACAACATAGTGCAATACAAGTATCAAGAAGTGTTTGCTGCGTAAACCTAAAAACTTAACATCAACTACTCCTTCAATAAATTTTAAACACAACAAAAAGCCGATCGATGTCGTTAAAACCAGATAACATTTTGCTCGTCTAGAGGGGTGTTGTGGATATGGTAAACAAACCACCTCCGCATTTCATTTTTAATCATATTTTATTAGGTTTGAAATTGGTACATAGTCTTTGTTTCTTTGGACAGTAGTAGTAACTTTTCAGATTGCTAATGAACATAATAAGTAGAGTAGTTGATTTTAAAGCTAGAAGTAAAACTACTTAATGTTATGAATGTAGTAACCCTGCATTGTATTGTTATTGATAATAAAATTGGTCTGATTGATCAATTTATAGAAACAAGATTACAATTTAATGTAAACTATAATTTATAAAAATAAAAGGGAATTAAAAAAAAAAAAAAAATGATTTAAAACTTCATTAAATGGTAAAACAAAAAACTGGCCACTTTGTCGAGATTTTAAAATAAAGAACAGCCAACCTTCTCCAAAATGATCGACTGGCCACTTCATCTGGATTAAAAGTAGGAGCAATCAATCTCCTACAAGCGGCAAGGCACTTTTACTTATTGGGACTTATGCCGCGTATATGGCCACAAAAATCATTTGGTTTTTTCTATCGCTATTATTGTTATAATATTAACAATTAACGTGTTAAATATTGTGTCACTTACTTTCTGTGAAATTGTTTTCGTTTGTTATCTATCTTTTGTCGTTTTTGCCTACTTGCACTTTTTTGCTTTTCGCTTTTTCAATCTTGTTTTGTTTTTGCGAGAAAACGTACGCGCCCCTGTAGTTATCAGTTAAGTTTAGAGAGTGTTTCGAAAAGTACCATACCGAATATATATCAAACAATTCTCGCTTTTCTATACTTGATATAAAAATGTTTAGTTTCAGTTTATCTTCGTATGAAAAATAGCTTGGTCCTAGGGGTTAATAAAATCGTGCTTTTTTATCTTAATAGCTCGGCGGCGTTGTTTCTCTTAGATAGGAATAAAAATCGATAAGAACTTTAAAGCGCTCTATCTACTTTATGGCTGTTATCACTCACCTGACAATTTCAATAGCCTTGCTCAGGGACTCGTAGGTGACCTTAACGAGGTTCTTGTGCTTCTCGGAGACGTTTCCAACGAAGAATGTTTCGTTGAGGTCCCCGTGGAAGCCGTGGTGGTAGACGGTGACATCGACATTACAGATGTCCCCGTCCTCCAAGGGTCTTAAGTCGGGGATACCGTGGCAGATGACCTCGTTGACCGAGGTGCAGCAGGACGCCGGGAAGTTGTAATAATTCAGCGGTGACGGGTAGCAGTCCCGCTCTATGGCAGCCTCATGGACGATCCTGTCGATTTCGTCGGTGGTTACCCCGATTTCGATTATCTTCCCAGCCTCGTCGAGGCACTCGCGGCCCAATTTACAGGCGACCCGCATAGCCTCGATCTCTTCCTCGTTGAGGACTTTGATCGTGGTGTCACGCCGGAGAGCCTCCTCTGACACAGACCGGCCCTGCGGATGATCGGCGTAATCGGGCCGCTCAATCGATGAGGGTACAGTCCGCTTCGGTGTCTGGGGGAACGGCCGGAGCTTCCCGGTGAAGGCATAATACGGCCACGGATTGTAGCCGTCCTTGTCCTCTTTCTCCTTCGCTTGGCCCTCTGCAACAGAAATGGGGGTGTTGAAAAGGGCTCACCCGCCCACGGTTGAACGTACTCACGTGCCAAGGCGTGGATCGCTTTGTGGCTCTTCCAATAGCCCTTGAAGCAGTCCTGGGAACAGAAGTACGAGCCCTGGATGCCGATTTTCAGGCACGTTGGGCACTGCAGAGTCGCCTTATTGCTGCAGTTCGGCGTCTCGCATTTGTGTGAAATTACGTCGGTCATTGTACGGTTCTGCGGTTCTGGCTATCGTCGGCGGTTGCTTCCAAACAAAATCCTCATAAAAACGTCCGCGAAATAAATGATTCAAAACGAGGTTATGTTTCGCAGTATGTCAAAATTGAACCAGAATTTCGGAGATTGTCTTCGAAAAAATTGAACTGCAGTACCACCGAGTTGACAGGCAGAGAGAGCTTCGGTTTTTATTACGGCAGGTGTCGGGCCAAGCGGCGGGGCTTTGACAGTTCGAGATTTTCACGGCGATTGTTTACATTTTCTTGCTGACTGCTGGGTTTTGAGGGAATTTCTCAATTTTACATGGAAAGTACAATGATCCTATAAATTCTTCAACTGTGTGCTACTAGAGATAAAGTGGGGAAGCCCAGGGAACATTTTAACGACGATGGAACGGCTTCAGGTGAGTGGTTTTACAACTTTTTAAGTAAACCTTTCTACTAAAGAATTTTCACATTATTGAAATAAGCGCAATAGGATATACAAGTGGAAACAGAATATTAACTGCATTAAAATTTACTCAAGGCGCCTGAAAAAAGTTATAAGCAGATATATGGTTTTTAGGAACTTTACCAAGAAGTTTCTCATTCATATTTTCATTATATTCTGTAGATTATTCTAGAGCTACCGGCATTTCTACCAAAAAAGGGCTAGTATAGTGCTTTTAATTTAAAAAGGGACGGTTATATATATATATCAGCAATTTCTTTTTTGAAAAAATTAGGTTAGTCGATTGGCCTAGAAAATAAAAATCAAGAATTTGGTCAAAGTAAATGGTTTCAGTAAAAGCACTCAGTACTACTAAGTGATAGGAATTATGTGAATAATCTCTTAAAATGAATCATCAGCTTAGCCAAAGCTTTGTAAAATAACTGAATTAATCTGTAGCATATAACTGATTATTCATAATTTGGTCCAATGTTAGCAGAACTCTCTTCTGTGGGTGTTTAGTGGCACGAACATCAAACAAGTCAGCATTCTTATTCACATTTAACCTCATCCGATGAATAGGTAAACTAGTTTTCAGAAGCGACACCACCCTAAGATTCGTTTACTCTGAGTGAATTCGGTTTTACGCGAACCTGGGTCAATATATAATAAATTAAACATAAAAAGTTATATTGAAAAAGAGGCGAACCACTACCATCAACATCGATATGAAAACGATATATTCATTATGCAAAAGTTATGTACTGTATGTTTGGTGGGATGAAAAGGACATATTGTTTTATGAGCTCTTAAAACCTGGTGAAACTATCACAGTCGATCGTTTTAAACAACAATTAATCGTATTAAATCGAGCATTGAAGTTAAAACGCCCTGAATATACCAAAAGACACGACACTGTGCTTTTTTTGCATGACAACGCTACTACATGTTACGAAATCGGATCAGATATTGCTCCTTCTGACTATTTCGAACAACAGCGCATGTCCTATCTACACAGCACATTTAATCATCTCGAAAAATTGGCTGAAAATTGAATTGCTATATTTATTTTTAACAAAGAATCCTTTACAATTAAGAAAATAGCGTGAAATTTAAATATAGTTTTTAAACAAAATCTAAAACTGATTTATCTGAAATCTTTTTTATAACTCATTTAACATCTGAGCAACATAAAGTAAGTTTTTATTCAAAATCTAATTTAATGATTTTATAAAACGTGTTCATGTCTTTTCAACAGAATTTTAAATTGGCAGTCAATATGGAGACCCTAATTAGTTCCGTAAAAACTAAAAGCATATATTTAAATTTAACCTACATATATACATAAATAACACTGGTCGACACCAATTTTGCCACAGAATAAGCGTTATATCATTTTTATAGGATTTTCTCCGCAGATTACAAATTCGCAATTGTAGTAGCAAGAGTAAGTTTGAAAAGTATAAAAGACCGTATTGTGCCCATTTTAGCAAATTACTTAAAAAATAACGAATTATCGCAGGATCTTGTAAAGTATTTCAAATAAAAGTATGAACCTTTAGTTATTATATTAAAATACGAGAGGTTTTAATATTTTCCGCAATATTCTGTGGAATTCACTTTTTTTGCATAAGCCGATTACTTAATACAATAAATAGTGAATGAAGATCACTGTTTACGCACGTTCATGAAAATCTTATTCCTGATGATGCTTTGTAAGTGCTATAGATTGGTGGTATTTTATATATATATAGATAAGGATTTAGACTCTCTTTTCAGTCATATTACGAGCTTTTTCCACGTTTCGTTATTTTTTAACGAATTTTTAAAAATAGCCGAAATACGATATTTTGTACTTTTCAACCCTCTTTTACTAACAAACATGACGTGATCGAATATTTTTGTTTGCGGACTCGTAATCTACTGAAAAAATTCTATAGAAATTATATATGACTTGTGTGAAAACTTAAAAAATAAGGTTTGTCGACCTGTGTTATTCTAAAAGATAAAGAAATGATTTCCTTATGCCCAACAAATTTTAAAATTAATTTCTGAAAATATGGTTGATAATTATTACTTGAGTGTTAAATTTCTTGATTCTAGGCAAGAAACTAAATTTCTGTCTAGTTCAATTATATTTTATTTTAGTCCTTAAAAGAAGATAGAAGTACTCTTGAATTAACCTCTTATTTCACAAATTCTGCAATTGGTAAAATGTTGATGCCGAAAAAATGTCTGTACCTTAAAACTACGAAGCTTTAATTTCTCAATATTTGGAAATCAATTTGGAATGGTTATTTGGGTATCTTTTAATTATTTTTTGAACTTTTAATTACTTTTGTGTTTCAAGATCCATACTAAAGGGTGGGCCATTGGTTGATTTCTTTTTAAAAGTGCTGTAAAATAAACATTATTCAATATTTTTAAAAGTTTGTTGAATGAAATTGATACTGAAAAGAGTAAATTTCCGATTACTTATGGATGTATATGATTTCATTTAAATCCCTGCCAACATATGGCTCACCCTTTAATACCCGTTGCATCAGTCCGTCTGTTTTCGCTTAATCATATTGAACGTTTGCTATTTACTTTCTAATAACAAATAAAACAATAATATAACTTTAAAAAATAAAAAGAATAATTATTCCAGAATTTCCTCGCAACCAAAAAGTACCATCACTTTCCATTCAGTATTTCTGCGGAAATCAAACAAACTCTGGTGATTATTAACTTTGATACGAATTTAAATCCTGCAGCTTATTTGATAATTCCTTTAGGAGCTGAAACGTGACATTGTCAGCAAAATTCTGTTATCCAAAAGGCTTCTAATCGACCACGTGGAATGCCTCGAGTTTTGCCTTGATGAACTTCCCACAAATGGAACTATTACTAATTGTTGCACGTTCTTAAATTTTTCAATATTACTTGCTGCTTCCACTGCGCTCAGTTTCGCCTCTGCGAAAAAATCGATTGTCCCATCAATAGCCCTTTTCTCCGTGGCTGGGACTTTGGGGATGCTGTGTTCTGTGAAGACATTTAACAAGTACCAGAATAAATTAGCTGAATTGAAGCTGGAAAAATTCATCAGTTCAGTCGAAGACTTCGGGAATTGTGTTAAAAGAAATATTTCATATTTCAACGAAATACAATTTATGCACTTTTCGGAGGATGATAATGTTAAGAGGTAAGTGAAATAGAATAATAAGTTTTTTGTAATATTCAGAATTGAAATCCGTGAGAATACATTTCCGAATTTATTCCTGCATTTCAAAAATATAATTTTTTAATTTATTAGAACAAGACAGCAGGAAAGGGTTTGGAATTGTATACGATCTATAAAAGATGCAACAGTTGTAATATATGATGCCACAAGAAATCTTGAGGAACAACATCGTCTATCCGAAAAATTAGCAGATCTTTACCTCCCAATGGAAGAGCTTAGAGATTGTGACTACTTTAAAAAGGATATCGAAGAATACAGTGCCAAAAATATAAAGGTACAATAATATTATCTTCTCAAGTTTATTTATTTGTTTTTTAACGGCGAAGTTTATATTTTAGGATTTTTACAACATATTTGCTTATGTGCAATCGCAATTCTTTCTCCGATTAGCCTTCACCACTATAGAACACACATCAGCATCATTTTTGCATAGAAATCTTGAAGGCATTACCGAATACATAAATAAGTCCGTGCAGGAAGAAGAGGAACAATTTAAGAAAATTTCTCTAGACTTAGATAAAAGGAGGAAAGACGCATTATCATCGCTTTATAAAAATCAGGATATACAACAGATGTGCTTCGGACCTTCGAGTATCCTCAAAGAATCTTCAATAAAACTAAGTTCGGGATTGATTGCTGTCGCTGAAGAATGTTATAAGCTCGACGAAGCTCTTCAGAGAATTTCTGAAGATAATCAAGTAAAAACAGAAAATGCCCAAAATCTTATAGATCTTGCAAACAGCATGAGAACAATTGAGAATTCATTATCGATCTGTTGTGATAATTTTCATAGGCTTATGATCGTTTACAATAAATTTTTGGGCACAAAACTCGATGTCGATGAAAGTCTTGAAATGAATGAAGAAGAAGTTAGCGAAGATAAGACGACTGCACCACAACTAACCACCGAATCATGCGAACAAGAGCGAAGTGATGATTTTTATGCATACATGTTTGATGATCAATCAGAAAATACGGTGGACAGTTCTGGAGAAGATAATTCGTTCGCAACTGAAAGCCAATTGCTGAATCTGGAAGAGAATATTACTAAAAAGAAATTCAAACCAGTACTGAAACAGCTTAAAGATAAAATTGATCCTATTCGCCAGGAGATGCTCGACAAGGAACGGAAAGTTCTCGAAGCAAAGGGTGTTGACGTCGATAAATTGTTCGCTGCTGAAGAACCAGGAAGTGATGAAGATCCAGCCGGAAGTGACGATAGCGAAGGATCTTTTGAATTTCATAGGAAGAAGAGGGTGGATCAATATAGCGAAATGAGGCAATTCCTAGCACAGAAAGCCGATGTTAATCCAGCTGTTAATTTATTTAAACTACAGCTCCCTGCTGAAAATGTAGTTAACGAAGATATCCTTGAATGAGTTAGTTTTATTATCGATTTGTCAGGGATGTTCTGTGATTTGTATATGTTTATGTATCAACAGGTGTTCTAATTTTTACATTTAACTAATGTTTTTATGATACAGATAGTTATTTATTTGTATGTATTTAACAAAGTTGTTAAATTTTTATTTATAAATTTTATACAGGAAAAATACAGAAATCGATAAACACGATTATTCGGCTTTTATTAAAATTACCTTTAAAATTGATCAGTTTTGTAATTTATTCAATTATTTCGATCTTGTAGAGTTGCTGTTGAGCTGTTTTTATAACTGTAAGAACTTCTATTAAGATCTTACATATTTAGATACCTTACCTTAAGTTGACTTTTCCTAAAGTAATACCATTTCAGAGAGAATAAACTAGAATAGTAGCGGCCCAAGTACGGATTGCTGTGGCATACCAAGAATAAAATTCTCTGAGTTGGAAATTGGTCAATGGGCATGAAATATTAAAATATACTACATTTTTTCTTTATAAAACATTTTCTTTTATTTATTATTAAAAATACCTTATTATTAAGTTTTATAACATTTATCTTAAATAACACTTTGGTTGGCACAACGCTTGTAAGGAGGCGATTTTTATGAAAATGGCAAGAAAAAACTGAGTTTTAGACTAGTGAAATGTTGTGTAGAATCGAAATCAGTATTATTCTCCTGTACTATTTCTTACAATTGTATATCGAATAGGAGATGTGAAAACCATTTCAGTTTGTTTCAATTTTCTTTTCATTATAACAATACCGAATCCAATAATTATTCCTATTGCAATTACGACAGTTATTGTTATTATTGAAAGAAGTATAGATCGCGGTCGTAGGAATGCTGGAGGATCGTGAATAGGTATTCGAAGTTTACGTGCAACTGGCACTTGACACATTATTTCAGAACTTAAATCATGAATTCGAGCTCCAGCTAATTCATATGGTGTTGAACATCTAGCGTAACTATGTCTTCGATAGAGAATGTCGACATATTTTTCTAATATTTTCAAAAGATAACAATCACAGTGCCAGGGATTTCCTTCTATTTCTAGTAAATGCAATTTTCGCCACGTTGGTATGTCGGGAACAGTTTCAGTTGGTAAGCTGACGAGGACGAAAAATGTTGATATATTGTTGTTTGAAATGTCCAGCTATAACGAGATATTTATTTCTAAAGTAAGTACAATTTTTACACCTATGTATACAATTCTGTAGAGTTTATTAAAGAAATTAAATATTAGAATTTATCTACTAAAAAGACATATATAAAGAATACTTACAACTTCCAATTCATTTGCATTTTGCAAATTACTGACATCAAACCGCTCCAGTTTGGGATTTTTGTTACAAATTAACACTTTCAATTTTTCTTGATGTAAGAGAGCCCCATTATTGATATTTTCTAATTCAGGCATTCCACTAATATTCAAATGAGTTAACAATTTTAACTCGGAAAGGTCCGTTTCTTCTATTTGCTTAATTGGATTACTTCCCAAATTTAAAAATCTCAATGATTTTCCCAAAGAATTAAGACCACCTGGAGTTTTCGTTAGCATATTTCCTTGTAGGTATAACTCCCGTAAATATTTTAGAGGTTTAAATAGGTCTTGTGGAATTTCGGTTAAAATGTTGTACGATAAATCTAAGGACTAATATTATTTTTACTAAATGGTGTTCATTTTAAAAAGCGAATTTATACTTACTTTTAAATCTGAAACCGATCCGATAGCGATGGCTGTTGGAACGTCTATAACATCAAAATTGTTGTTGGCAAGATTAAGTTTTTGCAACCGGGGTGTATGTTCGAACAGTTTTCTATCCAGAGTTCGAAAATGATTGTGGCTAATATCAAGTTCTTCCAGAGCAATTGGTTCATATGAATGAACATTATATGGTCCACGAAAGACTTCCGGTGTTAATATATCCTCAAACAGATAATTCCAACTTAAATCTAATCGTACAATATTAGGAACATCAACAAATGTTGGTGCTTGAATTTCTTTTATTCCACAATGTCGACAACTAAACGATAAAGTTGCGTTCGTCTGTGGGATTTGTTGTAATAGAGGTATTTGATTTTCAGAGAACGTTGCAACGATTTCGGTTCCTGTATTTAAATAATAGAAATTAATATACATAACTTGATTATTGTATTTAATAAGCAATCTTAAATTTTACCAGTTTGATTTTTGCCGAACTCATCAGGCCATCCAGAAATAATGTGTTTTAAGTTTCTTTTTGAACAGCTTAGGATATAATGATATTTGAACTTTTTGGAATCTTCTTGGGCAGTTAGACAAAGACATCTTTTACAAATGTTTTCTATGGATTCATAAGGTATCTCTTCATGTTGTGAATGCGTTGAGTGCAAACTAATCATAATAAGAGTAAGTATCTGCAATTAGTAAAAAAGAATTCTTGTTAAACTTGGAACGATTTAAGAGTTTCATGGATGAATTTCTTTGTATTATGAATTTGTGTTTTTATTTTTTTTTTATATTACATACTATATATTCAGTATTAAGTACTGTAGGATGGCAGGCTTACAGACTCATCGTTAAGTAAACCTTTTTCTCTAATTTTCAGTATAATTATAATTTTATATTAAACCACACATATCTCTCAGGGAGGCCACTTTTGGGAAACTGGGTAAAATCAGGGAATTTTTAAGTAGACAGGGAAATATCAGGGAATTTTCATTAAAATCAGGGAATTATTTTCTGATGACATCCATTTGTGCATGCGTAACGTAAAATGATAAAGTATATAGAAAAAAAGATAGTATTATAAACACAAGCATGTAATTCACATGCTAGTTGATGGAAAGAGAAATCAATTTTATCTTAATACTAAGAATTAGAGGATAAAATAAAGAAACTAGTTTAAGCAAAATTTTTATCAGTAAGGGAGAGTGGGGCAGTGTGTAACAGATTTTGGAATTTCGGCCTAAGACCCAAAATATGCATGAATTAATGCTGGAATGAAGTTATATATCTAGTTTAGAACTTTACGAAGGTAATTTCTGACTACCATGCACACCTAAGACCGTTAAGTACCTCCTGGAGCTCGATATTCGCAGGCCTGCGTTTGTTACACACTGCCCCGTTTGTTTTTGTTACACACTGCCCCGAGGTACAGAGCTTTGGTCTAGGCTCCGTGAGACAAAATCCCCTCAGGTTATGTTATCGACAACGGTCATTTTGCATGACCAAAGTGTTAAACTTCGATAGAAAATCATTACTTGGGGAGTAATCGAGCCCTGATTGACTCCAACCCGAAAAAATTAGGGGGTCAAATGTTGAGAATTACCTGTTTGCCAGGCGAGCCTGATTTCGTCGCCTCCTCTTCGCCATGACACTTTACCGAGCACCGCTTTCTCGATTGCAAACGAAAGAGGTCGTCCAATAGGAAGAAAATACATATGTATTCACATTTGGTTTTGGACGCGCCATATTCGAAATGGAGCCATCTGTTACACACTGCCCCTGTTACACACTGCCCCATTCTCCCTTATTTTTCATTATTTTTAAAATGTTTAGCTTTATTCCTTAGAGATCAACTACATAAGTTTACCGTGAGCTAGGTATTACAAATCGGTATGAACAGTCAATATAATTTTACCAAACTCAAACATTTAGAATTTCTTGCGAGATTCTATCCCCTAAAATATTCCTTGCAATAATAAATAATTACAATCGGAAGGAATTTCTGAGTTTCAAGTCATTAATATTAACCTTCTGTAGCCACACGGGTGCAAATCGGGCAGACCAAAAATTTCAAATGTCTCTCTCTCTTATAGTACACGCAGTATAGAGCTCTCGCTCTTGTACGACAATTATGTCTATACATTAGTGTAACGGTCAAGCAGTAGCGTGGTGCCCGTTGCTCAATAGCTGTTGCGCTAGAAACATCGAAAAGTAACCATTAGCCATATTTGCACCCCTTTGGCCTTGGCGTTACAAAATTGTGAGTTCATACAGAAATAAGTTATTTAGAATTGTTTTGAGAAATGTAGTTACCTACTAACTCAAAATTGTTAGTAATCAAAGAGAAAACAGGATAAGGTAAACTCATTCCTCAGAAAGGATGCTCGCCTCGCATATCTGTGACGCCAGTAACATAATAAATGTACCTAACATCTGCCATGTTTTGAAATTAGCTCAACTAGCGTTCAGTGAATGAAAAGAAGTGCACATCGACACAAGGAAAATAAAACGAACAATATTCCTGTACTTATTATAGTCTAATAGGTAAGTTTAAAATTTGTTTTGTGGTAAAATTTTATTTTTATTTATTCGATCAGGCCGGAATCAATGCCTTTATATTGTAGGTACACTTTGCGTGCCGAGAATGAGAGACTAAAAAGATACAAATTTTTTAAAACATTAGCATTTACTTTGGTAGAAACTCAACTTCGCCGACGTTTGCAGTCACGAAATTTGGGAACATATTTGCGTAAAAAAATGCAAAAATTATAAGAAGTAGAAGAGGTGCCACTAGCTAGTAACAGCATCATAAGAGAAGAAACAAGAGCCAAATGCGGGGCTGTGCGAAAGGCAGCAAGCAACTCGAACACGAATGAAATGCGCCTCCACAGCACAGGACCGGCTTATGCATTAATTGAGTCAATACCACCGAGTAATGTTTTTCTTTTTAAAATTTAACTAAATAATGTAAAGTTTAATGATTAATATATGTATTATAAACAAAAATGCCTAAAATCAACCATTTTTCGTACGTAACATCATTTTTTACTTTTTTAAAATTATCCTTCTTTCAAGCACTTGTTAAAAATATTTATCATATATATTATTAAACAAACAATTTTTTTATTTTAATATAGGTATTTATTTTTGTTTTTCTGAAGTTTCATTGCCATATTTATAAATAAACGAATTTTTGAAAAAGTTTATTTAAAAATCGTCGTTTTTTTATGTGATAATGCACTTTAACGGTTTTGCTAATAAAATATTTGAATTCCCATGAAAATTTTACCCCAAAATCATATCTTTATCGATAAAAAATATGAAACCACATAGAATGTATAATAAAATAAAATGGTGAAACCATATTTGCACCCATATGGCCTTCACGTTATTAGAAAGAGGTATGGCCACAGAGGGTTAAAATACAATCAACGAATCTGATTTTTCTTTCCATATTATATTCAAATCCCACTTCTGTTATATTACTTCTTGATCAATTAGATAAATCGATATCTAACTCTCTCTATCTTTCAACATATGTACATACATATAAAATAATACTGTTTTTCTATGATTCCGAAACTTATTTACACAATATAAAAGCATAAAGAACTTTTTTCTTCAAATCAAGTCAGGAAAAAACTTCAAACATTCTTTGGAAAATCGGAAAAAGGAAGGGAAATTTGATCTTGAGGAAAATTCATCCAATCCATTTTATTCTTTTCAATTTGATACCTTAAAAGTGTAAATTTGATATTAAAAGTGTTTTTGTTTGATTACATTTAGTCTCGATTCTTATTTGAAATTTTTAAAATTCTCTTTTAGCTTTTAACACTGAGTAACATTGAAAATCGACGCAACTGTTTATTATCTAGTAGGTGGTAAGAAAGCTCAATATGTAATACAGATATATATGAATATTTTCTCGTGAGAGACTATTAAAAAATTAAAAAGCAGTAAAAAAGGTTTAACTTTTCTGGCCAGATTCGAACGAAGGACTCGAGCTTCTTTATCTAAAAAAAATGATTCATTCAGTCGTATTCGAACTGCGGACACTTGTAACGAAAAATAATGTAGTAAGTAATTTTTTTAGAAAATGGTTTCAGTTAAGATACAGAAAAAAATATTCAGTAAAATTTATTATATTATTATTATTACATATATTTTTGAACATTTTCAATATACATATTTCTTTTTGTGTACACTGATAAATCACTTGTCTTTTAGTGTTTAATCTCATGCATTGACAATGTGCGTCCTTGCGAACCCTTAAAAATGACTTTAGATGTCTCGCCAAAATTTCATATTTTTTCAAGCTTGCATAATTTACGAGATAATTGGCTCTTACATACGGGTAGGTGGTCAAGAAAAAATGAAATATCACCCAGAAAACTCTGAGAAGTATTTTCCCAACAAAAAGGTTTCAACCTGGTCCCTTTATATTAATCTGCCAAAATCCAATTTAATCGAATTTATTTGCAATATGTAATAAAAGGTTTAAGAGTGCTGTAATAAAATCCTTAAAGGATAGAAATCATTAATTGCTGTAAACTTTAAAGTATGAGTTTTAAATTTTCTATTATAAATTAATATTTTTTGTTTAAATTCGTTCTGTGAAGCCAATTTTTAAAAGTATATAGGGTATATATTGATTAAATCGTATTTGAATTGCTGTTTAAGTCCAATGTTTGCCACAGTGGATTCATCAAGGGGATGTAGCTCAGTGGTAGAGCGCTCGCTTCGCATGTGAGAAGTCCCGGGTTCAAACCCCGGCATCTCCAGTTGCAATTTTTTCTACTTTAATCTTTTTTTTTTTTTAGATCATAATGCATAAAGTAATATTTCATTTTTTCACATTTGAAGATGCCTAAAATTTGTATGAAATTTAATAATCCCCGGACAAGCGATAATTTTTCTTCTCCCTTCAGAGGAAGAATTTGTATCCTAGGCAAACCTAGGTAATGAATTTAAATTGTGGATTATTTGGGTCTTATTTTAGACCAGTGCTGCTAATTCTATAGTTATAATTTGTGAAAGCTGTATATATATCATACATTTGAGTAATATGAACACTTGATGAGAGCAACGAAGCAGGATGTTTGAATTATGGATATTTTCAGATATTTAGGAAATTTGAGGTGCAATATGTAAACCAACAAACAATAAACACAATAAACACGTGGTACGAATTTAAAATTCCAATTTGTAATATTGAAAAATATTTGTGGGGTGTAGTCTGTTTAAAATTTTGTTAATTCTTTCTTGATTTATTTAAGTATTCATTTTAATTTAATCTTTCCTTGTCGTTGGACTTCGTTTTATTTTTATTAATTTTTAAACTGAAAACGATAAAGCATTCACGGATAAGCAATCGTAAGCGAAGTATTTTTAACTGGTTCTTTTTGATTTTGATTGCTGCCACAATATTAAACGAATATTTTAAATTTTTATGGGAAATATAAAAGTGTTCCTTTAACATTTCACTTTATTTATTCTGCTGTAAACTTATTAGAATCAAAAACAGGTTATTTAAGTGCATTTATTTACATACTCGTCTTGCATTTTCGTTGTTATCACATTTTATTTATAAAATAAGCAAAATATTTATTTCTTATCACAATTGTAGATAAAAGAGAAACGTATATAGATAAATATAACCTTTCAATACTTTGCACTCTATATAAGGTTTTCTTTTCAGTTCGAATTAATATTGAATTCGAAATAAAAATGAGTGTAGTATAGAACTTGGGTGAAATTAGATAGTGTAAGAAGATAATATAATAATTATTATTTTACTTAAGGAAAAAGTTGTAATGCCAAAAGTTTAACTTACAGTAAATCCACATAGTAGTTCCATAATTTGAATAGTCTCAGTATCCTTCAATCCTTTGGTTACTTCCAATAAACTTCAATGTATTTAACTATCCCAGAAATGATTAATACACTTTTAAAGTAAACTTTATTGGTCACAATTATTATTCATTACTCTCATCAATTCACTGCTCATTTTCCTTGAAAGGTGTCTGCACTGGGTAACTTTAATACAACATTCACGTTTCGAGTGATAAAACATTTTTATCAGTTTAGATTTTTTGCTTGCTTGATAACGTATCACATATTTATTAATCACTCATTGCGTATTTGATAGCACCTCTGAAAGATAAAATATACAAAAAATTACGGTTAGATAGATAATACAAAAAAATTTGTGGACTAGAATTTTATTGTTTACGTTTATATTTTTGCGATAGTAGATAATACAAAAAAAAAACAAAAGCGCTAAATATTTTAATAAAGGTTGAAGAAAGAATAAAATTCCAAATTTTTTTTCTAGAAAGATATTTAATTGAGGTTTTTAGTGGTCAGAAGAAATCAGAGATATTGTATTTCTGATGCAAGTTTGAAAAACAAAACACGTTTGAACTTGGCAGAAAAATCGAAAAATTTAAACAAAAAATATAGATTTGTGGCTACCCTTGCACATTAAATTTTGTTATAACTTTGGAGATATCAAACCAAATTTGATGAAACAAAAATGATAATATGGCTCAATAATAATGCAGCTAAATAGGAAAGAAGAATGCACAAATTCGGGTCAGCAGCCCGTGAGAAATACAGAATATAATCAAAATTTGTTGGAACTAAATGCAATTGTGCAAGAAATCTAGAATCGAATACAAAATTACGTAAACTATACAAAATTGATTTCGTGTTCTTATGTAAAGTAATAAAGTTGTACTGCTGTTAACTATTGAATTACGTAAATTACCTACACGAATATTTCCTACAACGTTTACTTGTGTAACAATTCTAAGAAAACTTTCTATAAAACAAGTTTATAATTGGGCACGAAATCAAACGCAGGCACGAATCGAACGTGTAGATCTTGCCTTTCGGAAATTCTAAGCTTAACTTGAACTTATTGCCACCAATCACTGGACCAAGAGTCGATTTCCGACAGGTTCATCGGCGCGGTGCGGGCGACGTTCAACTAATCAATATGCACCGAGCAAGCGGTATCACAGCACCAGAACCAAACTCTATATATTTCCAATTAAATTTCACTTTGGCGTCATTAAAATATGACAAAGAGCGACGCTATTATACCTGGCCATTTTATCGGTGGTATTACAAATCGGCCAGCTGCGAGATTGCACCCGGGCTATTTTTACTTAATCGCGACGTGCCCGCGTAAATATCGCGGGATTCGGATTTATGTATGTTGCAGGAAATTATTGGCCACTGACCGAAGATTCCAAACAAACGCGAGCTTGGACTTAATAACTGTGGCCGGGCAGCTAGCTAGCTATGCGGGGCTATCGATTCGGGCGGTCAAGCCCATGTGGCACGGGGCGCGGAATTGAATGGAGCTCACCGCTCACAGCATACGGAGCCCCGGCCTCTGACTCACGGCTGAGCTGAGTATGCTCGAGTCGATCTGGGGCTCCGGATACGGCGAGCTCCATTCAAACGATCACAGATCCACGGCCGTGGACCATTGACTCATTCATTGCAGGTTTTGAGGCTGCTCGGTCGGCTCCCAATCGACTCAAAGCTTCGCTGCCTCGATTCGATTGCTTTGGATTGTTGTTTCCCTGTTTCTGCTTCAGTTAAGTCGCTCTTAATTGCGATCTTGAGGATGACTGCGTGCTTCACACCAAAGTCATTGTCGAGCAATTTAACTACCGGCCCGGCAGTTGTTTAAAACTTGTTTTTGTTTCCACACGTTTTTCTCAGAAATGTTGAGAAATTTTTCGGAAATTTATGAGTGTAATATAGACGATTAATTTATGGATTTGTATTACATATTCAGTCTTGATATGTCTCTTGATCATTTGGAATTCTACATAAAATATTATGAGTTATACCACACTACATGGTATTTTTTTACACGATACGATCCAAGAAATAAGCGTTTCTATTTTTACCCAAGGCTTATTTATTGTAACGCGATTTTAAAACCACTTTCTTCGAATTTATTTATGGTTGACGGCTTTGATGAAAAACTTACAAGTAACAAATTAAATTATCCGATATATTGCCCTTATAGAATGAAGAGAGGTGCCATAATATTGTATTGTCATCAGAATTACATGAGTATGCAAAATTTCAGCCTATTCCAATAACGAGAACTGGTTCAAAATTCACTTGCAAGATTTGTAGCAGATAGACAACAAAGCAAGTTACAGAAAAACTTTTAAAAATTCATTTGACGATTTTTCTGATAAAAAAGATTGAAATCATAAAGACTCTCAAAAAGCAGTTTATCTATTCAAATTTAATATTATTACCGGAGGAAATATTCATTAGATTCGGGGTTAACGAATATCTCAGATTTTTCTAGTAAGCACAGCGATTTGGGGCGATATCTTCGGACAGATGTGTATTTAATATTATTCTAGAATTTTTAGTTTAAAGTTTATCTTTCCTATCTGTATTATGTAAATAATTTTATATTAGTTGATTTTATGGCTGAACGCATTTTATATTTAAAATTTCGGGAAAAGGAGTTTAATTTAAAAGAAGTACGAACGATTTATACGTAAAAAGATTTTCAAATACAAAAAAACAAAATTAAATTTTCCATTTAAGGTGACATTCTCATTGGACGTGAACAAAAACTCGACTTTTCTTTTTTTACATAAAAGTATTCCTTAACATCATAGTAATGCTGTCCTCAAACCGTTGTAAGAAATTCGAAAAAAACGAAAGTTATAGCTATATATACGTAACGATATATATACCGGTTTCTATAGATTTGGAGCGTCGCACAAAAACTTTAAACGCGTTTTTCTCGAAACTACTTTTTTTCACCTGGTACCAGTGATATCTCAAATTCTGCTAGATAGATTTAAAAAAATCAAAAAGCATTCGACTCATTAACATAAATACTAGGACATAGATCTTTAAAAATGCATAAAAGTACCCCACCCTCTTTTTTATACACGTACTTTCCAACAAAAACATGGCCAATTTTTAAAATTTTTAGAAAAACAGTCCTAAAAATAATTTAAAAAATTAAAAGTACCATTTTTATAGGTCTATGTTCTAGAAAAAAGTCTAAAGAACAAAACCCATTTTGAATTTTGTCTTTATCTTCTCCAGGAAGACCGCAGGAACTGGTACCAGCTAAAAAGGGACTTTTCGTACAACACCCTCTATTGCCGCAAAACGTAACAAAAAAAAAAAAAAAACAATTTTTTGTTGTTGTTTTATACTTCAATGCCTATATATTTAATATATTAAAAAAGTTTTTTGAATAAATGCAATAGGGTTTAAACAAAAAATTCCAAAAAAAGTCGTTTTTTTGTCCATTTCAATGAGAATGTCCCCTTAAGAAAACAATTTAAGTTTTCTATTTAAGGGATATTCTTATTACATGAGTCGAAAAATCGGTTATTTGTCCATGTTATTGATTTTAAGGCATAACTATCAAGTTAACAATATTGTAAAAAGTATAAACAGTAGGTATGACAGAAACCAATGAATTTTTATTAAGAATTCCAGTAAAATTATATATTTTTGTTACTAACTTTCATTACTTTATATGTATATTGTGAGTTTTATTTTGGATTTAGAGTTCTAAATTAATAATAAAAAACAAAAAAAAAATTAATTAAAAATTAACATTTTATAGGAATGCCGTTATTACCCAAAAAATATTTTTTTTATTACTTTCATATGATTTTTATGCATCAGAGTTTTAATTTTCGTTTGAAATCATTCTGAGCCACATTGCTTTTATAAAACATAACCTCAATTTGTAATTAATTTTTGAATAAAATAAAATTATCGACACTAAAACAAGTACCGTGTCGATTTTGTTGAGTATTTATTAGAAACTGAACTAGAACTTAATTGCAAACTGATATTAGCAAGTTTGAACTGTTTTGATTTTGGTTTAAAGATAACAAAGATAGTATTAATTTATCGTTATCATTATTTTTATTTGTTTAAAAATTGGAGGCTCACGGTATGGTTTACTCAGCTTAAATCAATATCTCTTAGATATCAATATAAGAATATTTTCCAAATGAATCATAAGGCTTCAAAAAGAATTATCCTCGTAAAGGGTGTTTTGAAAATAAGTATGAAATATGATTATGGATTGCACTGCTTAGCGTGTCTTTTTCGTTTTTTATTATGACCAGTTGGTACAGATTTCTTAACAAGCGAGAAAAAGCACCATTTCGAAAATTCCAGATCTGTTTTGTTGTTGTTAAATATTTACCGAATATCTGCAGATACCAGAAAAATACAAGCTGTCGAGGGAATTTCTGAAATGATAATAATTAAGCTATTGTGGAAAGTGAAAGAGGGCAAAGAATTTAGAAAAGATGAATGAATTTAAATGTAGGAAAAATTTAATTCTTAAAATAAATTGTTACATGAAAATAATATGCTAAAATGATGCCGAAGTCGGTGCTGTAAAATGCATATTTCTTTATAATGTTTGTAAACCCTGGAGGTTTAATATCCACAGAAACTTTTTAGTGTGCAAGATAAAAAATAATGTAATTATTTAGGGAAATATTTCTTAAAAATAAAAATTTTACCGATTTTATAGTTGTATGTATATTTTAAAATTTCTATTCCACAAAATGTAGCTTATCACATGTTAGGGAGATTGCTTTATTTTTCCATGTAATCATTCCTAGTTAGCTTAAATAATTAAGTAATGAGGCAGGACGTATTCTTGAAATTTTTGATATTATATCAAAAACTGCAAGATTTATAAGTGAAACAAAGCTAGATTTAGAATGTGTAAAGAATGACATTTTATATGATATACCACTTCACCTAGTCGAAAGAAGAAAATTTTCGATTTTTGATTCCTCAAAAATAAAAAACGAATTAAAATATATGTATAATAAAGTATTTATAGTATATCACTGATATTTAATAATCGATTTGCTGTCTCAAATGATCGGCACTTTTGAAGGTTCTAAGCTCAAAATGGCATTTAATTTTGATTGTATCTAATACGATTAAATCAAATTCCTCTAAGCGTGGCATCGAACCTCAAACAATTTACCATTGAAAAGTTGCTTGAATTGGAAAGATTACATTGAAAAATTTTCAGCCATGTGATGAAATGTTAATTTCCGGAAATAGGATATAAATCACTAAATAACAATTTTAAGTTAAGTTAAAAGAAGTAATTGGAGTATAAAATAAATGTTTGTTGTAACTCTCATTTAATTTTACCTACAATAAAAGGAAGTAATAGCAAATAAATCTTATTTAATTTGCCTCTTTACACCACCTCGTTTTGTATGCTTTTTGAGTCATTACTATGGGAAATCAGGCATAAAATAGAAAGAATTCGTAATTTAAGATATTAAAAAATAGAAAAATAGATTTCCACTATTGCATAGCAATATTCCTATTAAAAACTAAAAAAAATATATCTCAATTACGTGTTTGCATTCTTTTTGAGGGGCTAAGGTACGAAATGTATTAATTACTAGTCTTCGGTGTGTCATCAACCTCTCACGTGGTTTGTATCATTAAAAATGATAAATGCTCCAAAAGTGCATATATTAATAATTTAAACCCTCAGCTGACTGATTAAAATCCGTTAAAAGTAAGATCAAGAGGTAATGAAAAGTGCACAATTTTCTGCTAGGTTGTTTGCATGGGACGAGCAGTTCATTATTTTCCACTATTGCTTGGTTAAGGTGTGCGCGCATTTGTCTGGCGTATGGCACGATGCGCCATCCTGTCGACGCCACATATGTACGTTGTTTCATTTCCACAAATACATCTATCAGTTCTGGTTATTCGTTCTGTAAGAATTGACAATATCGTAGCCAGTAGTACTTTTAAACTATTAAATTTACACATCCAGACTTAATTTTGTAATGTTTTGCTACAAGCGCATTTTTTTAAAAACATACGTCTATTGCATTTAAATAGTAATACTTAAAGGAAAAAAAATTAAAAGTGCTATGCCATTCTGAAGTCTCTCAAATGTGCTAAAAGATAGGATGATGATTCACTAGGGGTTAGTACATTTTTTCTGGTTTAAGTGTATTTCATTTTAAAATAAAACTTTACGTTAGTAGGAATTGAAACTTTTTTTAATAAAATTAACGAGGGGATATTTGAGAAATATTTATAAAATAAAAATATTCAAAATTTCATCATTTGTAGAAATGGCATTAAAAAACTGACGTCAAGTGGCATTTTGTTCGAATTTGCCTTTCGATGAAACGTGATGAGCCCTCTATATCTGGTTTTCATTTCGACGTCTCTAACTGGGATACCATATATGTATATGTTTTTTATTTTGATTCCTAAACTAGGAAACTAGGGCAAAAAAGCTAGATAAAGAATGTGTAGTTTTTGAAAAAAAAAAACAGCTGTGACATACAAACAGACAGACACCACAGTCTTACCGTTGGTGTGGAGCACTTATTAGAAGTCTTATTCAAGTATTTTCTAGGATAACATACAATATCCTCGAAAGATATTTGTTTACTTTTTCGTTATCAAATTTACAGCCCTTATAAAATCAGCAGTGGAAAATCATCATTAATACTTTCAGTGAAGCTGTCTGGAAAATAAGACGGATTAAGGAGCACACTGTGGATAATAAAGAAATAATAAAGGTCTTGTGCCCATCGAGTTGAACGAGGTTCGCGGCAGTTAAAAGCTCCTCGCGCCGCCAAAGTTGTCTACTGTTGGAATTTTGCGACACACATCGAGGGAATACATTACGTCAGAGATTGGCGTTTAAAAATTCAATTTGGCGTTATAATCCTCAATCATTCCCTAAGCTCCTGAGTACAATAAAATTTCGCGATATATTTTCTCCTTCCCACCCAAATTACTTTCGCCCTATGCGCTGGGGACGTGGGAGCGTCTTCTTCGCTTCGCCTGCCGGGGCGATATGACTCGCATTATTGTGATCCCGGCATCAGCGGCGTCATGAGAACGAACGCAATAACAATAAAAGTGACAGCTGAATCCGCTTTTCGTTGTCATATAACGGGACCAGTTTGCATAAAAGCCCCAGTATGGTAAATAAACTTTCGAGAATCAATTTTATTAGAAAATTCGAAGCGAACAGAGTCAATTCCCCGCCTGAACAAATCTCGCGGAGCTCTTGAGAGAAAGTATCAATTTCGGCTGATGGGATAGTGACAGATAATGGCATAGCACTCTCCCGGTTTTCGCATCAATTTAAATCAATTTTTGCAAAAATTTCAATTCCCCCCGGAGCCAACAGCAAAAAGGTATTGAGCCCTTTGAGGCGCATTGAGGTAATATTTTTCGCGGATATAGTCATTTTCAATATAACATATCCGTGTAGTTCCTTAAGATAGAAAAACCGAAAAATTCTCTCGATATTCAAAGATCTAAAAACACTCAGCCTAAATTATAATCAGAATGAAATATCCGAAACATCCCTTCAATTCTAGATAAAAATTAACACCACGAAATGTCGGGGAAAGTCATGTAGCCTCAGACATTTAAGTGAATTGTAAATAAAAATAGTAAAAAACAAAATTCCTATCTTTATTTTACTCTTAAAATAAAACTAGGAACTTCTTCAATCATGTTAATTAAAAATTAGTAATCACATTAAATTATTTTAAAGAAATATTTAAAAAATACTTTGGCCTTCGTTTTTTGGCGACACAAAAGATGGCGGGTAGCTCCGGACATAGTAAACAATGGTGGCCCAATCGTTTTTTGGCCTTACAAAAAAATTTTTTAGATTTGTTTTGAATAAAAATGCACTTTTGAATTGAATTCTGATACTTTGCATTTGGAATAATAAGCTCTTTTCGAAATTAAACATCGATACTAATGTTTTGGAATTTAATATTTTTGATATAAAAAAGATCAATTTTGAAATAGATTTTTATACGTTTCAAATGGAAAAAGGAATTTTTGCGTGGGAAAGGGTGAAGTGTTTTTCGAAAATGTTATATATTTAACACGTTAATCGCGACGTGCGTCGATCCCCATGACCGACAGGGAACTTTCCGTGGTCCGTCTCTGCGGACCGATAGTGGAATTTTCGTTTGGACAGCGGGACTGACGGCAGATTTTTTATTTGGGCTAGCATATTATTATTCGGCATTAAGAAGAGAAGCTGTAGATCTCAATTATAAAAGAAAAAACACTTCAATTGTACATTTTCAAAATTATTAAAATTTATTAATATAAATAACTTTTAACTAACTAATTCTCCCCTTAAATTTTGGGCATAATTCAATTCTTTCTGCAACAATAGTAACAAAATTTTAAAGTAGTTTCCATAAGCAAACTGACAAAACAATTGTAGTTTGTTAAAACAATATCGCAAAATTCAAAACTTAAAACCATGTCCGGGGGTACCCGATCGCTATCATGCAACATTTTTAGACACAGCTCTTAAATTGTACAAGAAATGTTAAAAATACTATTACAACCTTTAAATATATGAAATTTCCTACAACATTAACCAAAAAACAAGTACGCACACTTACTTATTACACTTGATAACCTTCAATTAAGTTTGACAGGAGTAACGAAAATATTTTGCCGGGAACAAAACACACACACGTGTAATTCACTCTGTGCCCACGCCGCAATTAAGTTGGATTTGTTTTTACTACAGAGGGCACATATTTATAATAAAACTATACCTACGTAACGGGGTTAGTTTCTTAGAAATTTAAATGTCCGGAGTTAGCCGCCGTCCGGGGCTACCCGACCTTCCCCTATCTGAAAAAAAGGACGACATGCTCGAGCTTAGCAATCTTCGGTTAAGGGGACCTTTACTTTCAAAATCGAAAAAAAATCAATTTTTTTTTTTTTTTTGTTTCATAAAAATACTTCTTAACATCACACAAACACTCTCCTAAAACCGTTTTAAGAAATTCGTAAAAGAAAAAAAGCTTTACCTATATTTGTAACGATACCTCTACGCGTTTTATATGCAAAAATGATATAACAAAAACTTTGAACGCGTTTTTCTCAAAATCACATTTTTGAAAATGGCCGCATCTGTATCTCAAAAACTATTCAACTGATTTTAACAAACCAAACGCCATTCGATTCGTTATCAAATACAGGGCCGGATTTACCTATGGGCACTTAGGGCACTGGCCCACGGGCCCCCACCAACTTGGGGCCCCCACCAACTGTAATCTTAAATATTTTAGAAGAGAAAATAATTGTATGAAAGCTGAACGGCTAAAAAACTTTTCAACATTTTGATTGAAGATATTTTTATTGAACTTGACTTAACATGTTTACCTATAAAAAATAATCGATAATAAACGATAAAGCCTTAGAAATGTTTATGCACTTTAAGTGTATATCAAAAATTTTAATCAAAGTAAATTAAAATAATTGACAATGTACTTATTTTTTAAACTATTATAAATCATACTCTGTTATGAAAGTACCATTGTAGCTTCATAATTATAAGTAAGTAAGAGATATATGTTCTCCCATTATGAACGCCTTGGTACAGAGCTTCAAATTATATTAACGATCGCACTCGTCGCACTTGTGAACCTATCCTCCAGGACATTCCATCGGAAATATTTCGTATATTTCAATATATCACCATAATTGACACTTTTATAAGTGCTTTAGACCAGCGAATTTCTGCATATGATGATGTTGCCTTAAAATTCGGGTTTTTATCGCGATTCGATAAAATTACCCCTCAAGAAATTTCCGATAGTTCGGCAAGATTACTTGATTTTTACAAAGAAGATCTCGATTGTAATCTTGAAACAGAACTCCTTCAATTTCAAGCATTTTGTTCTGATTTGCTGGATTACGATCCCGAGGATGAACAAATATCTACCAGCCGAGAACAAGCAATGTATTCCTTAATCATTCAGAAGCATGTTAAAGAATCATTTCCAAACGTTGAAATAATTTTAAGAACATATTTAACATTAATGGTGAGCAATTGTACAGGAGAAAAATCTTTCTCAAAACTTAAAATTATTAAAAACCGTTTGAGAACATCATCTACTCAAGAACGTCTGAATAACCTGACTATTATAAATGCAAATAATGACATAGTACAAGATTTAAGGATAGACGAGATCATTGAAAAATTTGCTTCAAAAAAAGCAAGAAAAGGCTTAATTTAGAAATTTATAATTTTTATTCTAATATAATTGATGTATTTGTGAATGTAAAATATTCGACAATTTAATTTACTTTTATATTATTTTGTATTTGAATTTATATATACAATTTATTTTAATATCATATGTTATATTATATCAATAAATAAAAAAAAATGTTGCCAATTTTGAATTCCTTAAGTAGGACCCCACCATCTAAGTGCTAAAATAAGAAGCCATGCATTCATACTGAATATTTAAAACTGTGTGCAATATGACTTTTTTAATTTATAAAATACATTTCAAGTATGTAACTTTTTGAAGGTGTTAAAGATATTTTGAATAAATTAAAGTTAAGTGGTAATCAGCAAAAGGGGTACTATACTAAGTGCGGTTGGCGCCTTAGGCGCGGAATTTTTTAGGGCCCCCACCATTTTGTGCCCATAGGCCCCCACACATCCAAATCCGGCACTGATCAAATATACTAGTAACTAAACCTTTAAAAATATTATTAAACTCCTTAGTTATACCCCTTCAACCTCCATAGAAAATAATGTAATAATAATAATTAATTTTCCATCTCGAGAAACATGTGTAAAGTCATACCGCATGCTTGTATCTAGTAATTTTTTGATGAACCCCAATTCCCTACTTTTACCCCTTGTACCACTACATAAAAAATTATGCTAGAAATGGATTAATCGTCCCGAGAAATATCAGAAAAATATATAGCGAAAATGTTGTTGTCTCTAGATCTTAAGTTAATTTTGAAGGAAGCTCAGTAGAAGTGACTTATTTTCTAATCAGAAACACTAAAAACCTAGAGAAACTCAACACTATACACTAGTAAAATTTCACCAGAATAATGTTTTAGAGTGCTGAATAAAATCTTTTAGTCAACGTATGAAGTCGACTAAAAACCCAAATTGACAGTTTCCGATTAGTTGGCCAATTAATGCTTACCTCATATTCAGGCGCGGATCTAGAATTTTTTTCCGGAGGGGGTCACGGGATAGAAAAAAATCAAAAATAACAAGAATAACCAAATAAACAATGTAAGCCAAATTTCTTCAGTGAATAAAAAACAAAGCCTGAATAACCTTATGCAAAAACCCGTCCAATTTGTTTTACTTGAAAATTCATTACATTCATATATAAATTTATTGTTTATATAAAATTATAATTTTTTTATATAAAAAATGTACTCTTATAACTAAAAAATGTCTGAATGTTTTTATTTCGAATTTTCTTCTGAAACGTTACCTAGTGTGTTTTCGAATGACTTGGCGCCTTTTATGGAAGCGTGGCTAACTTCACAGTTTGCAATCAAAACATTGAAAACACAACAGTCCATTGTTGATTTCAGTGTCGTTGAAACCAGGATAGTTTTTAGTGCATTTCGCAATAAAAAAAGAAGGTAACAAAACGAAAACCAGAAAATAAACAACAAAAGTAAGAAGATAAAACAAGGATTCATTTGACGGATGCTTCAAGGTAAATTCATTTTCATAATATGTGAAATAACATTGGAAGGACCAAATGTATAACCATATTTGTCTAATTTTGAAATTTAAATTAAAGTGATGTTTTTCATAGAATCTTTTTAAACATTACATGGCTTTTATTTGTTTACAGTTTTTTCAACACTGCTTTGTAGTATGTAATCAAGTTTGTAATCAAGAATTACAGTAATTAGTGGCAAGGACTCGTAGGATTTCAATTTTGACGGATACTTGGTAAATATTTACACAGTTTATGAAGCAAAATTCAGATAAATATGTGGCCAAATCAGTTTAATTTTTAAAATTTGAATAGTAATGTTTTTTGAATGTCTTAAAAAGATTATCACTTTTATTTGTTTACAGTTTTTTCAACTTTTTCCATTGGTCGTGTGGATTGGATTTACAGTTAAAAATTCTGGTTCTAGTAAATAACGACCAAAATTATAAGTTTTGATTTGGCGAACAGATTTGCGAAACAAAATATAAGATTGGATTTTGTTCTATAAATGATGCTTTTATAGTTGGAACTTGTAAACAGATTGTAAACAGTATATGAAATAGATAGTATATGTAGTATAGCTAAAATCCAAATATAGAAAAAATAATAAAAAAGTCAGTCTTGTTTAAGAAAATTAGTTCCAATTTTTCAGAGTGCAGACCCCCCCCCCCCCCCCCCTTGGATCCGCGCCTGCTCATATTTATAGTAACTTGTAAGTACGACTATGTATTGATATAAGTTATGTCTTCGCAAGGATTTCAGGCATATATAGTAAAAATCTTAAAGTATTAATTCTTATGTTAAACTCATTTTACGGTTTTACACCTCCACGTAAAAGACGTTTATTCAGCTATATGTAGGTTATAGCTGAATAGATAACATTTTGCGTCAATGTGTTATTAAGCCATAGGAGTTTTTAAAAATGGTTTCACTTGTTTTTTTTTTATATAAAAGCATAGTTATACTTTCAGTTCTCACTCCTTTGATTCGAACTTTTAATTTCCTATATATATGGTAAACGAATTCCTTTAATAACCAATATATGATTTGCCGCCAATCCAGTCTATGCTCTTTTCATAAATATCAGTAACTCAATGTAAAAAAGAAAAGGGAATTTAATATAATGTTAAGAATTGAGTATAGTTCTGATTATTCTGAGTTACGTTCTACGATTCTTAGAATAATATTATACAAAAATAGACGATTCCAATCGAGTTTGCCAATAGAGAACAAAAAGTTTTTTCGTAATTTAACTCATACTCAGCCTTTTAATATAAATGATAAAGAAATTTTTATTTTGTGTATAATGAAGGTTAAAATATTAGAGATACATGTTGAAACAAATACACATACTATCATGACATGAGGACGGTATGTATACTGAATTTTCAATAATTTAAATATTTTACGAAAGGTTGAAATTTTTTAACATAAATTTAAAATATTCCCATAAATTTGGTCAGATAAGTGCGAAAAACGATAATGAAAATTTTAAAAACGATACGCCTTGTGAAAAATTTAACCTTAAATGTATGGAGGTCCAACTCTAGCGGAACAGCAAATAAATTAAGCTGCATAAAAAATTCAGGATGTTGCCATAATTCAAAAGGACGGAGAAAATCGGTCGTAATGTTGGAAGCGTGATCTTTATGTCCGAAATTAAATGCACTGGACCCGTTCGTAATGTGCAAGAGGAAATGTTCCACAATTTCTGGAATAAGCGCGCACTTCAGCCATGATGGAATGCGAAGATGAAAGGTTGTAATTCATCGTGTTAAAACTTGGTCCATATCTGTGAGATGATGATGGCGTCCTGGTCCTATACGTTTTACTGCCACAAAAATCGTTGGCAGGAATCGCGGCAGCCACCAGTAAATTTAGCTCCATCGTGGAGTTATTACCATTTTAATAGATACCCTCGGCTGCGGTTGTGGCATGTGTATGGAGGTGCTTTGGATCCTGACGGCTCCGGGAATACCTCAAAATGCAAATGTGTCCCAATTAGGTACATACAAGCAGGACACGAATAGCTCCAGTCCCCCCGGGATAGGGTTGTAGTCCTTTGCAGCCACACTCTGGTACATATGTTAACAGCTCAATTACAGTTGATCAGATAAAAGCGCGCCCGTCTGCTCTACGCCTCCGAAGATATATGAAGATTTGCATAAATACACCTCTTTCAAGACACCGTGCAGCCACCGGGCGGGCCTGCTTACTACAACAAAAGGTTAAATTTTGACGTAGGTTCTTCAAGCCGTCCATGTTCTATTATATGAAGGTGCCTGGAACGAGCGCAATATTAAATGTTTATGGGAACTCCCAAAATAAATCTCTACTTAACCAGGGGAGTCTGGCAGAAAATAAATGCGCTCATGGGTGAAGACAATCCCAACCAAATGAGACCGAAAATGGCTCAAACCTTCAGAGCTCCACTCATGCTTAACACACAGGGTGCCGTCTGAGTCTTCGTGGATTAATTCCATTTTCGTAACATTATTTTTAGCTTTGTGGTTTTATCATAAAGCTTATGTGCACTTGAGCACACCACAGCGAAATTTTTAATGCACTTTATAGTACTTATGCGAAATATATTGTACTTTAATATAATATAATTTTAACATCATTTATACAATCAAATCCAAGAATCTATTATTTTGCAATATACGAATTCACGAGAACAATACATAATGAATGTAAGTTGTTAGAAAGAAACGAAAGCACAGATAATAGAATTCATAAGGGGGCAGTATACATTATTAGACGTGTTTTCAAATGTTTATTTTTTCATACGAAATTTTATTTTAATGATTCAATATTTTAAGAACTGAAAATTTAATATCGATCTTTCTAAAAAGAATTTTTGTATTATGTTTTTAAATAGCGCTGTGATGGGGCTACCGCAATTAGGTCCCTTTACAAAATCGATTAGCAGAAAATGTCAGCTGTGGAACGTCTGAAATAAAAAATTCGCATTCGATATTAAAATATAAATCAGTCTCTATAGTGTGAATTACATTAAAGCATTAGGTTGTAACATAATAATCTGATAATTTTTTCGGAAACGTTCTGGAAATTTTTTACAACTTCGAGAAAGTTTTGTGACTATGAGTATGAGTACCCATGAGCGCGCTCAGTTCATCAGTGCAATAATCGACAGCGAGTAGCATTATGGAAAAAATCGATTTGAAAAGACGAGACATCCGCGTCCTTCTACTTTATGAGTTCCGTTTAAAGCATACAGCTAAGCAAGTGGCACAAAATATATGTCAATGTATGGAAGAAAATGCGGTCTCTTATCATACAGCAGTAGATTGGTTTCGACGTTTCTCGAATGGCGACTACAACCTTGAAGATAAACCTCACGAAGGGCGGCCGGTTGAGGTTGATGTCGACCGACTAGCGCAGCTCATCGAGGAAGATCCAAGGAGGACTACTCGTCAACCTGAAGAAGAACTCGGATGCTCCCATACTAATGTAAAATTACTATACACAAGGTTATGTTGAGTGTTTGGTGGAATGTGCACAGCATTATCTACTGGGAACTATTACCACAAGGAACGACTATAAATAGTAAACGCTACTGTGATATGCTGGATAAGATAGCCGTGAATCTTAAAGGAGAACAAGGCAATGTATACCTCTTCCACGACAATGCCCGCCCTCACACCGCTTCGATGACATGTAGAAAAATTATGGAGCTAGGCTGGATTTCCTTAGCCCATCCTGCATACTCGCCGGAAATGTCTCCTTCTGAGTACCACTTGTTCCGATCGTTGCAGGCTCACATTAGCGGAAAATCCTTTGATGACCGAGATGCATTAGAACAGTGGTTGTCGGAATTTTTTAACTCTCGTGAGCCCAAGTTTTACGAGAATGGAATAATGTCGCTTCCCCAACGTTGGCAGGAGATCATTGATAATGATGGACTATATGTTCAATAAAATGTTAAGCTAAATTGTACAAAAATATCAAAATAAAGTTTCTTAAAAAATTATCAGATTATTATGTTACAACCTAATATAATATTTTGATTAAAAAAAAAAAAAAAATGGCGGTCTTTTGAATTTTGAAAAAGTTGCCAACCAGGTCAAAAAATGTGGTTTCGAGTAAAACGCGTTTAACGTTTTTTTCCTATAATTAACGCGCGCTTGGCACCATGTATTATATCACGTTATATGTATATACATATATATTTCTCCGCATTTTTGACTTTTATACCATATTTTATATTGGTTTTACAGATAAAAAGTTTATGTTTTTAAAAAATCATTTTTTTCGAAAAATATATACGGAGGTATACTTTTTAATTATTAATTAATTAATTAAGGTTAATTAAGAAATGTACAAACAATTTGTATTTAATTATTAATTTTTTTTTCACACTAACATTAGAAGCATTTGGCATATGTAACTCAAATCACTTGCGAATGGTATTAAATTCAACAAGTACAACAAAGTTTAAGTTGTGCATTTTAGTGTACTCAGAAAAGGATAACATTGATAAATTATCAATTTTCAATGCCGTATCTTTAGATAACTATATTTTAATAAAAATGTATATAGATCACTTAAGTTTAACACTTACTAATTTCTGTTTTATAAAGTAGAATGCTGGTTTTTAGCTGTAACATGTAAATTAAAAAAATGTACTATACCAAAGCTCTAGAAGTTAGGAGTCCGAAGATACAGGGTGATCGGTTTTATTTATAAAACTAAGGCAGATAGCAGAAAAACACGTAAAAGCTATAGAGAGACGAGCGATAAATCTTTTCATTTTTGGATTTCGAGTTAAAAATTTCACTATTTTAAGAATAGTTTTCCAAATATTATATTATACATAATTGAAATTGATGTGTAGCTCAAAATCCAAGTTTATCAAAAGACTTTTTCCTGATCTCTGAATTTTTTTTCGGCTATCTCCATGGTTTTTTTTTTTAAGAGCGCATCTGGACCGTCATAACATTAAAACTTTTGATTTCAATAAAGCTTTGCACGCTGAGCCTTAACCATGATTAAATAGAAAAATCTCTGATTGCAATTTTTCTTTCTGATTTTAAATATACAATACAAATGAATCATTTTGAGATAAAAATTAAAATATTCTGTGGAGAATTTTTTTTAAAAAATTGACTTTTCATCTTTCTCCAAAATCACAATATCACCAATTTGAAATACAAGGCCTTGTGAGATATTTCGTGATCTGAGAAAAGAAGGAATAAAACGGGACTTTGTATATAAGACCATAAAACGATTCAAAGAAACCTCGTCTGTTGAAAACCGTAAGAAAAGTGGACGTCCACGCACTGTACTTACTAAGCAACGCATTAAAGCCGTAAGAGAGGAAATTCGAAAAAAAATGTTCGGTAAGAAAACTCGCTAGAAAATTAGGAATCGGAAAGTCTTCGGCACATTTGATACTCACACAAGATCTTGGCTTAAAGGTTTATAAAAAAACAAAAAATTCATGGAGTTTCGACATTATCCAAAGAAAAAAGAGGTGCAAGAGTTTCCAATCTTCTTGCTTGGCACGCTGGAAAAGAGTTTATGTTTTCCTATGAAAATCTCTTTGTTTAGCAGCAACCGCACAACCTTCAAAATGATCGCGTGTGGTCAGTAAAAATTCAAGACATTCCAGAAAACGAGCATTATGTGTCTAGATATCAAAATGCTTCATCTGCTATTGTTTGAGGAGTTTTTGTGAAAGGGGTAAGCTCCCTCTGGTTTTTATTGAAAAGGGTGTCAAGGTCAACGCTGAATACTACCAGAAGAAGGTTCTTCAAGCTGTGTTGCTTCCAGGCTCTAAAGAATTGTTTGGAGACGACTACTATTGTTTTCAGTAAGACGAAGCACATCCGCATACCGCAAATTCAGTTCAGAAGTAGTGTGCTGAAAATTTAGTCGACTTTTTGCCATAGGATGAATGGCCTCTTAGTAGTCCTGATTTTAATCCCTTGGATTTTTTTGCCTGGGGTTACATGATGTCAAAACTCAAAAACCAAAACATCAGTAATTTAGAGCATTTCAAGCGGGCAATAATTAAAATTTGAGCCGAAATACCTATGCCAATAGTCCATGCCGCTTGTAACTCTTTTGAAAAGAGATTATTATTAGTAAAAAAAGCTAAAGGAGGTATAATCAAAAAACATTTATTGTAGAATGTTCTTAACATACACTATATTAAATTCCATTAAAAATATTTAATAAAATTTAAATACGTGTTTCGATCTCGCAAATTCTTTTTGTATTCGAACTTATTGGTGACCATGTATGTATGTTATCATGTTAATTTATATATTTCTATTAAAAATTAAATATTTACTGCAATACTTTTCAGAATAATTACACAGCTCCACAAAAAAAATTGAAAAAATTAGATCTGACGTCTGACCATACCTACTATATGTTTTTGAGGTCACTGAATCCGAATCCGAGGTCTATTTAACTCCATCACGTCAGGATTTTTCATAACCTCAAAATTTAGCATAAAAACGAGAATAATCCACAAAATAATCGAAAAAATTAGATCTGACGTCTGACCATACCTACTATATGTTTTTGAGGTCACTGAATCCGAATCCGAGGTCTATTTAACTCCATCACGTCAGGATTTTTCATAACCTCAAAATGTTAGCATAAAAACGAGAATAATCCACAAAAAAATCGAAAAAATTTGATCTAACGTCTGACCATACTGACTATATATTTTCGAGGTCGCTGAATCTGAATTCCAGGTTTATCAACCCCTATTACTTTAAGGTTTTACATAACCTACAAACTTTAGTCCAAACACCAAAATAATCCCTTAAATTTTTAATCCCTTTATTGCTTAAAAGAAAAAAAACCGGTCACTATTTTAGCCTTTGAATTGAAGGGATTATTTTGGTGTTTGGACTAAAATTTGTAGGTTATGTAAAACCTTAAAGTAATAGGGGTTGATAAACCTGGAATTCAGATTCAGCGACCTCGAAAATATATAGTCAGTATGGTCAGACGTTAGATCAAATTTTTCGATTTTTTTGTGGATTATTCTCGTTTTTATGCTAACATTTTGAGGTTATGAAAAATCCTGACGTGATGGAGTTAAATAGACCTCGGATTCGGATTCAGTGACCTCAAAAACATATAGTAGGTATGGTCAGACGTCAGATCTAATTTTTTCGATTTTTTTGTGGATTATTCTCGTTTTTATGCTAAATTTTGAGGTTATGAAAAATCCTGACGTGATGGAGTTAAATAGACCTCGGATTCGGATTCAGTGACCTCAAAAACATATAGTAGGTATGGTCAGACGTCAGATCTAATTTTTTCAATTTTTTTTGTGGAGCTGTGTTATTCATGATACTTGTATTTCAAATTGGCGATATTGTGATTTTAGAGAAAGATGAAAAATCAATTTTTTAAAAAAGCCCTCCACAGAATATTTTCATTTTTAAATGATTCATTTGTATTGTATATTTAAAATCAGAAAGAAAAATTGCAATCAGATCAATTTTTTCATTCAATCATGGTTCAGGCTTAGCGTTTTTGTTTTTATGAAACGCTCCTTAATTAACCTTTATAACCTTCATGACATTTTTATGAGAATAAGAGTTTATACTAGAAATATTCGGAAATTTAATAGCATTTTCATTAGAACATTTATACGTTCCTAAAAATGGTAGTACCCACACGGATATTATTGGTTTTTATGCAAATGCAGGAAAGTTTTACAAAAATAGTTTCACAGTCGCTTATTTTAATAAATCTTTGGTGAAATACATTTATTAATTTGTGTAATCTGTCTATTTTTAATTCGAATAGAATTGCAAAATCAAAAATTTTTCAAAACGGTCGAAAGCGAACAGGTTTGAAAACGCTACAGCATAAATTGTAGAATTGTGTTGCGAACTGCCATATATGAAAAATAAGTGCACGGGTATGAGATGTTTGATTTTGAGAAAAATATTTCCAAATTAAATTTTCAGATGCTCCAAGGACTTTTAAATTATTTTTAGCCTCTTGTTGATTGAATGTAATGTGATCAAATATTTTGCCAGATAAATTCAATTCATTAAAAAAAAAAAGATTGTCTCTTTACCTTGAACACATAAATTACATTTTATTAATGAAATTAGTTTTCTCACCTCAAGTATTTAAGGAAATTCCAGTCGGAATAGCTCGTCAAGGGCAACGCCGAATACTCTTCTGTTCGCACAAATTACACGGCTGATTTGAAACACGTACTCCTTCTGTTTTTATCGTGTTACCTGGTGGCAATTTACTTAAGTGACTCGGGCAGAGGAAGTTCATTTTTATGTTGTAATTAGATGAGCTGACTGAAAAGCCACTCGATTCCAAGAAGGTCTCCGATGTGATTTAAGAGACCCGATGCGACGGGGACTTCGGCTCAATGGTCTGCAAAATACAAATGCTGTGATACAAAAAAAAAAAAAAAACGCCAGGAATGTTTTTCACGGGCATAGTTGAATGAATGAATCACAGTCGAAATTCGTGATATAAGATTTGAAAGAAATTCTACTTCCTGGACATTGAGGCTTTATATTCATTCTACTCGGGTGAATTCTGATTTTCTGGCGAACAGCAAAATTGAATTGAATACGGTCAGAGCTTAAACGTAAACAGGTACCTGACGAACCTTAAAGAGTCATTCTGGTTTTAGATTAGTCTAGGCTTTTAAGAATTTTGAATCGCAAAACTATTTTTATTTTCAGAGAACGGAAATAACCATTACTTTGTATTTTTCAAATGAAAAAAAAATCACAGAGAAATAATTAGCTGATCTGATAAAAATTACGTATTAATGGTTAATTTTCGATTCATTTTTATTGGTTTATTGTTTAACTATTATTTAACAATTTATTTATTTTTGGTTATGAAATAAGAAGTTTCGATCAACTTTTATAATACTTGTTCATATTGGGAGTTGTTATTTTATTTTTATATTTTCTTGGTTATTTACTCTTTCACAATTTGAATTTATGTATTTTTTTGTTTGATTTATCCATCCCTCTGGAATATGGAAAAACTAATTGTTCTATTTCTATGTAAATGTCGCTTCAAACGAGTTTCCAATTATTCTGATAAATGCAAGTAGTATAAGGCATTTACTAGAGATTGGAATCATTTATGATAATTAATGTTTTATTTAGTTTTTTACTTTTTCCCGAGTCTAGAATAAAAGTAAGCACGGAACAAATTTCGGAACATCAATTAAATTCGTCCTTACGGAAATTTGTATAATTATGGAATAATGAAATAAAACCAAAATAGCTTTTCGTCTTTAGAAAACGAATTTTGACCAATAATTTTTATATTTTTGTTTAATAAGGCTAAGCAAAAAAAACCAGAATTTCGAAACAATTCTTTGATCCATTTACAAAAATTACTTTTATTTGGTTTATGTTTCAGCAAATTTTTGAAAACTAAAATTGTTAGTTTATAACCCAAAACGAATAAAACGTCTTTTACGATTTCGGAAAAACTAGGGTCAAAAAGTGAAAAATTCACATTATAATCACTTTTGAAAATTTGTTAAAAAATTATGAAGTTTCACAGAGTTTCAAAACGCTCGAAAGTAAGCTTGAAATCTAAGGTATATGTATAAAATGTTATTTAAAACCAGTTTTTACGAAAACGCCCCAATTTTAGTCTTAATCCAATATCTCTTGTATGATATAATACGTTTATAAAAAAAAGTGACTTTCGTTTAATGTTTTGTAGAAGTGTCTAAAGTTTATGTTTTTTCATTTAATAGTTTAACATTAAAACATTCATTTAAGTCAAGAAACAAATTCCTGCAACATTCTAAAACGTTTCCAAAAATGCTTAAATATCACTTATTTTACATTTTAGAGTAATTTTCCTCAAAAACCCTACGTGGTGAAAGATATTGGTTTTCAGATTCATATTTAACACCCAAACAAATATCAAACACAGATGTCAAAGTTAAAAATAACTTTTGATTACCCGAATTTCGTAGGCTTGTGTAAACGAAATGATTCATTTCGTTTCTCATAATAAAGCCCCTGGGAATTTTCTTCTTCGCCAACCACAAATTATTTATTAAAATCTAACAAATATGAGTACAAAGCATTGAAAACGGAAGCTTCCGTATTCTAAATTTATTTTATATTGTATTTCTTACCAAATTTTGAAACTTAAGTCCCGCACTGTTAGTGCTGAATCACATCCATTTATTTTCGATGTAATATTTTTATTCAAAGCAAGATAATAATAATAATATTACTATTATTTCAAAAAACGAAACGCATTCAATAAAAAAAAAAAAGTTATGGTCAATTTAATGTCATGAAAATCATTCCCTCACGTTGTCCCTCAGCCCGAGTTAATGTATAAAAAATCTGCCTTTCTCAAATAAAGCAAAGTTCTTAATAATTAAATATTGTTAAAATATTCGAAAGATAGTGTTCATTGTATTTCAGATTTTTTTTACGTTACGACAAATACATTAATTATAAAATGATTTAAATATCCGTCCTTTAAAATAAAATCATTCCCTCACAGTGTTACGAATATTCAATTTATGATCGTACCGAATGACATTTTGTGAACGCAACCTTCAGTTTTTGAAACCTAACAACACTGTTAATATGTCAATATGGCGATTTCTTGTTCAACTTCGCCGCGTGTTTGTGCAAGAATGCATTTGGTTAAAATTATTTAAATATTAAATTTCTCTTTATCATTACCTCACTGAACGTATAGAGACGATAAATTGAGTATAAACAAATGTTTTAATTCTTTTCAATAGGTTTTGGTGAGTAAAAAGCATATTTCAAAATGCTAAAACAAATTGAGGTTATGTGTCTGTGTTTTCTTAGCTTTTGTCTAAATTCATCATCACCCTCACTGTCATTCCCTCATTATTTAAAAAAGTGAGGGAATGACAATCGTGTGACGGAATGATTTATCCAGTATTATAATAAACCACCTATATAAAAAAATGTATTTTTGGACTTCTTTACTGCTTAGTTTCAACTGGTATTGCATGACTTTTAATTTTAAACAAATATTTCGAGCTATAAAAAATGGCACGACGAACGAAGTTCCCTCATTTTTTTTTAAACCCATTTTTTAAAATGTTAAGAAGACCAATACTCTCAAAAAAACCTCACATAGTAAAACTTTGGATTTCTGCTATAAAAAATGATTTTCTGAACACAAAAAATTGACATGTAATCCAAACTGAAATTTCGGAATTTCGTGAGAAATACCCATATCACAAATATACCAAATATACAGAATTAAATAAAATCTTTTTAAAAAATAAATCGAACAGCCCTCAAAACTTTAGCATTTTTAAAAAGTATTAAATACAGTAGAGTCCGGATATAACGACTTCGTTTATAACGACCAACCGGTTATAGTGACGAAAATACAAACTCAAGTTAGGTTTCATATAGACTTACTATGAAAACATATCCGTTTAGTACGACTCCGGTTTAAGCGACCAACCGCTTATAGCGACCTATTTTGACAAGAAATCGTCCGCTTAGAACGACGCGCAGTGTTGTTTTCAATACCTACGCACAAGCAATACCTCACCGCCCTGCGTCCCGGCATTCTCCCCTCTCCTACGTACGTATGCTGATTAGCGTGTGTAAATCAGCCAGTGTTTTTCATCTGATGTGTCAAGGTCAAGGACTCATTAAGTGCGCTAAAATGAGTTCCGAACCCGAGGAGACTAATTCGACTTCCAGCGCGTTTGAGGCTCTGAAGGCTGCAGAAGCGCTCAATGTGTTTGTTCAATCTAACTTTGACGATAATGTAATATAAAGTTTGGTATTCACAATGCTGTACGTAATTCTTACTATCGAACAAAAATCAGTCAAAAACAAACAAAAATTACAGACTTTCTACGTCAGTAAATCATATGAATTTACATGCATAGAATGTAGTGTGCAATTTTTAAGTTCCATTAAAGTTATTTTTTGTTTATTTTAATATGAATTTGTTTTATTCAAATATAAGTTAATCTTACTATGTATATTATTATTTCATAATTACGGTAATATTAATACATAAAACAAGCTTAAATTCATTCTTCGGTGTTCGTTCGTTTTGTGCGACGTCCGGTTAGTACGACTAAGTGTTGCCGGTCCCTTGAGGGTCGTTATATCCGGATTCTACTGTAATTTTAAGATTTTACTACATGTTTGAAGTTGGCACGATATTCCGAGGTGCCCAATACTAAGAAATTATAGACAATCAGTTTTGTTTTCGCGCCGACTTCAAGCATTAGTAGTACTTTTTTAGGATATAAACTACTATTCTAGAAATACTGAAATTCTAGCAACAAAACTTACTAATCTCGATGTTTTAGTAGAGGTTTTAAAAGCCTAGTGAATTTGGACCTAGTTAAACGAAGCCAATAGAATTCTGGCTTTTATATTCAGATATCCAATGAATTTAGACATACTAGAATCCTAGTTAAGAGAAATTCTAGCTAAAACAAACACTATAGAATTCTGTCGTTTATACCTGGAATTTTAGTTAATTTCTTAATTCTAGTGTCTAAATTTTCACTAGATTTATAAGTGGAAATTCTAGGAAATCAACGCTAATTGGAATTTTTCTAGATTATAGTTGAAAAACACTTTGTGTGCAGCTATTGCGTGATACTTGTATGTAGCTCAGCTGACGTGCCAGTCTAATCTTTAAGTTCAACTTATTTGATATTGTTTAACGTCGTAGGATTTTTTTATATGAAAATTTTCTTTAATTAAAATTCCTGGCCGCCTTTGGGCTATTTGAATACCCGCTTTCTCTGATTGTTTTCGAAATTAATTATAAAGTCACAAGTGCTCCGAAATTATTCCCATCTTGAGAATTTGACTAATGCTGGAGTATACGGAGATTTTCTTAAACTCTTTTAAGTGCACTGAAATGTTTTTTGAACGACCTTTAAGCGCATTACAGCCGTAAGCTGCAGCATTTACTAGTATTGTAACGTGCTAAGTTCATAAACTTTAGAGAAACTCTGTTTATATTCTCTTCCTGTGCATTACACAGTGCAAAATTTCCGATGAATTATGACGAAAAGTGCACAAAAGTTGCCGCTCAACAGCCGGTAAATTTCGACATGATTAAACTACCTGGAGCATTACTGGAATTAATTCCGGAAACAAGTTTGTTCCACTTTTAAATTTCTTTGCTCTTTGCTTAAAATTTGTGTTGTTTTCAAAACTCCGCTCAATAAAAGGTACCCTTAAGCTTAAGCCTGAGGAGCGGTCGATCGGGGGTGGGAAGCTGCACAGTCTGTTGAACACAATTCGCTTCGTTGTAAATTAACCGGGATTCCGGTCTCTAATTACATTGGCTGCAGTAACCCTGACCGGCTTACGTCTAATTGCTGAAAAAATGCGCGAATAATGCAAATACCACCCACAGCCTGATTCAGAGGTAAGACCAATTACTCCAGTGCTCAACTCTTTATCAAAATAAACTACGGCTGGGATACGAATCGTCTTTGTGCAATTAATTAAGGATTGCAGCACAGAGTGTCCTGGGATCCATTCTTTCGATATGTTTTCTCGTCCTTCCACCCCCATTCCAGACTTGATGGGGGGATGTTTACCTGAGCAGAGAGAAATCTCGGCGGTGTTAATAACATCCGAGTAGAGAGATTTCGCTTTTTACTAAGCCCTTTGAATTAACGAGTCCCTTTGGGGGCGGGTTGGCAAGAAAAACCCGGTCTTAAAGCATTCATTTTCATTTTCATTCTACTTTATTTCTCTGTGAGATTTTTCCACGGTGAATAAACCACACCGCCGTACCGTAGTTCTTTGGAAATTAAGTTTTTGTTGGCGGCCATGCACTCACTCAATTTATTTACTGAAGTGGATCGCTTCCACAGTCGCATTCAAATGAGAGGACTTAACTCCCGGGAAGATTATCATGTGTTTTTCTCTAGCAAACTCGTTTAGCTAAAAGCCTAAGAGCTCGTTCGAAACACCCCCGATAAAGGGGAAATTGTAGTAACTAAAGTTACAGATTTTATGATGTTTGCAACAATTCCCTAGGATGTTAACTATTCCTGAGAGGTTTTAAACGAAACGATGTACCAACATTTTTACATTTTCAAAATTATTCAACAACACTGAATTCAAATTTTAAAGTCCTAATGGAGTTCATGTTGACGTACTTATATATCTAAGTATCTATGTTTATTTACCTATATATCTAAATATCGATTAGTGAAATAACTTCAATTTTATGGCAATTGAGTATTCTTGCATAAATTTCCTTAATATGAACCCTGGAAAACTCGAAAGCAGGGTTGTCTATAGTGATCTGGTAAATATAGTGATCATTAATAAGAGCGCTCATTCACATGCGAAATTTTAGCTCAGAAGAATACACAGGCACCTGCATAACACAAATTTTTAACTCAGATAATTTGACATACCTTTATAAGACTGGGTATTCAGATCTGGAATAAGAAAATTAGACAATTTATGAAGGAAATGATTTTGATTAACAACACAAATCAATATTTTTGTTCCGAAAAATTCTGAAAAAATTCATACGAGTTCTATGTCTATTTATAAGCACTTTTTGTCATATAAAATTTATTCGTATAATTGATCCTTTTCGAGTAAAAATATCACCAAGTATTTTTATGATGAAATTTTTTCAGATTTTTTCGGGTCATTTTTAGATTTTTCAAAAATTGGCCAAATCCAAAAAACCACAAATAGTCCAAAAAATTCTGAAAAAATTTACATGTTTTCCTTGGCTAATTATAAGCATTTTTTGTCAGATACATTTTTTTGTAAAGTTGATCCTTTTCGTGTAAAAAAATCGCGAAGTTTTTTATTACATTGCTGTACAAAATGGCCATTTTGCAAAATCCAAAGCAAAAAAAAAAAAATAAATTCATAACCATGGTTTGAGAAAGTGTAGACATTCGGACCGCGATTTCTGGTGGTTGTATGATCATCCAGTAACAGCAACGATAGGTTAATCGACTTTGAGACGAAAAATGACCAAAAAAAATCGGCACTTTTTTGAAAAAACCCAAAAAATAATAGGGTTTTGGAAGTTTTTATGCAAAACAAATGCCAGATTCTCAAAGAGCACCCCCAAAAATCCCTTATATACGAATTTGGAGGAAATTCGCCCCAATTTGCTATTCGAATCGTACAATTGAACTTGCGAGCACAAAATCCTGTTTTTGCGCATTAACGGGTTAAATTTTTAATACCAACATTTTATTTTAAGCTAACGAATTGCGATTTTGTTCTATAGAAGCTACCATAAAACGAAAAAGTGAAATTCGTTGAATGGGATGAATGAGCAAAGAGATTTACATATATGAGTACTTAGGAGTTTTCGGGATCGATGATTTTGAATTTTCTATTGAAATTTGGAAACTCCAAATTACACAACCAATATGTCGAACGAAAATTCACAACTTGAAGAGGTCCCCATAAAAATATAGTTGCTCAGAGCAGGATTCGTCAAACTTTTAATACTGATATTTATATTGATAGTCAACAAATGGTAGTAGGTAACTCAATTTAGCTGGAAAATTATGCCAGGATTAAAGTGGCATTATTTTCTATTTATGAATTATCATATGGCATAATTTGCTACATATTTGAGAAATGAAAAAAAGGGAAGGAAATGGGAAATGCATACCATAAAAAATTTTTATTGCCTTGTCGATATTACATTCAGAAAGGAAGGTATTAAGTTTCAAAAAGTCCGTTTTAGCTCATTCACACATTCACGAAGTTGAACAATATTTTTAACAGCAGACCACAACCCCAGAGGTAACTACATTTTATCTCTGTTTGTTTTTCCTATTTTAGTTTGTATTTATTGGTGTATTTTTGGTATAAACATATAAGGAAAAACGTCGATTTTGCATTCATAAATTTTATTATTATATTCAAGGCTTCAATTCGTCTATGATCAAATTTTAAATATATGAAAGATATGAAACTCCTTAAATCGCTTAAAATGAAAATGTACTAAATTTCTATCTTGGAGATATAAGTGTTTTTATGTTGGTTGATTTCGAATCAATATCTTCGGAGTCGTTGTCCGTTTAAGACATTTGTCCGTTTAATAATTAATAAGCAATAAGTTGAGAATATTATTTCTTTGCATTTTCCAAAAGCTGAAACAAACAAACATAATAAACACAAATAAAGAACAAATCAAATTCAAGTAAAATAGAAATATCGATTTGTGAGACCCAATCAAAGGAATATCGATTTAAAACAACAAAAAATTGAATGATGCAGCGTCTACTTCGAAAGTTCGATTGCTAAAAGCTTAAATTCAATTTGGGTTTATCAATTGGACCAGACTCTCTAAATGGAAATCGCATGTAGTGGAGTTAAATAAAAACGTTCCCTGAAGTGGCGAGTGCAATTGAGTTATGTGTTTGTTGTTAGAAAATCAAAGATCTGTCCATTAGAGAGAGAAACGGAAACGAACAATTTCAGAATCTGATTAAATCTCGAGGGCTCTATGAGAAGAAAAATATAATGAAAAGAAAACATCAGCGTAAAATAAACATCTTAGTGCATTTGTTTTTGTGAAGTCATCTGCTTTTATTGGTAATTCGGTTACAATATCCTTTTAAGCTTTATCCGAGTAGAAATGTTTAGTGCAATACATATCAACCTAGAAATCTTCAATTCTTTTTTATGAAATTTTTAATTTGTATGGGACAAGTAGATTTAAAAGACAAACTACTTATTCCAATGGAATCTTGCCATAGTGTTCTAAAAATAGGGCTTTAAGGAGCGAATTGGAACTCGGTAATTGCTTTATTCCATCTACCTACATCTTCTAAAATTCATTTTAATTATATTTAATTTAGTATATCGGCTTTTCTTTTTGTTTAAGAAATGTATTATATAAATATTTATAATTTTACTTTTATGAATATATAAATTGTTATTTTCAATTAAGCAACTTCATGTGTTTATGTATTTTAACGTTGTGATTGTAAAAATGCGGCTTTTATAACCTGTGCTAGATGCAGAAATAATTACTGTTTCCCCTGCTTCTATAATGAATATCACCCCGACAAATGTTAATCATCATCATGAAAAATAATTTTATTTTGAATTTTAATGTACAAAGTCTTTTGGTATGCGCTTCAATTACAATCCTTTGCTGAAAAGTCCGCAATCCCAGTTTTTTTCCTTATCTATGCCTTTTGCGTACAAATAAATAAACAAAATAAAAAAAGTATCACTTCGCTTAATTGCGGACCCGAATCTTATAAAAATTGGGAAAGATCCGGAAAAAAGCCCCCGCACGCAGGAATTCGAACCCGTGACCACTGAATCAGAAGCCCAAGTGTTAACCACTACACTAGCCGCCGCTTTGGGAAAGTGCTACAATGAATGGGATTTAGAGCCGCGTAAAATTTTTTGTATACTATATAAAAGCGTGGCCATCTGGAGTTGCCAATTCGGGTACTTTCACTTGTAGCTAAGCCCTACATGTGCTACAAATTTGAGCGTAATCGGTGATGACGAGTAGGTGCCTTTTCCTTGTTAGTAATCATAATAATTTTAACTGTCACAAAAAAAAATTATAATTTCAATTTGATAATTGATCAGAATACAAAACCAACGCTTACTTTACACTATTATAACTATGATGTACAACATTATTATACCAATATAGGGCAGTTTAATATAAGTACTTATACTGATTTTTCAATTTCAGAATTATAAATAAATGTTCCTATATATATGTATATAGATATACATAAATAGACTATACTAAACCACATCAGTTGTAAGATTGTTTGGAATTAAAAGTATTGTACACAAAATATTATATTATATAAAATAATAATTATTAAAATTAATATTTTGTGCATAATTCCTTAAAACCTAAAAAAAGCCGTACAATTACTATCGTTAGGAAGATGAAAGTTTTTTTTAGACTCGGATCATTTCAATTCGATTCTAAAACACCTTAGTTTAGAATACATACTACAATTTTGGACCAGCATTGTTCATACGGATTAGCCTGCTGGGAATCATTTCGGGCTTTATAGAGCCCAAACTAACCCTCAACTGTTCAAAACTGGCAAAAGTTAACAAGTTTAAGGCGACTTTGGGCTAAAAATCTTCATATTCACATACATAGATAGCGTATTCATTCCCATCTAACCTAAATGTCCTAACTTTAGGATTTTATTTTTTTTTAGGACAGTAAATTTAATAAGACACCTTATTTAACATTTTTTATTAACAATTTTAAAGGAATTCTTAAATATTTGCAATCCATTACGATTACTGTCTTTAAATAATAATAGATGTCCTCAGTTCGGGTGGTAAATGTGGAATGCCTGCATTAATTGCCGTATTGTATATGCATATGTATATGGGAAACTAGGTCTAAATACAACAGTATGAATGTTGATGAGCTGCATCAAGACCCAAATTGAAGCCCATGTCATGCTGTAATAATGAACTGCTAAAGGTGGAACTGCAGCCACAGTGCACTCAATCAAGCGGGTGTGAAGGACAATATTGACAATGGGTTCGGCACTAGTTCATTTCGCCCAACAATATGACAATTGATTAGGCCCTCGTGCTGCACACGTGTGTAGCTCCCAGCTGTGTACCAATTGTCGGCATGACAATATAATTTAACAAGGTAATCCATTCGGATCGAGTGTCTTGAATGCGGAATATGTTTGAACCCTGAAAAATGTCCTACACGAAAACTGTCAACTTGAGAAGTTAGAAGTCAGCAGCTTGAATAGCGACATCTATTCAGATAGTTCGACAACGACGTTATTCAGCTTGCACCTGATTACATAGGGGGGCCATTAAATTTTCATAACCTTAGAAGGCGAATGAAACTACACAGAATGGCCTAGCCAAGGGGTGCCTATGGAGCGTCCAGTCGGGGAGTTTCACATAAACACATTATTAGTTCACCCTCAAGGCATCCAGAAGGGTATGGAAAAAAAAAATTGGGAGTAAATAACACTTTCCTATCACGTAGAAGCATTTATAGGGAAAACAGGACGGCCAAGTGCCGAGTCCTTTGACCCCTTTACTGCGTTCATAAATTCAGGTTTCTTTCATCCCGCGCTGGTTCATAAGACATTTGTATGACCGGCCAGTTGTCCATCCCCTTTCTATTTTCATTTTTTTTCATCCCTTTATTACTTCCTGGATGGCGGGAAATCCACTCCAAGTGGTCGTTCGATTTTTGGAACTCTATCGACCGACGGAAAAGGGAGCCCTTTTCAGGAAGCAGCCGCGTACGCTTGTCCTGCATGCGAATTTTTCCTCTTAGGGGACTTTTGAATATTCAAATACTCGCCGACGATGTCCCCATGTGAATGCCAACCGATGCGAGATAGAAAAATGCAACAGATAAAATTAATGGAAATCAAAGCGTTTCACTCTATAACTACATTTGACTAGTTAATGTGGGAAAAAAAATTTCGAAAATTCTGTAATCTACGAACATAGGGAATTTGTGGATACATAAAAATTAATATCGCTCCCAGGGATGTGCTGAAACCGAAATGTTGGAATATGTACTTTAGATTGATTGCCAGAAGCATTTTGACCGACGAAAGAATTTGTATATGATATTTTTCGCTAACTTTATATGGACACATTGAGGACTTTTTTTTTTAGGACTATATTGCGATACTGTGCACATTCTAGGAAGGGTTGAAAATTCAGGAGTAAATTCATAGCAAAAAATACATTTGGTTTGATTATAATTGGGTTATTTGTAATTTTCTAAAGGTATGTACTTTTGGCAAAGATTTTTGGGAAAAGCTATTTGCAAAATATTACTTAGAAGACAACAACAACAACAACAACAATGTATGAAATCGCTACAATTTTTCGAAGTCTACCGAATCAAAGTTTGAGATTATTTTGTTACATGATTTTTTTATAACTAGGACGAATAGAAACCATTGAATTTATTCCACTACTACACAATATAACGAGAAATATGACTTCAAACTTCAAACGCTCTAAGGCTAATAAAATCTTTGATATGAGGCCATAAAAAAGTCCCTATTCATAAAAAATCATGTCTTTTAACATAAAAATTAATTCCCCGCTCTGTTTAGGCAGACAAATTTAATTTATTTTATGATTCTATCTTGAACTTCAATTCATATATGCTGTTTGTGTATGAAAATAAGTTTTTGTTTTGCCTTTAACCATTAAAATTGTTTCCGAAACGAAGTTCTCATTAAAACAAAGGGTCTTTTGTCGGGAAAAAAAATATTTGGAATAAAAACATTAAATTCGGTTTTATTAGCATCGTAGCTTTGGAGTATGGCCCTTATTCTGGTTGTCATGTCTTATGCCATGTGACATGAGCCTACAAAATCGATATTTTCGTTGTCACTCACAATGACATTTTATTATTACAATATTATTTTTTATCTGCGGGTACGCACATTTAGGGGATGAAAACCACCCCTAAAGTTTACCCCCAAAAACAGTTTTTCCTAAATATTTCAAGTTCTAATGAATTTTTTCGAATGAAACAAAATGGAAATGATGTCTCATAAATATACTAACCTTTTGTAAGTAATCCGGTTCCGGGGGGGTGGAAACCCTTATTTTTTATTGCAGAAAAACGATTTTGTTTCATATTTTTGAGTCACAAAAACAGTTTTAGTTAAAAATCATTGAAAAATATTTTTTTACATACTATTTTGAAAAATAAAGTTGACGTGATTTTGAGTTTTCTCAGACATCAGTTTTTTCGTGAAAACCAGTACTAAGTCGTTTTTGGAGTCGCTAATTACGAATCTGATGTTAAATTTGAAAAATTCAAAATGGCGGATCCAACATGGCGGACAAACTTTTGAAAAATACACCAATTTTTATAAAAAAAAAAAATAAAAAAAAAAAAATAATAAAAGTACCCACTAAATGCGCGTATCCGCAGATAAAAAAAATACGTGTCTTTTATTTTTCGATACTCTATAACATATTTCAATTTCATCAAAATCGTTGAAATACCACTGAGAACGTTTCCTTGTGAGAATGAATACAATTAAAAACCAAGCAAAAACCAGCAAGTGCTGATATTAGATTAAGAGTTTAATTTAACAAGGACAGTCTGTTTGAAGTTAGCTAAAGTACAAAACTGAAATTTCTCATGGTTACGTTGAAGCCTGACTATAGGAGAGTTATAGGATACAGTAATGATCTAAGTGATCCATATGTAAGAACACACTAATTTAGATCATCCCCTAGGGTAGTTTTTAAGAGATTAATATTCACAAGTACATCAAGAGTAAATAAGTCGCGCAAAAGAATATCACAGCCGTCATAGCCTTCAATCACTCTAAATATCTTGAGATTGTCAGTATATAAGACACAATATTTATGGTGAAGTCATTAATAAATAACAGAATAATAAGTGGACCAAGAATAGAACCTTGGGGAACACCGAAAATCGGGAAAAAATTCAAATGACGAACCAGATTTATTTGATTTTATACAAAAATAAAAGGTAGGGCTCAAAGGTAATATGTATATAAAACGTTTTGTGAAATTCTTTAAAATTTGTATGATATGGTATTTTCCTGAATATGATAGGGTATCTTCCTTAATTTGTATTTGCGGATAATCCTAGAATTTAACAAATTTTAATTGAATATCGATTAAAATAAAAATTTCTTTGTGCCTTGTCGACTACTCTCAAAAAATCCATTAAACCAAATGGGAATTAACACTTCATAGTTCGGGACAAATCCATCCATTGTTTTAACATATAGTAATTTAAAAAGGGCTTTAAGATTCGATTGCTGTAATTTGGTTTGGTCCCTGGTCGCGATGTAGATGCAAAAACCGGCCTATATTTTGTTGCCATGATGCTGCGTCTATTAGTTAAAATAGATACGATTCGCTGCACTATAGATTCCATCTGTTGGCTGTTAAACAAGAGCGCCCCTGCCAGGGCAGTGCTAGGCCTGCATTTTATCAGCTTGCGAGCAGGCCAGCCAGATTACCAGGCGGTACAACATACAAAAAATGCCATTAAAATTAAAGGAAATAAAGTATAATATGTTGGGGCTTACACATGGCAAGGCGATAAGCTGGATCTGGATGTGGCTCAATTGGACTAGCGCCAGCTCTTCGATGCACTCTCCTCGGGCGGACGGCGGGCGCGGCAAAAAAATCCACTCGACATTCGAGTATTTTTCTGGATTCGAATACGAGCGCATATAGTAAGTATCTCCAGAGCGCGGACAATCTGGGAATCCGGGTATCCGGGAATCCGGGAATGCGAGGCCAGAATTGAAATTCGTGCTTCCCGCAGCGCTCTGCTGGGAGTAAACCAGGCGTGATATTGGGACAATTAGATTCCATTGAATTTCCTGGCGAGATAGCGAAATTGAATAGGCGAACGCCGGTGGTGGCCCCGCCGGTAAGTGGGTCAACTAATATTCCGTAAGCCCGGATAGAGCCAAATCGAATTTCACTCCGTTTAGTCCCAATTTATCAAGTGCGCCGTCCTTAAAACAGAGAATTCGAGTGACCACGTCAATTACTCGACGTCCCTGCCTGCGGCTGACGCGGCTGGCGCGGCGGTTCCAGCCGGGAGTCAAGATCCGAAAACTGTGGACCCTGGACCAGGACCAGGACCCGGCTGGATGTGATAAATAGAGATTGTTGTAATCTCTCAATCATACTTCCGACATAACATTTTGGCATCATATTGCCGTTATGGATACTCTCCCAGGCCCACAGATGGCAGAGCATGATTATTTGAAAATTTGGCTTATTCGGGCCCCGGGGATTTTTCCGTTTTGCCATCTTCTGGGCCGGGCTGTAATGGCATCCTCTGCTCCGGAAATTGCGTAAATTGATATTTCTTATGGAATTTGGGTGTCATTCTGTTTGCTTAAAAAAAAAAACACAACTCCGGCGTGGAGTCATTTGCGACCACACACAGTGGCAGTTTATTTAATGCAGCCCGCCCTGCTTATATTGGATTTCTCATTGCGTAGGCCTGGAAAATGGCGTAACCAGAAGATCAGCCAGGAAGTTAAACAGCCCCACTCACATAGGAAAAGTTTCGGGCAGATATTGATTTTGTTGGCTCCATATTCCCTTCACCTTGGGCGATGCTTCAATAACACTTGATTGCCACTCAAATTTGAATACGAAAACTTCAGTTTACTGGCCAATTATAATTTTGGCACTCGGAGAAAAATAGCGCAATTCGGCTCAGTAAATTGTGATTTGTAAATTTTTTTTTTCATTAGCACAGAAATTATCATACATTGTGCATTCAAGTTTCCCCAATACGTAACGAGAATAACGAAATCGGGCTTTGAAAAGTCTATGTATTTGTATACCGAATCGATTATACGTTTGAATCAAATCAAGCGACACCACATTTATCAAAATTACACCAATAGATTAGCTTCTATAGAGGAACATAAATAGAAATCCACATTCACATCATAGGGGTACCAAAACATAAGACATAAGAAAGAAGGCATACTAAAGGGCGGGCCATCTGTTGCTTTTTTTTAAATTACACATTATTTTAACATAGCTCTTTCGACCTCAAAAAATTGAAAGAAACTCAGTATCATATCTACAGGCTACGAAATAAATCGATTTAGGAATTATTGAAAACTTATTTCCAAAGTCATTTATTTCGAAACAGTGCGGATTTTGAAAAGAAGTTTTGGTTGGAGACGGTCACCACTTAGCTGTGATTTCACGCCATAGGACTTTTTTTTATTTTTGTAAGGTGTCGTTAAAGATCGATGTTATTCCGACAATCCAGAATGTCTGAATCGTGCACAATATTGACCGAACTATTCGTGAAAAAGGGCATCAAACCATCGAAAATGTACTGCAAAATTGGGTTAAGAGAATGGACTATTTCCAAGCTATTCGAGGCTACCATCTAAATGAAATCATATTTTATAACTAATCGGAAGGATTACTCTTTTCAGTAAATCAACAAACTTTTAAAAATATTTAACAGTGTTTGTTTTATAGAATTTTTCAAAAGAAACCAGCCGATGGCACACCATGTATTATAATTATCAAATTTCCGATAGATTAAAAATACTAAGGATTCCATTCTGATATTATATTCAAGATAAAGCAAAGAATACTTTAAAACGATTTTTGATGGATAAAAATATTCTAATCTGGATATCGATGAACAAATATCACAGTATTTATTAAATTCTAGGAATACTCCTTCTTTATCCACCGGTCAGTCGCTGTAAAATCTATTTCTTAAATGTAAGCCCAAAACACTACTTGGCATAGTCAGTCCAAAAATAGGAAAAAGTAATTGCAATTTTAAAAATTAACCAAGGCTATACTAGAAACAAGAATTCCCATATAAAAACTAATATACACAAATATGTTGATATAATATGTCTTTTCAGAAAGGAGAGAAATTACTATATTTAATTAAAACGCTTTAAATGCGAAATGGATTCCAGAAATTGTTGTCAAAATTAGAAGTTCTTGTTTGTACGAAATACTTTTACGCGGGTCAAGGAGAGTCGAGCAGAGTACGCAAATCAGAAAATCAACTCTAGAAAATAAATTCTATCATGCCTTAATAAAACCATCAACTTAAAATGAATCAAACATATTTATAATTGTGAAAATAAGAAAGAAATTCGGAAAATCTGTACCGAAACTATTTACAAAAAGGTATCATCTTTCTATCGAATCCGCGCGACTTTAATGTAATAAAACTATGAATTAAGTGAATTTGCAATTAAAGATAGTTCTATTCCTTGTGATTCACCAGCGAAGGCAAGGGAAGAGAAGTGTAGCGAACGTAGCCAAATTAGAGAATACCACAACTGAAACCGCATTACGCATGATGTGATTATTAATTAGTAACACTACTAATTAATAATCATTGTTCTAGAATATTGCCCAACTAATTAATACGAGTAATTGGTCAGGCATCATTTGTGAATACTCACATACTGTTAATTTGTGCTCCAAAAATTATGATTACTAAAGCAATCAGTCATTCATGGGCCAGAAATTTGAAAATACTCAGTGACGTCAAATTAAATCTTTGATTTTGTCTTGTTATCTTACTGAAAATTATAAATTTTTCGGTGGAAGAAAAAATAATTATGTCTATTTGAAAATATCGGATTAAAAATTAACTTTCAGTTATCTCAAATTATCATATTTATACCTTTTTGTCTTCATGGAAGTTTTGTATTAGAGAATTATCTGAAGAAGAAGTTCTCTTTTGAACTGAACTCCGTTTTTTAAATTAAGGGGACTTGACACACACAAAAGTTAAAATTTTGTTTTTGAAAATTGGAAAATTGAAAGGAAAAAAGTAGATAAATTAATTAGTCGGGGTGCCAGAGGTTTTCATTTCGTTGTTGGACGGAATTTGATGAAAAATGGCAGAAAGGGAAGGTCATTGCCCGTACAGTGACCCATTAAAAAAGTTACAATGAGCGAGGTCGGGAAGGTACTTTGTTATTGCAAAATAACTTTGATAACCCGTTATTTTTCAGTTTTCTTGGAATAACTCGAAAACGAAGCGTTTCAGCGAAAAATATTGAATAGAAAAGTTGTTCAGCTGATGATTTTACGTAGGAATACGGTTTTTTGATTAATTAAAAAATTGTTTTTCCCACCGAAAACCAGCAGAGAAGTAACAAAAATGCAAAAACAATAAGCATTAAAAAATAAAGGAAAAAAACGATTTCCATCGTTGATATTTGGGTTATTGATAGGTATTGGTATTGTTAACCAAATGCACCCGGTCCGGTTTTTCAAAAACAATATGGCGACCTATTGCAACATTGTTAAGTTAAAACTTTGGAACGCTGTAAAATCTGCATGAACAAACGGATCTTGATGAAACAATTTGGAATCGGTAGGTATTAACGGCATCTTTGAGTGTGCCAAATTTCAACAATTTTCAACAATTACTTTTTTTGTTATTAACCAATGTGTATTCGTAATTTCGTCAATTTACAACATTAAGCTTTGCAACAAAATGCATCAAATCATCAAAACTCGCTATTTTCGCGTTTTTAGTCACCACTGTAGGATGTTAAGAGTAATCAAAGCAATTTTGTTATTGTTGTAATGTTGTAAATTGACGAAATTACGAAGCACAGCAAATGGTTTTTGGTTAATAACAAAAAAAGTAATTGTTGAAAATTGTTGAAATTTGGCACACTCAAAGATGCCGTTAATACCTACCGATTCCAAATTGTTTCATCAAGATCCGTTTGTTCATGCAGATTTTACAGCGTTCCAAAGTTTTAACTTAACAATGTTGCAATAGGTCGCCATATTGTTTTTGAAAAACCGGACCGGGTGCATTTGGTTAACAATACCAATACCTATCAATAACCCAAATATCAACGATGGAAATCGTTTTTTTCCTTTATTTTTTAATGCTTATTGTTTTTGCATTTTTGTTACTTCTCTGCTGGTTTTCGGTGGGAAAAACAATTTTTTAATTAATCAAAAAACCGTATTCCTACGTAAAATCATCAGCTGAACAACTTTTCTATTCAATATTTTTCGCTGAAACGCTTCGTTTTCGAGTTATTCCAAGAAAACTGAAAAATAACGGGTTATCAAAGTTATTTTGCAATAACAAAGTACCTTCCCGACCTCGCTCATTGTAACTTTTTTAATGGGTCACTGTACGGGCAATGACCTTCCCTTTCTGCCATTTTTCATCAAATTCCGTCCAACAACGAAATAACCCATTTTTTGAACCTCTGGCACCCCGACTAAATGCAGACTTTGCATATTTATTTCTTAGTCTTCAAAGTATACAAAAAAACATTTAAGATTTTTCCAGGCTGTGTTTTGGCGGGTGGATTTAAAAAAAAAAAACCTTCAAAAATCACGGTGTACGCTCTTTTGAGTCACTGAACCTGACAAAAGAAAAAAGGTTTGAACTGGTATGAAAATATCTAGGGATTGAACCAAAAGGAAAAATGTTCATTGAAAAATAACAAAATTTAAAAAAAAAAAACACATGTTTGGTCCGGAAAATCTCATGCAAAATGGAAATTTTTCGGAAAATCTTTTTTTGGTCCGTAGAAAGTCAATGTGTCAAATAACATAGTTTAGTAATACGTCTGGATTAAGGGGGGATATACATTTTGAATGACCAAAAAATTCAATTTTTTTTTTTGCATAAAAAGTTAGTAAATTTCCCGTAGAATACGCTCCTGAAACCCTTTTTTCGAAATTCGAACTCCAAGTGTTTTTTTTTCATCGTTCCCGGGATTGCTGATTAAAATGTAAGTACGATTTTTCGATAATTAAAACTTTCAACGCGTTTTTCTCAAAACAGCATTTTCGGAGTTTATGGCGGTAATAACTCGAAAACTAATTATCCGATTGAGCTGAAACTTATAGGATTTCTTTATTATAGTATACCTTCTATATGAATTAAAAATTATTGTAATATTTTATTACTAAATATGGAAAAATGTGATAAAATGGCGGAGAAATTGTTGATTTTTTCGAAAAAGTTACGCCAAAAGTGCAATTTTTTTTTCACTTTTTTTGTAATTCATCTACTAACTGTGAATGTAATTAATGTAAATTTTTTTGATTTTTTGATTTCTCATCAAAATTGCGACCAGGAGAACCGTCACAAGCAAAATACAACGACTTTTTCAACACCATCTAACGGCCGCCATTTTGTTGAAAAAAATTAAAAAAAATTTTTTTTTGTATACTACTGGATACACTTATAATTGCAAAAAAGTTTCGATTGATTTGAATAAAAACTTCCCCTTGAAAAAAAATTTTCAAAAATGAGTTTTTTTTCTCGTTCAAAATGTATATCCCCCCAAGGGGAGGTTCTCATCTAGAACGTCAAAAAGTAGGTAAAGTTCGTGATTTTTTTGAAGGCAAATGACAAGACATAGGGAAATGATATTTGGCATTATCTTTTATTGTACATTTATCTGTACGAAAAAATTTTTTTATTCAAAAAAAAAAACAAAATGGCGCCCGTTATTCAACTTCTCCGGAGGCATGTTTTTCGAAAATTGCCCAGCTGCGTACAATTTAGGGGTCGCAGATTGGTCTGAAATCAAATAATGATGACATTATTATAAACTAGAATAAATTTGTCTCAGAAAGAGTGGACGACTTTCAAAAAAAAATTAAAATTGACGGAATGGCGCGATTTTGAAATTTTAAGGCCGTTTTCGGCCGTTTTTTTTCATAGTTTATCACTTACAAAAAGGAGATAATGTTACAATTTTCAAAATGTGCTCCACTCTTTCTATGAAGAAAATTGTTTACTTTAATATGCACGAAACTAGAAGTTGATCGGTTGAACCGTTTTTGAGTTATCTTGTACGCAAATTTGAAAAATCTTGAAAAACAAAGTTCCGAGATAATCGTGATTGAACGGCACGGCACAGGCTGAGCGCCCCACTACGATCATGACACCGCCACAATCAATGGGCTGTAGAATCCGTTATAGTGCTCGGATCAACTAAATATTTTAAAGCAACATTCTAGACATATTAAACTTTAATAATATGAAATAAAAAAAAAATCGAAAATTTCAAGATTCTAGATGAGAACCTCCCCTTAATCAAGCAATATTTGGTCAATATTAATGCTGTATTTTTAGTCTTCCTCTTAGTTGAACTTCTACCTTTCCGCATATATATTAGTGTACTAGTATAAGATCCTTGATCTTGTGTACCGTATTTTTCAGATAAATAAATAAATAAAATAAAATAATTATCAATTTCAGACCGATAGGTCCAATAGTTTTTTTAATCGTGTACACCTACTCTAAAAACGCGGTTTTGAGAAAATTGCATTTAAAGTTTTTAAAAGATATTTTTATAGGAAAAGCTTACATACATTTAATCTGCAATGTTTGCACCGAAACCGAATTGGACTTTAATATAATGAAATTCTTATTCTTGATATTTCCTATCAAAATCAATCATAAAATATTGACTTTTGGAAAATTTGGGTGTGGCAAGTCCCCTTAAAGTGGAAGTAGAAACAAGTACGTTTATCAAGAAATGGCATAGAAGTTTATATGGGATTGTGGGATAAGTCAAAATACAATAGAATTTCAATTCGCTGAAAAAGAAATAGTGAAAGATGCTGAGTATCAGGCATTATTTGTTCCAAAGCCTTTTAAAGCTCAGTTTTATATTATATTGTCGCCATATTGGATCCGCCATCTTGGATTCATAAATTTTGATAATATTCGAAATTAGTGGCCTCAGAATAATTATTGCACTAAATTTCATTAAAATCCGTTGAAATCGAGAAGTCTTCGTCGCCATATTGAGTCTGCCGTCTTGGATTTGTAAATTTTGATAACATTCAAAATCAGTGACCTCAAGATAATCATTGAACTAATTTTCATTAAAATCCATTGAAATCGAGAAATATAGGTCGCCATATTGGAACCGCCATCTTTAATTTTTAAATTTGGACAGCGGATTTGAAATCAGCATTGCGCAAAACCCCTATGTCCAAATTTCATGAAAATCATTTCAAGTTTAAAATTTTCAGGCGCAATCTTTGATCCGCCATTTTGAAACCGTATCTATTATTAAAATAAAATTAGCCTATATGTTAATTTGGAATATGTATTACCTTCGGACGAAAAATGAAAAATATCAAGCGTTTAGGCGTGATTGAGCAACAAACAAATAAACAAACAAACTTTCATTTTTATATATAGGGATTTATTGGTTTATTAGATAAGCCCATTTTAAAAGTACTGGAACAAAATTGTTTTTGTATTCCTATGTTAAGTAGCTAAACTAGACTCCAAACCCATTGAAAAAACTCAGCTTTATTTTCAAGTTATCTAAGTAGCTACAAAAAACATTCGAATGCACTTTACAAAAGAAAGAAAGAGTAATTTTCAAAAGAATAAAATGGAATTTGCAAATTCCATAAAAACCCTTTCATTTCTGTTTTCTTTATATTATAATCGATATGTTGGATTTATTTTCATATTGAAAATAACAAAATTTTGAAAACTATGTACTATCATTGGTGAAAGGTATTTTTCAAAACGAAAATATTTAATGTACTTGTAAGGTTTTGCAAAATTGACAAAATTATTGTGATAATAAAAGCCACTTCTTTTTTTACCGTATATTATCAAGGGATTTTTCAATCCAACGTTGAATTTGTTCATTATGATCGTTAAATTTCTCTCAGTGTTCAGACGTAGTGTAGTGTAGCTTGCAAAATATGAACTAAATTCATTTTTGTAATATAATTATTATTTTTTTACTGCTAAGATAGGATTCTAAATAGAGATATTTATAAAAATTCAGGGTATATAACTACTGTTTTACAGAAAAGGATCTGTTTATTTGATTAGCCCTTTCTTATCATCGCTTTTAAATATTCTTTTATTTTCTTCATCTAATTTTTCTATGGCAAGGCAAGGCAAAATTTATATCATCTCAAAACGTCTGAGATGTATGATCACAACTTCAATAGTAATTAACCCCAAACTCCTATAGGTCCTCGTCCTCAGATCCCTTGGGCAATAAGCCTCTTCCTGGCATTTCGGGCGTCCTTTTATTAGCACCCTGTAAACACTTAAACAATTAAGCTCCTGCCGGGCTCGGCTCGGCACACCGGAAATTGTACAGTCAAGTGTAAAGCAAAATTAATATTATCTCGACGGTCCCAAAAAGCCCTTTGCCGACCCCAAAATCAACAAATTTTCCGAACAAAATGATTCATTCTGCATGGGGGAGATAATGCCGCTCTGCTGCGACTAATATAATTTCGCATACTCATTTGTATATGTCGTTGTCGTTGATAGAGGTAATATTAAAATACGGGCGGGCGGTGGAAATTTCTATTCCCTTGGCGCAACGCATGGACTCATAAACTGAATGCAATTAAATTGAATTTATTCCAGGAAAAAATTTATAAGAGAGTAGAAAAAAAACAAAAAAAAATATGAATTGCCCTGGAAAATCGAGGAAGAAGAAATATAAAATTATGCAGATATTTTCACATCACGATATATGAGTGTATGTATGGCCTAGCAGAAAGCGCGGCTGAGCTGTATGAAACGCAATTTGTGAGAAATTGCAATCACTTCTTTTTATCATCAAAATTAAATTGCATTCACACTTCACTGTATTTTTGAATGGAAGAAAATATTTGAGATCAAGTTGTGTATCTACGTTGCATAAGTTCGAAACTCCCCGAGGTTGCATGAAAGCACGTCGCATTCATGTCAACTTTTGTATCCTTGCATTTCGGTGATTACCAACTTTTTGGATGATACTTCTATGAAAAACCACTTTTCTGCGGGCTCTTAAAGTCGAATGAATGACATCAAATATTTTTTGTATTTATTTAATACTTACCCAACATACGCTTGAATTTATTTCAGACGTTATTATTTTGAATATCTCCATTATGTACAATATATGAATGATACATCAACGTTTACAGTCTCGTATTCATTCCAATGTTGTTGGAAAAAGACTCCTATTCGATATTAAAGTTCAATCTTATAATTTGCGTGGGAAAGGAAAAGACCTTGATACAATATTTTTACATTAACGTTTATGGTGGAATTTGTTTTCTTTGCACTATGGATCGCTTTAAAGTGCTCGAAATAAAATTAAAATGGTAAAGTTAGCGTACAGTCGAAGGATTTGATAATCATTGTTATCACAAAGTTCAGTAAACTTTTCTTAAAAGCTTTTATAATATATAAGAATATTTTATTACAGGTCCCAAATATAAATATATATGTGAAAATAATGTAAACATGTATTAAATTTCCAATGTATCTGAAATTGAAATCGGATCCTTTTCAAAATTATTCATATCAAGCAAAGATTCGAAAAAAAAAACAAGGGCGCACATCGGCCACCCACTTTTATTTATATCTTGAAAGTAATACAAATAAAATATGACTTTTTATCAGATAAGAGGTCTTTGCAACTCAATTGCCATTATCCTGTTTTTAAGGTTGCCAGGGGATATGAAAGTGAAGGTTGACTTTTGATGAATTAAGAATATTTTTAAGTATGTAAGAACATTCTATAGGGCTGTGACCCGAACAATTTAATTTTAAGACGTTTTTATGTTAGGGCTTTTAAATAATCGATAATATCTTTTTTTTCTGCAAATTTCATACTTTAATCTTGAAACAGCCAAACAGTCAGACCTGAAATATGAAAATAATTTATCTACCTACATAAAATTCTTTAGAGATTATGTGGGTGAATCACTTGTAAACATCGACGATATAAATTCTTGTATAAGTTGATAAATCGGAAAATAAATCGTTACTTTGTATCGTACCATATATGTATATGAGATTGCATCATTGAAAATAGCCTTACAAGCTAAACGCAATTCTCTCAAACTTGACATTAATACGTCATTCTAATTTTTATATACCTAAATAAATAAAAGAGAATTTTCATCTTGATATTTTTTTTTGTAATACTTATATTCCTTTATCATGATATTCTGAAGGGTTAGAACATTTTAAAAATTATAAATAGTCCATACTTAATGAACGTAAATATCCTTGTAATTTATTAAGGAGGTATTTTCATATTTTCACGATGTTTGAGCCTTTGTGCTTTATTTTTCTAAGATAAAAAAAAACATTAAAAAAATTCATTTTTATTGTCGAAAATCTTGAAATTTTGATGGTAGCCAAAGCACGCATCTAAATTATAAATCCCTATATACATATATATATAAATGAAAGTTTGTTTGTTTTTTGCTCAATCACGCCTAAACACTTGCATCGATATTTTTAATTTTTTGTCCGAAGGTAGTACATATTCCAACTTAACATATAGGCTAATCTTTTTTCGGATAATACATAGGGTTTAAAAATGGCGGATCCAAGTTGGCGGTTGAACATTTTAAATTTGAAGCGATTTTCATGAAAATTGGTATACAGGAGTTTTGCGCAATGCTGGTTTCAAATCCGCTGTCCAAATTTAGAAATTCAAGATGGCGGATCCAATATGACGACCAAGATTTTTCGATTTCAACGGATTTTAATGAAAATTAGTACAATGATTGTTTTGAGGTCACTGATTTTGAATATTATCAAAATTTACTAGACTACTATTTTTGAGATAATATATAGGATTTAAAAATGTCGGACTTAAGATTGCCATTGAAAATTTTAAATCGAAAGAAATTTTAATGAAAATTTATCATTAAGGTTTTTGAGAAATTCTGACGTCAGATTTGCTGACCAAATTTAGAAATTAAATATGATGGCGACCGAAATTTCTCGATTTCAACGAATTTTAATAAAAATTAGTACATTATTGTTTTGAGGCCACTAATTTTGAATGTAAATTCAAATTTGAAAATTCATCATGGCGGATCTAATATGACGATAACGCGGCAATTAATTTCGAATCTGCTATCGAAATTTTAAAATTGAAGATGGCGGATTCAATATGGAGACGAATATTTTTGAAATAATTCTAGAGCATTTGAGAAGTGTTTAATAAATAAGATTTAATGCTGAGTTACCCATAAGGAAGTCTTAAACTACATAAAATTACTCCTCCTTTAATAATAACTCAAGTTTTTAGAAGGAGTACGTTCAACATATTACATGTATGTAAAATACTCGAAATAAAAGATAGAAATTTTCTTTTTTAAAATTTAAAAGTCCTGTAAAAGCCAAATCGTTTAAATCAAGTACATAATCGAGGTATAGGTGATTTTTTAAAAACGTCTTGATAAATTGATGTTAATCTAATAAAAGCTGCCAAGAAAAATGTCAGATTTATTGTCTTTATATTTTTAGATATGTATAAAATGATGAGCCCATCAACGTGACGTAGGCGTTTGGAGTAGGCATAGTCACTGGCTTCCCTGGATTATGAAAAAAGAAAGCCATTTCCAATTTTTGGAGAATCTCCTTATCTACATGCACCACAGAACAACCTGTCGTTCCTCATCAAAAAAAAAAAAAGAAATTGGCTTTTCGGATTTTCAACATCAATCTTCTGAGGAGTTATTAGTTCAATTTTGTGCCGCCACTGCACTGGCACTCGCTCGTTCGGCAAACAACTTATCTATCATGAATAGTGAGGCCTTCGCCTTCGCCTTCGCCTTCTTGCCAAAAGTCCACATTCATCTTGTTGACGACAACCCAAGGACATGTGTATACAATTAAGCTTCGAGCATATAATAGGTCCATTTACGGAATATCTTCCAAGTCAAATCAAATTCTGAAAAATCTGTATGACAACATGAAAGTTTCTTTTGAAATCGCCTTGAGACTGTGTGGGAAGGATGAGGTTTTTGCCAGAAGGAAGGAGCGCTACAAAAGGACAATGTCGTGGCGCTTTTTCAATGCCTTACTTTTGACTCTCACTCACTTAAGGAGGCCCAAATGGGAAATTATTTATTCAAAATAAAAGAAATCTCCGCTAAAAGCAAAAAATCCCTTCATAAATACTGCAAATTTGTTCGTATGTGGGGAATATGTCAACGATTTCGTAACAAAGGACAAGCTCTCATGTCATGTCGTATAGCATTACCCATACTCCCTGAAGTGTCTGAATTTTCTAGAGTTTCAAACTAAGGCTCCGTTTCCTCCACATGACCGTCACACTAAAAATTACTTCCCTCCGCCCTTCGCTATAGAGCCATTATTCATTTTAATTAACTCATAACTTAAGCATTTTCCGTTTGTAGCCACTGGTTTTTCTTCCGACCATTTGTGGCAATTTCTGCTCGTCGGTGGAAATAAAAGAAGAACGGTGTCATCCAGATAATGCAATTTTCCGAGAAGTTAAGGTAAAACTTTTTCGCGGTAAATCTCTATTTTATGTTTACAAAGAAAAGGTACACGAGATAATTTCCCCTGCCGGTCGGCTGTAATTGCTACAAATATGGAGGAAGCTATGCTAGAAGCAGAAAATATTGAGCAAAAATTTCACGTAGACTGTAAGCTCGTTTCGCTGTAATTAAAAGAAAACTTTTATCAGTTCACTGATGCAATCTTTGAAAATATAATTCTTCATTTTTATGTTTTTCTCCTGAATGAATGAGTGAAATCAAATCTTCTTAAAATCTTCTTCAAATCAAAATTTACTAATAATTTTTGTATGATTCATGTATTATTCATTAGGTTTACGAAAATTGTAATGCCTAATTTAATTTGTAAAATGTGGCAAAGCACTTTGAACTGAATTTAAACAAAATTAAATAGTCATAATGAATTTTCCCCAGTGGAATTGTGCAAACTGCAAAATGAAATATCTATTTTTAATGTGAATGACTCAGAAATTAAATATTAATTAAATTTGTTTTATGAAAACTCGAATTATTTTTGGATGTATTCACTTTTAAATATTTTACCAGAAAAAGAAAAGCATACTTTCTTCCAGAAAAAAATTTAAATTTTAACCAAAACGAAGCACCATTGATTTCTGGTGTATGGTGCCCTGGTATTTATTTGGATGAAAAGCTTATATTAAAACAGAATATGAAGTGAATGGAGAGATCTTAGCAAAGATAAATAAATCAAATTGTTATACCATTTAATTAACCGAAACTCCATCCTCAGTACTGAAAATAATATAATACTGCAGCAATATTTCAAGCAATTGTGCTCTATGCTTGTTTGGCTTGGATTCAACTACCTAAAGATGCACATCATGCAAGATCATGCAAAACAAAATTTTAAAAATAATTTACAATTTGCCTTGGCACTACAATACAAACACAATTCACCAGAGAGTCAATCTTTGAGCCAATCTCATCTAGTACTACGTATACATGGAGGATTGAGGGATCGAGAGATTGAAAGATCGATGTGCGGTATATGACCACACCGGATCGAACGATTGAAACCTCGAAATGTGATCGAAGTGACAGATAAAATAACCTGCAAATATGTGAAGTGAATATCGAGGAGAGCAAGGATCTCCTCATGTCCCCACAAATATCTCTTATTCATAGCCTTAAAATAAATAATAAACTAATAAATTAAATCACAGATTACGTCTTGCGTCTTATTATTACCTTTGCGAGTCACCACACAGCAGTTCAGTCACTTCAGTTTTTATTTGCGGCTGTCACCACACAACCTCAAAGAACTTCAAAACTTGAGCTATCAAAGCTATTTCGATCTTTCCATCTCTCGATCCGCGTTTATATGGGATAATTTCGATTCGATCCAGGTCGAGAAGTTGGATCGGATCCAGTCGAACTTGTTTGGATTCGATCTGCGTCTACATGACATTTAACTGGATTGAATCCAGATTGAATCTCCGCATGTATACATAGTATAGGCCAAGCCACTAAATTCTGTGATAAATATTATAATTAAAATATTAAGAATGAACTAGGGAAAATACAACAATAATGCCCGAAATAGGTTTATACATATTAGAATAAGTGAGGATAGGTTACGATTAGACAAAAATTATACACAAAGAGGTTCTTACCCGCCGTATTTCCTCGTACAAGACGCACCAAATGATCAATAATAAACTACACTCCGCACAAAGTAAGGTATCCCAGTTGTAAGAAAGTCTAAATTCTGTACACTAAATCATATACTTATATGTAAAAAACTGGATAGCATATGTCACCAAATAAATTCAATTCAATTTAGTTCATTTATACTTTTATCCTTGTGCCAAGTGTGAAGTAGATCTTTCAAAGAAAATATCTTTAGGATTTTAAAGAGGATAAATTTGTATTTTGTTTTTATCATATCTATAAAATACGGATTGCTTTAATACTTTCAAAAATAATAGCATCTTACCTGCAACGTCATCGCATATAATTTTTTAATGTATCAATCACCTGCCTATGACAGTAAATTTGTTTATACATATAAATTTTATGTCTATTTACATTGATTTTCACAATTTCTGATTTTTACTTTACTAATTTCAAATGAGTTATCATAGTTTTGAAGTGTACTAATATGATATTAAAAATTGAGATTTTTAACTCCAAACTAGCGCTTCAAAGTATCCAGATATTTTGAATATCCATATTTCCGAAATAATTCTGGATTCAGACTCCGAAATCTGGCCTGTCCGAATTCTACCTCAGATTTGATCTATTCGGAAAATTTGGATTTCAGATATTTGGAGCATATCTAACATTTTTCGCAGATCAACGTTTATACAATATTAAACGCGAAAATCACATACTATATTTGTTCGAAAAAACTTAATTTCCTGTGTTTTACGCATTGATAATATTCAATTTTCCGCAACAGCTATTAGTTTAATCGATATTTATTTTAAGATATCAAATTCATCAGCACTATCCGGATAAAACTATCCGGACCCACAAGATTTTAGTAGGTGTCGTATCCGCTGATTTCAGATTTGCTATAAAAATTTTGGAATTTGAAAATGGGTATACTGTAGGTATATGTAGGTGTTAAGAATCGTATATATAAATATTATTACTAAATTTAAAAATCTAGATGTTAGAGATAATAGTGATACAAAAATTTTATGAACAAGGGTAGAAGGTGTTATTTTCTTACATTTGCAGCATTAAGGGGTTACATGGGTCTTAAAGGTATAAAAAAAACGACTTCTTTAAAAATTTTATTTCAAAAACGAAAAATCTTTTTTATTTAAAATTTAAACATATGAGAGTAAAGTACTTAAAGTACTTGTAAAAAATTGAAAAAAAAATTAAATTTGACATTGTGACATGAGTTTGAATCAATTTTCGTCTCAAATTTTTATGCGTTTTTCCGATTCTCATCATTTTTAAAAGGTATTTTTCGTATAAAACAAGAACGACTTAACCGAATGAAAATTCCTTCGTTCAATCATGAAACAATACTATAAAGAATAACTGTGCAAAGTTTCAACCAAAACGGTCAATTTATTTTCGAGAAATCGTGTCCACCGCAAAAAAAAAGGTTGACGGCGAAAAACGGCTGGAAAATGGAAAATTTTCAATATTTTTGGCTGAAAATTTTTTTACAAGTACTTTAAGTACTTTACTCTCATATGTTTAAATTTTAAATAAAAAAGATTTTTCGTTTTTGAAATAAAATTTTTTACAAAGTCGTTTTTTTTATACCTTTAAGACCCATGTAACCCCTTAAGCAAACGTACGTTTGCTCTTGAAGGACTTGTAGTTACCTCTTCCATTGGTTTCCATTTGTAAAAAAAACCCTTAACTCACTGGAAATCCCTAAGTGTCTCTTTTTTTATGCATGAATCATTGCCCTTCGTAAACCGAACCCAACAGCCACACATGTGTTCACACATGGTGTCCATATGCCTCTCTACGTGAGAATCCTCATTGCTTTCTTTAAACATGCTCTGGGGTGATGCAATGAAAATGACCTTTGGGATGAAAGCATCCCCTTAAACGGATAAATTAGAACGCAATTTTTCCATTCGAATGCATGCAATGGAAAACCGATTTTCTGAAATTGCGATAGGGTCGCACGCCCATTCGAACAAAATGTGTTTGCAAATAAAACACACAAAGCACTGGCTGTGCTGTCCCCATAAATTATGTAAACCAGGTGCTGGGAACGATCGCAGAACGATAAAGTCGAACCTAACCACTTCCTCGAATCATTTTTCACCGGGATACTTTCCAATTTATTCTTTATGCGGATGCTGCAAGGACCACGCTTCCGGACTCAACGCACGTACCCGGAAATTTGATGGCGGGTGATTCTCGTCTGCGGTATCAAATCTATTAGAAATAATTGCAAAGTGGCCGTGGAGAGTGTGTGCATTGCATCGGCATTCCTAATTATTTCTGCGCTGCGCGGCAAAATTCACTTGGGCCACATTTAGTCCCCTGCGGAACTCCTGATGTTACGACCACTGCAGTAATTGTGCCGCAATTCCACCCACAATTACCCCAGAAGGGTGTGCGCGGTGGTTTAGTACGAGAGTCTTCTATTTTTATATCAGCCTTCTTAGAAATCAATCCTATTTCTTGGGTACAGCTCCGCAGTGTCTTGAGATGGGCTGATGAGCAAAAATAAACCGGAGGCAACCGTCCTTGCCTTGTAGCAAATGAGCCTGCAAAGGAGGAAGTCTACAGAAAAATTAATTTAGGTCCTAGAAAAAAGCGGCCCTTAGCAACTCTAAATGGCGAAATGGGATTACTTCCATCAGTTTCTTGGGTAAATTGGAAGAATTTTCAAATTGAACACCACTGCAAATTTCCAATTACCAAGCAGCTTTCTTTCAGTTTTCAGTTTCGAAAAGTCGAAATAGTTCCTTTACTTTTATCACGCACGACGGTCCTATTATTTCCGAATATCTGATTTTGGAAGTTTGAGTTTTGAGACTATAGTTTATATCTTATACGTATTATAAAATGAGTTTTGTAAAATCTCGAAAAAATGAGTAGTTGTAAAATAGTCAAGATACAGTTTAGGAAATAGCTTTGAAGCCACTCACTTAAATAGACTTTTTTTTTAACTAAAAGCAAACAAACACATAAAGTACAGTGTGTTGGTTATATATTCTTATGATACATGTAATTACACAAAATAGTTCAAACATTTTACAGTTATTGAAAAAAAGTATTAATGAATTCATATTTAAGAGGAAATAGCTATAGACCCACCTTATTTTTCCTCAACAATAGTACGGTAAATATATATAATTTTTTTTTTGAAATTACTTCAAAAATACGGTCTGGCATTGAATTTATGTGGACTTGAAGGGTTTCTAAAGGAATGTTGTTCCAAACTTCTCGAATGGCTGCTTTAAGGGGGTAGGCCAGTGAAAAAAAAAATTTTTTTCGTTTTTTTGTTTTTTGCTTAAATCTACTCTACTACACCTAGAAAATACTCCCTTAAAATATCTAAGCAAAATATTGAATAGTTTTAAAGATACAGAGCGTTTTCGAGAGACGTGTAATCCGAGCGCTCGAAGGTCCCCTGTCGTGTTTCGGAGCAAGAAGGACTCTTGTATTTCTGTTTGCTTCGCCCATTTTTTTTCGGTTTATAACGGTCTAGGTCCTTCTGCTTTGTATTTAAGGTTAGTTATGTATTTAGGAGGCATCGCGTTATGTATGGAGCAGGCATCGCTGACTAAGGTAAAATTAATTTTTTTAGCTTTTTTCCGCATAAAAAACTTTAAACGCGTTTTTCTGAAAACAGCATGTTTTGACTCGGCGGACGTCAGATCTCAGAGTCTTTTGCTCCGATTGATCTAAAAATTTACCTGTATATTTCTTGATTGTGTATCTATCGTCGGAACTAGAATTATTAAAATCCATTGTTTATTTACAAAGTTATAAACAAATTAAGCATCCGAAAAACACCCGAAAAATTCGAAATGCCGCCATTTTGTTATTTTTTATTGAAAATTAATAATTCTAGTTCCGACGATAGCCAATGTTCTACAGATTAAAACCTCGTTTGAATTTTTTGTTTCAAATGAACTGTTGCAGAGATTCGACGTCCGCCAACAAAAATTTTTTTTTTTTGGAGCGGCCATTTTGTCGGCATGACTCATCGAAAACAGAAAAAAAAATGTTTTTTGTGTTTTTTAATAGTTGTACTATGATATGTCAAAAAGTTTTTTAATAAAAATTGACTTCTAATATGAAAAAAAAAATCGTTGAAAAAACAGTCGTTTTCACTGGACTACCCCCTTAAGCTCAAACACATTGTTGAATTGACATCCTTGTTCGTAGACTCGACGGGTTAGGATCCCCCCAGGTTTTCAATGGGATTTAAGTCGGGACTACACGTTGGCTATTCAAGTATTTCAATGTCCCGACTTTTTAACCACTCCATGGTATGGTGCGAGTGATGTACTGCCGCATTGTCCTGCTGAAATATAAATTTTTCTTCGATGACGTCATCTGTAAATGGTATCAACACATCATCCAGAAGATCGGTGTAGTTGTTCGAATTCATTTTGGTCGAAATCCAACGCATTGGGGTTTTTCCAACATAACAAAATGCTGCCAACTCCATGACCTTTCCACCTCCAAAATTTCTGCTTAAGCAAACCTCCTTATGCTTGCTTAAATCATGCCAATAAAATTGGAAACTGTCAGGTCCGTCCAAATTAAACTTTTTTTCATCACTAAAAAGGACATGACGCCATTCATCTTTCCAGGACATGTACTTTTTAGCGAACATTAAACGAGTTTGCTTGTGTTTGTCAGTAAGTTTGAGTTTTGGCAATCGTTTTGTCCACTTAACTTTCTGGGAACAATGTAGAATTTGTCGGACACGTCTAACGGTAATTGGTAAATTTAATTTCGCTTTAATTTTCGACGCCGTCAGCTTTTCCTTTACAGCTTTTTGAATAATGTTGTTTTTGTTTCTTTCACTAATTTTTGGTTTCGGTCCTGGATGTCTTTGTTTTCCGTATTGGCTTCTTGAATTTATATAATTGTTGACAACTGATCGTGACCTTCCTATTTTATGCGCGATCTGTCTATTGGACATTCCTAATTTTGATAATGCCTCAATTTTCCCGATCTCTAGTTCAGAGAACTTAGATCCCCTAGGCATTTTTAATTTTTTATTTTTTGTTCTGTTAAAATTATTTTACTATGTTAAATCAATGTATTTTATTCACTAAATCCGTATTTTTACTTACTTATAGTGCAAAAAGTCACACTGGCTTTATATCTATTTCCTTCGAAAGTCGGTTCACAAATGCGTTTTCTCCGTATACTTCCTAACTTGTAATAATTTGTGTAACGGTATATCGGTATCAAGAACAAACATGCTTCAGTAAATGTAGGCAATCAATCGCTCTCGTAATGTGCATTGAAAATACGTTTCACAAATAAAATCACGTGGCTTTATAACTATTTCCTCCACTGTATAAGTAGTATTTAATTATGACCAAAAAACACCATTATGCAAGCGTTTCTTATACGTGGATTATTACATATAACTTGCTACTTGCATTACAAATAATAAATAATACATTACATATATTTTTAAACACGCCTATATAATAAATTTAAAAAAAAAATTAATTAATACATAAGGCTCTTGAAAAAATCCTCATGGGTCAAGCAAGCCGCATCCGAAACAAAAACAGAGAAGTTTATCAAAAGAAAGTGCAAAAGTTCTTTAAAAGTATTTTTTTATAATGGATACAGATTTAAGCTTTTATTTGAGTCGCGTTATAAGTTCGTATGACAATCTGTTATTTTTTAATGATTTAATACAATTTAAAACATGGCTCAAATAAGGTCTTTTTCATTTTTTTAACCCTATTTTTCACAAAACCGTGTTGTGATGTGCTATTTTCGTTTATCAACTCAGAAAAAAATCCCTTAGAAATGATGTATCGCGTTTTCGGTTGCAAATAATAATATATTATATATAATAATAATAATAAATAATATATGATACAATGTTCTGTATGATGAGTAATTTGATACTTTTCTTTTGTATAATATAATTTTTTAAGCAATATATTTATTTTAATTTTAGTTCAGTCGGTCTGTATTAAGTTGCGTTGCTGGTGAACAGACAGACAGACGGACTACAAAATTTCATTTATGAAAAGGAAAAATATAAATTTTTATGAACTCTTTGGAAGAAAAATTAAGGTAAAAAGGCACAAATTTCAGAATTCTTATCTTTTATAATTCAAATGCCTACAAATCAATATGTTTTTAATATCACTGAACCAATTTTGTTATAGTGACTGAAAAAAACGTTTAATGAAAGTAGTTAATAAACACTCACGAATTTGTTCAGACTTTTTGAACAATCATTGCGAAAGTTAGAGAGCGCGGAATGTACGTTTTGCAAAAGTGCTTATGCTATATTTTAGTTCATGTTTTACCATGTCCTCTAATTTCAAATTTATAGTGTTAATACTTTTTACTTAATATAGTGTATGCAAACTAGAAATTATGCCCTCTATTAAAATACATAAATCAAATAAATGAAAAAACCCTGTGACTAGACAAGTATAACTTTGATGAAATTATACAATTTCTGTCCACATTTATGTGAAAGGGAACTTTTCAAAAACATTAAACTGAGAACGTTGATGAACTCTAATTGCCCTCTTCACAAATGTTTTAATTCATAACGAAATCATGGGAGTGGCCTGAACATGGCATCGTGAAGCTCGCTGCATGTGGCTGAGGTTATCATCGGAGCACACCTTTTCGGGGCGCAACTACGACTCGTTGGCCAAAACAAATCCGACGAGTGAAGTTTCCATTCAGTCAAGCCACCGAGAATATCCAGCATCCAGCATCCAGCATCCGGCATCCGGCATCCGGCATCCGCAATCCACTGCGAACCATCCGGACGTATCCTAAGTTTTGAGCCGAGGTCTGATAGCGCTCCTGCAATAATAAGTTTGTGTGGTGCACCTTATTTAATATGCAAATATGTATTAAACTCGAAGCTGCTGGCACACGTTATTTATTTGCAGACTGTGCCGGATGGAAAGATATCCCAGCAGGAACTGAATTTTGCAAGGGCCTTTCGTTATCCGGCGAAAAGTTACGAGCGAAGCAATGTCACTGTTTAATTAGTTCCCTTGTGGTGCCACTTTAAAATCTTATCCCAGAAAGACATGTTTTGAAGTTAGAGTGTCATCGTCGTATTTTGGTGGAATACACATTTTCATATTGCGACCATGTTGCGTAGATTTGTATGATATGGCATAATGAAGAATTTCAGAAAACACAAGTGACCTGAATTTCAGGACACACTGAGTGAAATTTACTAGTCATTGTGAAATTGAAATATGTAACATTTATTTTGGTAAAGCAAACTTTTAAAACCTAAAACAAGAAAGGCAAATAAATTAACACATAAATGTATGTATGTTCATACATATCATTTAACATGCTTTTTATATTATAAAATATTGCCTTATTCCGGACAGACAGTTTCAGCTAAAATATTGCATATAATTATTTTTTGTTCACAGATTGGCATAACCATACAAGAAGACATACTTATACAAACAGATAGACAAGAGTAGAAGGATCACATAGAGAAAATATATTATGACCGAGTTAAGCTGCGAGTAATGGCATAATAAAAAATGAATTTATTATTAATACTGGCTAAGTTACCCGGTGTTGTCCCGACGCAATCATTCTTCTAAAGAAAGCAAAACTTAATCATAAAATTAATTCTAAAAAGTAGGTATAAAAAGTACAATAAAAATATAACTAACCGGGAGGATAAAATAGTGTTGGACATTTAATATTAATCACTTGTAACAAATGTGATTTGATATAACAGAATGATACTTTTGATTTATAATAATAAATACTTTTGATTTATCACAAAAAATTATATAATAATGTAATAAAATAGATTCTTGTGTCACACTTTTCATCTTCTTCAATATGTCACATGTCATGTCATGTATCACATCATGCCATGTCGGGTCTAATAAGTCTTGTATCTTGCCACGTGTCATGTCTTGTGTCTTGTCATATGTTATGTATTAAGTGCATCTGATCAATTCATATGTATCGTGTCATATGTCAAGTCATGTTGACTTGTAGTATGTTAAAGTAAAAAAGTAGCCGTATGTCAAAACATTTTCTCGGTCGCTTGTACTTCCAAAGATATTTAATTTTAAAATTGTCAAAAGTGACATTTTTCCCCCGATATGCATATTTTCACTAAATTTGGGTAAAAATTGTGGAGCAAAAAATATTTTCCAATAATTCGTTAGTTTCAAGGATTCTTTAATAATTGTTTACAATACAAAGGTGAACAAATTTTAACTCAAGGGGGTAACCCACTGTTGAAAAAAAAAAAAATTCAATTTTTTTCTTTTTATATATTTCGATCGATTAGCACTTCAAGAATACATATGTGTGTAAGATTTCAGATCGATATCTAAATAATTGTTCTTTCTACAGCTCTCACAGTCCACCTCCGTTCAACTACGATTTCGGAGCGCGCGCGGCCTTATAGCCGCTTAAACAGCTGCCGCGTGTATTACCTATTATAATACTTTCTAAATGTATATTACATAATACACTAGTACATAGTTATTTATTCTATTATAATTAGAAGGTACCCACTATCACTTGGGATTCGCTGATTAAGGGTTAGTTGAAAATTTTTTTACTTATGTCACAAAATTTCTTTAAGAAAACTTTAAATGCGTTTTTCTCAAAACGCTCTTTTTCAGTGCGCGTCGTAAAATTGTGAAAAAACTATTGGGCCGATTTACTTCAAATTTGCATACACATTTATTAAGTACTTAACTATACACAGAAATTTAACGATCATAATGAAAAAAATGCATATTGAATTGAAAAATCCCTTGTCAATATACGGTCAAAAAGAAGTGGCTTTTATTATCACAATATTTTTGTCAATTTCACAAAACCTCAAAAGTACGTTAAATATTTTCGTTTTTTTTCTCACCATGACTACTATCATTCAGTATGAAAATAATATCGAAATTCAACATATCGATTATAATGTATCGAAAATAGAAGTGAACATTTTGTCGATGTTACAAATTCCATTTTATTCTTTTGAAAATTAGTTTTTCATTTCTAAAGTTCATTCGAAGGCTTTCTGTATCTACTTATAGATAGATACGGGTGAGTTTTTACATTAGGATCAGGGTCTAGATTAGCTACTCAACATGGCAATACAACAACAACGCCCTTGTTATTCCAAAAAGGACGTTGTGGTTGTATCCAAAATGACATGATTTCGGCCGTCTGGGACATCTAACTAAAAAAACAAAAATGGTTGCACACTCCTGTGCCATTTCCTGCTAAAAGTAACTTGTTAAGATAACGGAGAACCACTTCGAACAAGAGCACAAAAGAAACTGATAGTTCTCTAATACAGAACTCCCATAAAGACATCAAGTTATTGTTAATATGAATAGAGCGAACTGAAAATTAATTTTCAATCTGACAAAATTTTATAACGTGAATATTTTCAAATTGACAGAATACTTTTTCAATATGCGAATATTTATTCCACTCAAAAATGTATAATTTTCAATAAGATAACAAGTCAAAATCAAACATTTTCAGGGAAAATTTGTATAAACGAAGAAATATTTTGAAATGTACAAAAATCTTTCTAATGGTTTCATTAGTGGAAAAAGTAATTAATCATTTAAAAATATATTTTTTAATTTGATAAAACATTGTTAGTTTAACAACAGGACATTTGTCGAGTGTGCTTTTGCTTAATTTCCTATAGAAATAATTGTTTCTTTGAAAATTTTTTTATTTTGGAGATAATATATTTTCCGTTTAACAGTAGAGCTCTTGTTGGGATTTTGCAAAAATTATTTTTTCAATATGAATGCGACATTTCTCTCAGTGTAGAAATAACCTATTATTAGAGTAAAAAAACAAATTTTGTTGATTTAGGATCAACTTTTTCGTGTTAAAACATAAATAATAATAAAATCGATACATCAATGTTCGAACGTGCACTAAATCATCAGATTTTTTTGCTCCAACAATAGGTTATTTCTATCCTTTATAACAAATATTGAAGGATTTTTCTTTGTGTAGAGGTGCATAATTTGGCCAGGATTTTACGAGGAGCAATTTGTATTTTTTTTTTGGACTACGTGCGCGCTGCATCGTGACGGCCGCCATTTTGTTAAAAATTTTTTTTTTATAATCACAATAAGTATAAACCTTAATCCTCTGTAAAGAAGTGTGGGAAAAATCGAAAAGATATGTGTGATAGTTTTTTTTTATCGATTTTTTAAAAAAAGTTCCATTTTTTGGGCTTCAACAGTGGGTTACCCCCTTAATGTATTTACAAATTTGTAATAAAACTTTGACGGAATATGTAGAAAATAGCAATATCTCAGAAAGCCGAAGCGTAAGACAAATTTTTGTTTGAATATTCTTCAATTTAGACCCCTATTACGTCTCATCAAAATGCATGAAGATTTTAAACTCAACCTGTTTCAAATTGTATAATCGAGCAGCATTCAGACCTACCCGCCTCGAAAAAACTAGGGCTAGATCAAGGACTAGACCTGGCAAGCCTGAGATTTACTAGAGTGCTGATTACACAGCCTGAGTAAGCACGGATCAGGTATGTATGTAACGCCATTTCTGAACCGGCAAGCATCCAACTGACAGATCTGATCCTGGTAGGCTATAGTATCAGGCCCTAATTAAAAAAGTACATTTGGCCTGGATCAGGTAATTTAATCGGGGTCAGGTTATGGCCCTGATAGCACAATAAATAATGAAAACACCACATTGCGGAATCCCTTTTAATACTAGAACTACCGGATTGCAAGCTTGTAATTTTAATAATTTTCTGTACCTTTAACGTAATATGCTTTCAATTTTGAATTCATTATTATAATATAAATGGAGAAGTTTTCTACATATGTTGTTATTTTTAACCTTAATAAGCTTTGTCATAAATCATAAGAGATAACTTTGAAAAATATAATTGATTCAAGAAAGGAATTGAGTACCCGCCAATTTGACAGCTTTTGGTAATTGTAGTGTTAAGCAATAACACAATAAATTATATTCATCATCTTTTTGACGGTTGTTTTCTCAGTAACTAAATTTTTTATTTCACTGCCTTATTACATCCACGTCAACTGTCTTTATAACTTATTTTACCTGAAATTGAAGTGCGATAAAATGTAAAGGTTATATTTAAACTAAATTTCTGAAATAAATTCTAGGAAAATAAGCCGTGACAAAAACATTGCATTCAATGGGATTTTCCAAGGTCCTTTAGTAGATTCACCTAGTCATAAATAACATCAAAGGTAATGTTAAAAGAATTAAATACTCGCCTAGAGTGAAAAAACAGATTTTCGCAATTTATTCACATCAAAGAGATTGGCTTCTTTTGTTGGCTGTTTTTTGTTTGTTTGTTTGTAGTCGAGGTCCTCCAAAAAGTCAAGAAATTGTTTTATGTGTCAGCAAAAAGTTCATGGAAAAGGCAAAACAATAGCACAAAAGACGATTACATCCTTACCTGGGAAAAGTTTCCTTTTGGCTTTTCGTCTGTATGCTAACTTAGTCAGCCAATTGATTTATTGAATGACTTTTCTGTCGTAGGACTGAACTTCAAAACTCGCAATTGTTTTACTTTACAGCCGGAGTTAGACGTATTGCTTGGATTGCTTTCCGAATGTCCCTGAAAGGAAGCAATCTAAATGCTAAAGAGGCGAACTATTTAACATTTTCCACATTTTCAAAATGTTTGCGTCGATTTTATACTTTTTTTTTCTCTCTCTTGCAATAAGACGAAGGAAAACATTAAAGACCGATTAACATAAGTGAGACCTGTCGCTGTCGAAGGTAATTCACTCGAAGTAAACAGCCAAAATAGGGTCTTAGTAAATGTGGAATAAAAACAGTGGGTTTTGCTGGACACGAATTTGGAACACGTTTAGGGAATTTAAAAGTTCCTCTCAGTCCTAAGGAGCTTTCGAATTTTTTTTTTTTTGCGGAAATAATTACTAAAGAAAAACGGAAACTGGAAAAAACTCTGAAATTATTTTAAGTAATGAGAAGTTCCTCTCGGAGTCAGTGGGGCATTTTCCTGTACTTTTTCTAGACGGAATTTCTTTTCTCTGTGAGTCTTACTTAAGTGAATTAAATTAACAAGGAATCGAGGCATTCAACAAAAGATTTTTCTACGTTTTCATTTTAGCAGAGAGTCGAGAGCAGAAAAGTTGAAATGAATTAAGGACTCCGGTTGAACAATGGCAGGACTCCTCTCGGAACAATGGAGTCCAGACTATAGTTAAGTGACAGGGGAAATTTCATTAAATTATAAACAGTCAGTAGTATTCACTAGAAGGGGACTGCTGTCACTGACGTCTTACCTGTCCTTTTATGCAAAATTATGTATGTATTATATGTATATATGCGCATTCTTATCTAAGAAGTTCATTCCCCGAAGGATGAGATGGAGCCATTTTGAACTTGTGCTGACTTCGCTGTTGACCTAATTCCTTCTAATTAATCTTCCCTCGTGTCAGTTAAACTGGGCAAGATATGAATTATATTGAGTTGGACGTTATTCCTTTAAGATGCCAACAGACTAGATAAATGGCCCTCAGGTTCCACTGACACGGGGACGAATGCATATTCATACCGCCTGGCAAGATCTTGAGAGGACCCTGTTACTTCTTCTTGCGAGACGGACTTACATACAGCCGTACATACGTTTCCAGATGCTTTACGACTTCAGGAAAATACGTCACTTAAGAATAAGTGGACCGGGCTGTAATCACTCATTCATCAAAGCTGTAGTCATCTTAAGGGGATATGGCTGTACAGTTGGAGTGTAGCTTAAGATTTGTGAGTTGAGTTATCACTTGTTGCCTTTTTAGGGCCTTCAACCAGAGGCAATTTTATGGACGGTTCTGTATAATAAAATCGTCTACATGAGCGTTCAATTCGTTTTTATCTTCTTGTGTTTTATATAGCCCAGTATAGTTATAGTCACAGGTCACAGGTAATAGCAAATCTAATTGAGATTTTCTCTGGTTTTGTTAAACCTCGAAAACGATCCTCTGAGGGCATATTATGAAAATCGATTTTCAGTTGACTCAATTCAGCTTTAAAAATGTATCCTAGATGTCGAATAGTTTGGAAATTGACTTATGAAATAGTCCCCCAGGATATATCTCCTTTATTTTTTATTGAAATTAAAATTACAAAAATAAAATTGAGCAAAATAATGTAAAATGAATTAACCCATTCTGCACAGATTCCAAAAGTGTCCCGGGGTTTAAACACAAATGTCAAATATAGCGCCATTTTTTGTAAAGGTAAATTGAAACGTCTCTGAGTCCCAAAAAACTAGGAACCAAAAATATGTAATATTTAAACCCATTTTTGATTTTGAATCAGGCAAATTTTTCTTAAAATTGGAATTTAAAAGCGGCTTGTAGCTATGATTTTTTCTAGATTTCTCATAAAAACTATCAAAGTGCCACCAAAAATCAGGTTAAAATTTAATCAGTTTCTGTAGGTGCAAATCATGGCAATTTCGTAGATTTGTTGGGAAATCCAAAATCCTAGGTATAAGTAGTCTTATTTTAATTTTATGCAAAATTTACCTGATCCAGATCCTGAGCCAAAAAGGTGAAAAAGAACAGCTATTATTAATTATTGTTACCTACTCTTAACCAAAATATTTCGAACAGTACGAACATTTTGTACTAATATTAGGACATTGAGACTTTATTACAAAAATTTTAATTCTTTACAAAATTTAGATTTTACTAGCTGTGCCCGCAACTTTGTTCGTGTAGACCTGACGAATTGCTTGAATATAGCTTAAAGTACAGGGTGTCCAATAGGAAATTGCGAAAACGAATGGGTCACAATTTTTTAACAAATGGAGAGAATCGGTAAAATGTAAATACTTTTTAATAAAGGAAAGTCGTCATTTTTATTTCATGTCTATTTTATTATAAAAAAATTAAATCTATTTAATACAAAACAATTAATTTAAAAAAGTAGTGAAGAACGTTAGTTACTAATGATATATATTTTCGATATTTTAACCATCTAATTTGCCACAAATATCAATATGCTTTCTAAAACTATTAAAAACATGTTCTCACGTTTCATTTGAAATGCCATTGACGATCTTCCCAATGCCTTTAATAAAATCCTCAACTGTTTTTTGGTTATTTTCATAGCAGAGATCTTTAATGTAGCCGATGAGTAAGGTGGCTATTCTATTCCTTTTCCCCTAGCAAAGCGTGGGTACCCTAGGCCAATAACTCGATCGCCATAAAATTTATTGATGATACTTCTTGTGTGCGATGAGGTGCTGCTCCGTCTTGAATAAAAAAAAAGATTTAACGCGGCTCCTCTTTTTCGCATGAGAAAGGATTTGGTCTCTAACATCCCTTTGTACTTCTCTCCGGCGACAGAAGATTCAAAGAAATGCAGGTAGATACCTTTTATACAGATGGTTCACATTTCCAAAATATAATATATATTATTACTAATCCACGTTTTTCATTATATTTTTAAATTAATGGTTTGTATTAAATAGATTTAATTTTTTATAAGAAAATCGACATAAAATAAAAATGACGACTTTCCTTTATTAAAAAGTATTTACATTTTACCGATCTCTCCATTTGTTAAAAAATTGTGACCCATTAGTTTTCGCAATTACCTATTGGACACCCTGTATATTATAGAAAAATTACACTATCAAATGATGATGATCTAATTCATAAAATTCTGTCCCGCAGATTTTGAGTGATGCGTGCACAAAAAGGCAAATAGAATTTGATTTGCGATTTTGAATTTCTAAATCTTGATAGATTCCAAATCAGAAATTTCGAAATGCCTTTTGTACTCATTTTCATTAAATTCTCTTAAAGAGAAGTTTTGGTCGCCGTATTGGATCCGTCGGCTTAAAATTTAAAATGTTTATAGTAGATTCGAAATCAGTGCCTTCAACATTCTCAAGCAACAGTTTTTAAGGTAAGCCGAAATTTTGTGTAGCCATCTTGGGTCCGTAATTTTGAGACCATATACTCGTATTTTATCAGAACAAATAGTATTCTAAATATTAGCCGAGGACATATGGTACATAAGCTATAACTATAACTATAACAAGTTTTCCTAAAATCTGTTCAGTAGATTTTGCGTGATGTATGCATAAACACAACTCAGCTAGTTTTATTATATGTACAGATTTAAATTCTATCATTGGTTTACAGTCAATCGAATATTTTTAATTGTTTTTAGAAAAATTTGAAATTGTTTATCTAAAAACATTATTTGTATGCAAAATATTCTTAATTTATTATTATTTATTTTGTAGCATATTCCACCCCTGTTTTGCACATCATTAGATTTTTAAATATATGTCAATAAAAATACATTTTACATATTTAATTTAAGAAAAGAAGCATAGAAAATTCAATTGAAAAGACGTAAATTTGTTGAAATGGTATAAAACTAAAAAAAAATCTTTTCCCTCAAAATTTATTATAAATATCATTTAACGCTACAATTATAATTTCGTTTAATGTTGTTACTGGAAGTTTTCTAAAGAAATATTTATGATATAATTTTCAAAACAAATTAAAAGATCATAAAAGGAATAATGTAGGTTTTTTATAATTTTCAAAGAGTCTATACGCAACTAAGGGATTAATTTCGTTTTGCCTCATATGAATTTTAAAAGGTAAGTGCGAGGTTATAAACACAGTTGAAAAATAGGGTCAATTTACATTATTCTTTGAAATGTAAAAATGATTTTTGGCTTTGAATGAAAGATTTAAAGAATTATGAAATTCTCCAATTTAATTATTTCTTAAATTTTGACAGCTGTGGACATAAAGAAAAAATAATTGCAGCGATTTGGCGTTTGGCAAATATTCTGAGGTTAAACTGAAGTAAAAAAGAGAGTTTACAAACAAATTTTGTTCATCATTTCTTCCAAATTTGTAGGAGAAATTTTGAATTTTCCAAAAATTTCAGACGTTTTTGAGTTATTCACGTTCCAAGTTGAGAAAGATGTTTTTTCCCCCACAGCTAATAACTCGGTTATAAATGAGACTTTTAAAAAGAGCAAATTATTCTGAAAAGTCCAAATTTTACAATTTTTATAATCATTTTTCTGAGCACAAAAAATACAAAAAAATTAAAGGATTAATTTGTTTTTCCATTGAGTGAGATTTTGACATGCCTTTCTAACCTAGTGAAGTATTCTTAAAGAAGAAAGTATAAACTTTAATTTGCACCTAGACTCATTCTGCTACGACAATTTTTCGTTGAGATATAGCTCTTTGAAAATTTGAAAAATAAATCAATTTTATTTGTTATGATCCCTTAATTTTTCTAAGAAGTGTATACATATAAGTGTATATTTTCGACTAAGGAGACGGAAGAAGAAAAGAGTTTTTAATTCGTGTTATATAAATTTTTATAGTATAGGTACAAAAGTGCATAACAATTTAAAAGACCGAGAAAAAATTTCCCATATGTGATATATTTTTACGACTGACAGACTAAATGGAAAACCAAATATTTTCAGATTCTCTATCACGATATTTTACAAAAGTAGAAATAAACGTGAAAAATCGTTTCAAAGTGATGTTTTCCTGTTTTCCAAAATTCTAAATGAAAAATGTTTATCGCTTTTCGTATCGCGAGTGAATGCAAACTATTTTCCAATGGAGCCCCTCTAATAGGTAAATCATTGACTGCAAGTGTTAAACAGTTTTTAACTTCTCCCCGCATAGAGACGTCCCCGGGCTACTGGTGTCTGCTCCCATTGCGTTTTAAATGAAGTATAAAAAATCCACTCCGAGGTTTAACTTGCTCTGGAGCAGTAAAAAACTTTGACCTGATTCGACGGCGGAGCAGATCCACTTTCCTTCGCTGTGTGTTTTGCGCCCAGTCGTGTTTTCCACCCGGCTCTTATAATACGGGCAGGGGAGTGGCGGTAGTCGGGAAAAAGCCCTTATTTTCTTTCTCAGTAATTACTTCCTCGAGGCGGTTGGGTTGAATTCCTAGCCCGCAGTTAATATCCTTCAATAATAACTTATGTCGGAGGATGAACGCTTCCTTGTCCACGGGTGGCGAGTTCAATTTTCTAGTGACACTGGAAATCATTAAAACCCCTTTTAGTTTCTTGGGGCGACGTATTGTGGGCGAATTTATGTCACCGGGTGGCAAAGAAAAGGGTGCAAGAGCTGCCGGATAGAGCTGCACTGCTAAGGACATTAATGAGACCGCTTCATCGAGGACGAGGACGAGGGACGGGCTTTTATGGGAGGTGATATTTAGCACCAGGAGCAAATAAGCGCATTATATTGAACGGATTGTCTTAGATCGGTGGCGTCTCCTCTGCCCCTATTAGTTGATGGCGTAACCGCACGACACATGATTGCTTGCAGCAATTAAGATTCATGCGGCTCCAGATTTAGGGGTGTTAGTCGCACCCGTTCGCAATTCATTGCCATTCCCCGGAGCTTCAGGAGAGGGTTCCGGTTGGCGGCATATGGTCTTATGTTTTGAAAGAAATTGCCCTAATCCCTCAGAATTGTGGTATTATTACGACATAATAAAATGTAAACGAGCTCATTCGCAATGTTCCATCTCAATTTAAAGTTTTGGGTATGTTTCTCCTACTTATGGTAAGAGCTGATCTTAATTTGTTGTCATAACTTTAATTCATATAGTATATCCCAAAAGTATGTGTTTTTGTACATGTACGAATATTTAAATTTGGGGTTGATCTGAGAGGGAGGTTGTTCTCATAAATGTTCATCAAGACACTTAGTTATGACACCCTTTATACATGTATTTATAATCTGTCAAATTACATTTCTTAATTTCGAATAATTTAAAATTTTACACTATGTTAAACATTAAAATATAATTTTAAAAAAAGGACTCCGCATTTTTTAGGAAATTTTGGTCGCCACATTGAATGCATTATATTATATTTCGTAAATCCAATAGAAGATCCGAAATAAGCCACCAGATATATTATGAATAGGTTTTGACAATTTGAATTACAAAATATTGATGCAAACATAAATAAGACGCACAATTTTTCAATATTTGATTCGAAATCATTGGTCCCAATACATACTTTTTACTAATTTTAATTATGATGTAATCCATTAAAACCAAAACGAATGTGAATAATGTTGGTCGCCATATAGATTCGGCCATTTCGAAATTCCATTGGTATATTCTAAATCAGCATCATAAAAAAACCGTAGGTAGGTACCAATTTTTTTAAACAATTACTTGAAGTTTAAAGTGTTTACCACCGTTTTGAAACTCTATATGTTATCCAAATAAAAATTAGCCTATATATTAAGTTGAAATATGCACTACTTTTAGACAAAAAATTAAAAATATTCATTTAAGCCTTTAGGCGTGATTGAGTAATAAACAAACAAACAGCCTTTCGATTTTATCCATATATTCAAAACCCTTTAAAATATCGAGATGAAACAAAGAGCAGATTGATATTCAGTCGTTTCAGAGTATATTCTGGACAAAAAATCAGACAGACATACAAAAATTCTGAAAGCAGTTATTTATGCTTATAAATCATGTAAATAGCATATCCTACTTAGATATTCATATTTATTTTGAAATCACAGACAAACACTTAAATTTTATTTATTTGTATAGATGTAATCAAAATTTATATTTATATTTAAAAATGTTTGTGACTTATATTCAAAAAGTTGATAAAAACTTAATTTGGAAATGTTCTCGCTGCGGACTAAATCAAGTACATGTAACTCTCTTTTTATACAAATATTTTTTATACGATTTTGTTTAAACGCGAATTATAACATAAAATTCATTCTCGTTTTACAGTTAGTTAGTTGTTTTGATTTAACATGATAAATTCACATTCTAAGAAATCTTCTTGTTCATATTAAACCCCTAACAACTCCACAATCACTTCATATAATTCATTTTTATTTGATGTGCAATCTTTATCAAAGAAAATATGCAGCTTGTAAAAATTATAGGATTCTAAAAAAAGTTTCCATATGGTTTATTTGTATTTTTTGTATTGATTATGTAAGGTCCGGAACTAATTTTCTATCCCTATATCCGTATATATCCCTATCCCTACATATACAGGGTGTTCAGAGGTGGGAGGTCAATACTGCAGGGGGTGAAAGGTCAGACCGAGACAAGCAAAAAATCGTATGGGTGGGAGGGGGGGGGGGGGGGGGGGGGGGGGGTGAAAGGTCAGACCGAGACAAGCAAAAAATCGTATGGGTGGGAGGGGGGGGGGGGGGGCATCTCGCACCGTTTGGCAGTTACAGGGTGATTCGTAAATCAGGATTTTTCCTTATATGGGAACCGCTCTTGTATTTTTATCTTTTTTTCTACGCATCGCAGCGGCCCCAAACTGATTTCAAAAAATCACTATTTGGAAGCCCTTTCCAAAAAAGTTTACACCACCCCCCTATCCCCAACCCCTTGGCCACAATCCCCCCTGGAAGTTGAAAAAATTAACTTTTATTTCACGATTTTTCACCTTTCGCCCCACTTTTCTCCGAAATTCATGTTATTAACATAGCTACTTTTTATTTTTTTTAAGTTGCCTATCTAATTACCTTTCCAAAAAGGTGCAACATGCCCAGGTAGAAAAGGGTTGCAAAAGTCCTGAAATTAAAACATCCTCACAGGTACCTAATTACTTTATTGCACCATAATGGAAAAAGTCGTTAAGTAAACAATTTTTATGACAGCAAGTTCGGAAATGTTTGTTTAGGAAACAGAGGTAATACATTTTTATTTTTTCAGCAAAACAGTAATAAAATAATAAATGTAATCTCGTTAAATAGCGTTATTAGATTATTATATCCAGTATTGACTCTTAAGTATCCTGACGCTCCGTTTCTAATACCTCCTATGAATTATGGTATAAAAATGGGTGAGTTTGAAAGGACATTGACCACAGTTGAAGAAGCAAGCGAAAAGAACGGGTGTTTAATAGAAAAAATTAAGATAAAATGGCAGAATTCAGTGTTGGCGAGTATGCCGATATAATTTACGTGTACGGTTTAGTAGGAGGAAATGATAGTGAGGCCGTACGAGAATACCAAAGGAGATTCCCGATTCGGCGGGTACTCAACAGAAGGGTATTTTCAAGGACTTTCAGAAGGTTAAAAGAAACCGGAAGTGTAACCGCCCCCAGAGCAGAAACGCGAGCAGGAATATCGGCCGATTCAGCGGACCCCGACCAACAAATCCTCAACATCGTCAGGAACAGCCCTGTAATAAGCATCAGGCAGGTCGCACGAAGGTCAGGATTGTCTTCAGGGAGAGTTTGGACCGTTGTGAACCGAGAGGGACTACATCCATACCACCATATCCCGGTCCAAGCACTAGGGAAGGAGATTCCGAAGGACGATTGCAATTCTGCACTTGGCTGTTCGAGTCTGACATCGAAAACAGAAGGTTTCTAGACCGAATTCTGTGGACGGATGAATCGCAATTCACCTGGGATGGCATCACAAACTTACACAACCTCCACACCTGGTCAGATGTGAACCCACATAGGACCAGGTGTCCGTCCTTCCAGCAAAGATTTAGTGTCAATGTCTGGGCTGGCATCATCGGCAACCAGTTGATAGAACCCTTCATCTTACCCCAAGTGCTGAATAGTCAGCTATACTCGGACTTTTTGGAGAATACCCTTCCGGATCTGTTGGAGGACATCCCCCTGGCCACCAGAACCGCAATTTATTTACAGCTCGAAGGAGCACCTGCGCATACTGGGAACATTGTTAGGGCAAGGTTAAATGAAAATTACCCAGAGCGCTGGATTGGACGAGGTGGACCGATTCCTTGGCCTGCTAGGTCACCGGACCTTACTCCACTGGACTTTTTCTTATAGGAAATGATGAAAGATGAAGTTTACTCAAGACCAATCAACACCAGAGAAGAATTAGTTACCAGGATTGTGACTGCAGCCACGAAAATACGGGAGAGACTGGCTACCATAGACCTCAAACGTGAAATAAAACGAAGGCTACTTGCATGCATCGAAACTAGCGGAGAACATTTTGAACAGCTTTTAAAGGACAAACGTTTTAATTGTAATTAGTTTTGAAGCGAACAAAATGTATTTTTTAGTTAACTTAAGTATAATTTCTTAAAAAATTCGAATTGTCATGATATTCTGTAAAAGGATTTTTGTAAATAAATTTTCGTATCCTTTTCCTACCTGGGCATGTTGCACCTTTTTGGAAAGGTAATTAGATAGGCAACATAAAAAAAATAAAAAGTAGCTATGTTAATAACATGAATTTCGGAGAAAAGTGGGGCGAAAGGTGAAAAATCGTGAAATAAAAGTTAATTTTTTCAACTTCCAGGGGGGATTGTGGCCAAGGGGTTGGGGATAGGGGGGTGGTGTAAACTTTTTTGGAAAGGGCTTCCAAATAGTGATTTTTTGAAATCAGTTTGGGCCGCTGCGATGCGTAGAAAAAAAGATAAAAATACAAGAGCGGTTCCCATATAAGGAAAAATCCTGATTTACGAATCACCCTGTAACTGCCAAACGGTGCGAGATGCCCCCCCCCCCCCCCCCCCACCCATACGATTTTTTGCTTGTCTCAGTCTGACCTTTCACCCCCTGCAGTATTGACCTCCCACCTCTGAACACCCTGTATATAAAAATGAAAGTTCGTTTTTTTGTTTGTTTGTTTGTTGCTGAATCACACCTAAACGCTTGCATAGGCATTTTTTTTTTGTCCGAAGGTAGAACATATTCCAACTTAACATATAGGCTAATTTGTTTTTTGATAATACATAGGGTTTCAAAATGGCGGGTAAAAGATGGCGGCTGAAAATTTTAAACTTGAAGCTATTTTCATGTAAATTGGGGGTTTTGCGCAATGCTGATTTCAAATCCGCTGTCCAAATTTAGAAATTAAAGATGGCGGATCCAATATGGCGACTTATATTTCTCGATTTCAACGGATTTTAATGAACATTAGTACAATGATTGTTTTGAGTTCACTGATTTTGAATATTATCAAAATTTAGAAATCCAAGATGGCGGATCCAATATGGCGATCAATATTTCTCAATTTTAACAAATTTTAATGAAAACTAGTATAATGATTATCTTGAGGTCACTAAATTTGAATGTTATCAAAATATACAAATCCAAGATGGCGGACCCAATATGGCTACCAAAATTTCTCCATTTCAACGGCTTTTAATGAAAATTAGTACAATTAGTACAGTCACTGATTTTGAATGTTATCAAAATTTACCAATCCAAGATGGCGAATCCAATGTAGAGACCAAATGTCTCGATTTCAACGAATTTTAATGAAAATTAGTACAATGACTATTCTGAGGCCACTAATTTCGAATATCAGCAAAATTTCCAAATTCAAGATGGCGGATCCAATATGGAGACCTAAATTTTAATGAAAATTAATACAATGATTATTTTAAGTTCACTAATTTTGAATATTATTAAGGTTTGGAAATTCAAGATAGCAGATCCATAAAGGGGTTTTCGGGTTGAAACAATTTCTAGGATATAACAAACTAGAACATTTGAGAAGTGTTTAATTAGTAAATATTTACCCAACGCCGGGTGAAACCGGGTAACCCAGCTAGTTTTTCCATAAATACAATGTATTTTTTTACACGTATTCTTCGAGAACGTATCTATCGTATAAAAATAGAATTAAGTTTAAATGTAAAGAACACTGATGATTTTAAAAATTTAAAATTTTTTGATAGGGTACTATAATACTCCGAAACTCCGAACAAAAGCAGGCTATTTGTAGATTTTACCTCAGTGACTTCCAACATTCTATAGTTTTTCTTCATAAAAGAATCATATGAGCTGTATAAAACTATTATTTTCTCTAAAATGGAAATTTTATAAATCCTAAATGGTTTTGCGTTTTGATCTGCGACCAATGTTTTTGTAGGAAGTGTTGAGAAAAGGCATTTAAAAATTTTCTCTTTTTTCTCCAGAAAAAAGCAAACCAACATCTTAAATAACGAAACTTTTATGGATAAATCTCCACAATGCTATCATAATTATAACCACAAAAATTACGAGGTCAAATTAATTTAAAAAAAATTAATTAAAAGCTGTGCGTGGTCCTTTCCGTACTTGAGAGTTTTTATCCTAGCAGAAACACTTTGATAAGTAAACGTGAAATGAATTTTTATAATATATTGTAAATATAACAAAATTCCATATAATGCATTTTGTTTTGTATTCAGGAATAGCACTCGAAATTGAAACCCAATCCGGCGTAATCAAGTGATTTTTCCTTAAGAATTACTTTGAATCTTATAATCCAATTTCGAGGTAAAAGTAACTTACCACTCAAATAGCACACATAAATCCGGAAATAAATTTCTTTTCCATGGATTGTTTTCATTTCCTGGCTTACGCTAAATTTCTCCTCAAATCGATTCCTCACTTCTTCGAACTAAAGCCAAAAATATTAAGCGAATCCGGCCAAGGGGAAATTCCAAAGGACTACCTGACATGTTTGTATATTGGGATTATGTTCTTGAATCAATAAAATGGGATTTTTTTCCAACTGAGACTTCAGTTCGTCAGCAAGGGCACCTTTATAGAGCATATCGGGCGGCGGCGGCAAGGGGGAAATTGACTGAAAACAAGCAATAAAAACTTCAGCCTATTGTTGACTAGCTCTCATAAAGATTGACCAAAAAGAGTTAGTCCAAATCCATTCGACGTGACTTAAATTCCTGAGAAATTTCCTGCTCACTCTCTTTAATAGCGCCGACCAAATTGATGAATGTTGCGGATTAAGATATCCATCTCCGTTCCTGACGAAAATTTTAAAAATTTTCCTCGTAGGTGGCCAGGAATTAAGATAATCGAGATCTCGTAGCTGGAAAATTGCGTTCGTGTGGCGCTATAAATCCCGGACTGGGACAGTGGGGGGATCAAGGCTAGGTTAAATTTTATTGCTTAAAAGATATGGTAAAACTTAGTTATTCTAGGTTAATCTAATAAAAGCTCTATCTTAAAGGGAGTTTATGGTGTAGAATGCAGTAAAAAAAGTTATCTTTTCACAATTTTTTCATTTAAAATTACAAAAAATATTATGGTGTCACTAATACTCCCAAAAATCGCAGTATATTCACAACGACAGCGAAACAGCATCAATTTAATCAGTTTCGTTCCAATCAAAATAAAATTACCAAAATTGCTCGATTCTTTGATGCTTTCCGATGTTTATAAATTTTAATGAAATTTATAATATGTATTCTTTGTAGTTATTAAGGGATTTACTCTTTACTTGGTTTTTTCTATGTCAGAAAGCTCTTCATTTTATTTTTTCATTTTTATATCTTCTTTGGCTTAATATGCGGTGGATAAAACCAGAAAGTTTAAACCCAAGCAGCATTATATTCAAATATAATTTTGCCGAGGATAATACCTTTCATGTGACATAATAAAAGGTAAAATAGGTAGACCAGCAATCTCGTAAAATATAAATAACAAAAGACATGATATATTTGCATGTATATACCTCAAATAAAACATGACTTTTACAGGACATTAAGAACAACACGTGGTGATCAAAATTTAGATTTAGATAACTCAGAAGAAGATGAGTAAACATAAAAATTATGTCAACAAATGTTATTGTACTATTTTTACATAAATTTCTTATATTTTTCAGTTGCCAAAAGGTGTAAGGCGTAAGTCCTAAAATTTTTACGATCCTGCTATTGTCGTTATGGGTTGCAATTTAAAAAAAGTCAATTTGACCTTGAAATGACCTTCAAGGCCATGGTCAAGGTAAAATCTACGGCCAACATTGAATAACCAGGGAAAATTCCTAAGACTTTTGTCTAAAACTTTTTTCTCCAAAATGCATTCCTCGAAAGTTATTTAGCCGTTTCCATACTTTTGGATCACTCTGTATATTTATTAATATATATTTATATTCTATAATTATTTATTATATTGTATTTATTTACATATTATTAACCTTCAACCTATCTCTTACAATCGTTTTTGTGAAAACCTTCTAAAGGGCAACCAATTTTGAAATATAATCTTATTTAAATTCAACTTGGCCTTATTTCCATTTTATATGGAAATTTTGAGAAAAAAGGGAGTTACAACTTCCTAAACAAGCTACATATTTGTAAAATAATTGAAAAATTCAAGTTTGCATGGTCAATTTAACCGATGAAATTTGTGTCTAGCCGGCATAATCAAGCATTCTTTCCGGCTGAATGGGATAAAACAATTCATCCAGAATTTTCTTCCTATTGAACTGATAAAATCAAATTATGCCGGAGGAAGTGGTTCTCAAAACCCTGAGTATGACAAAAGGCCATTGTTTTTCTGGACATCTGACGTATAGTAGTGGCCTTAAACTCCCTCCTCCGCATTCCTGTGAGGAGGCCCTATGTTTGGGTCCTGTTCCCCGTACATTACCTACGAAAGAATTGACTAGAGAGAAAGTTTCTTATTGGGCGAGGGGTGTTTGGATAAATAGAATTCCAAGAAGGCTTTATTTGGCTCCAACAAAGACGTAATTTCATTTCGCTATAGTCCCTCTAGCCCTGTAATATGTGAGAATGGAGTCCAGTGAAGGGCATAAAACAATGTGGACAAACTTCGGTTTAGGTATTTTTGCAATTATCTGAACAGATATTTATAATTTTGGGGGACCTAAAATCTAGGGGTGTCCGAACAATGAAAGAATAAATGACAAACTTTGCCCAGTCTATTAATCCCTTCAATTAGACGACACCAACCGACCGGAGTCCATTAACAAGGGCGCACTATCGCTAGCTTTTCCACTTCTCGGGGATATTTCAAGCTCAAATTTACACAAGGGCAATTAAATTTTAAGCGAGTCGAAAGCAGTTTCATATATTCCGGAATTTACTCTCTAATTAGGGTATTAATTGCAAAGATATAGGGCGATTACGATGCGAGGGAGTCAAGTTTATTTCCAGATTACACATTTATTCACGGAACCCCCATTAGGTCGAGAACGCTTCAATTGTGTACCGACCCGGGCTAATGATGTAGAAAATGCTTCGTTATGTATTATTTATGCAAGACTGATGCACAGATATGCTCTCCTCCAGACGTATGTATGCGCTCCTTGAAGGAATTAGTCGAAAAATGGTATTCGACAGATTAGGGGATGGGATGGGTTAATTAAATTCCGAGTTCGGTTCAATTGGAGGAAAATTTTCTGTTTGCTGTAACTAGGGAAAGTTAGAAATTCGAATATGTTTCAGGGTTCTATGTGTAGGCACCCCTAATCTATAAACCTGAACACAGACATAATTTAATTTAGGGAATAGGCGCCAGTTTTTAACAGGGGCTTTTTATAATATTATTTAATCTGTGCTAAAATTAGCACTCTGAGCGGTGTTTCTGCTTGTCTCTGTCTGTTCCGGCATTAGTTCTAAACCATTTAGGCTTAAACCAGGATTGAGATAGACTTGAGCAAGGCGCGAGTCAAGCTTGAAATTAGAGCTTGACTAGAAGCAAATTGGAACCAAGTTTAAACTAAGTTTGAGACAGTCTTAAGCCAGAACAAGGTTGAGCATCAGACATGAAGTAAGCTTAAGCCAACTTTAAGCCATATCGGAATACAACCATGGTTTTACTGCTGGTCAAAGCATAGGCTTTATATTATTCGATCTCAAACCAAAGATAAATATTGAACCGATTCTAGGGAAAAAGCTTAATTGTCTCCGGAAAAAATGGTATTAATAAAAACGTAAACGTAGATTTTTTGGGTGTGGCTACGATTGACTGTAAGTTGAAATCTCGTTTTCAAAATTCGGCATATATAAATCTCGCATTACCAAAATATCGCGTATTGAAAACTTGTGAGTATAAATTTGCAAATTAAAATTTCGAAAATATCATAATGAAAAAAATATAATTTAATTCGTGCATGCTAACATAAAATTCAGTTCAGTATTCAAAAATTAAATATTCTCAATTATTATATTTATATATCTCGGATTTTTATGAAACTTTGTAAGAAAGTTTTAAAATTTTTGAATATTGAATATTTGAATAATTTTTTTCTTCAACATATATATTAAAGGAAAATATTTTAATCTACTAGCCGACAGCGACAATCACGCTCTTGTCCTGTGAAATGATAGGTCGGAATAATACAAAATTTTCTTTTATTTTGCTTTTACAGTAGGTGGCCAGCTCATTATAACCACTTAGCTATTTCAACATTTCATGAATTGGGGGTAACTTTTTTATTGGTTAAGTAGGTTTAATATAGGACATATATATATCACTGAAAAGCCCAAAATGTCTACTTTAGTACTTTATTGCTTAACATTTTAAATGTTTAAAATTTGGTGTGCCCGCCGTTATTTTTTATGAAGGCAGCAATTCTGTCGGGCATACTTTGAATGCAATTATCGATGCACATATTGATTTCTTCTGCACCGTGCCATATTTCAAGGATATTTTGGACTAGGATTTCTACGGAGGGATTAGATCTTTTAAAAACTAGGGATTTCAAAATGTATCAAACGATTTCTATGCGATTTAGGTCAAGGGCATTGCCAGGCCAAGGAAGGATTGGGATTTTATTTTCTAACATAAAATGTTTAACAAATTTAGCTGAATGACACGGTGCACTATCCTGCTGGAAGGTCCAGCCTTCTCGCCTGAATCCTGTTGTAGTGATATAAGGCAATTGGGTATTCTTTAGGACATTTATATTTTGTTCCTGCAGCATCGCACCATCTACTTTATAGAGGGGTCCTGGCCCTCTCTCGTGTATGCATCCCCAAAACATGACGCCAGGGGGATGCTTCACCTTTTCTTGGATGCAGGAAGGGTGAAACTTCTCTTCAGGCCTCCTCCGCGCAAAATTTATTGAGGTAGTGTACACGTGGAGCATTGTTTCATCGCTGAAAACAATCTGAACAAAAGTTAAAATTTCGATGTTTAAATAAATATGCCACTAAAAAAAAGGAAAGCTATCATTCACAGGATTAACTTTTTTCCAGTCATCCGCTGTGAAGTGTCGATGAGCCTTAGCGAAGGATAGCCTCGCTTTTTTCATTTTTGGCGTCAATCTCGGCTTTTTTGTTGGCCGCCGACATTTTAAACTGGCCTCATTGCAACGACGTCTCAGCGTACGCTCTGAAAGCTCGATTCCTTTGATTGTTAGAATAGTGCAGATTTCCCTCAATGGTAGAGAGCGATTCGCGGCAACCGTACTAATTATTGCCCGATCAGTTCTTGGGGTCTTTTGACGCCGAGAGGTCACCGAACGACGTGAAGGAATCACCTGGTCTTCGCCATCCCGATATTTCTTCGCTAATTTCCCTACACAACAATGGTTGACGCCCTCCAACCTAGCGATTTCCCGAAGAGAGTGTCTTTTGCCTTTCATTAATGCAAAAATCGCTGCAATATTTCGGGTTTAAGATCTTTTTTCTTCCCCATTTTCTAAAAAATTAGAATATTTCGATATTCAAGAATCACAAATCACTATACTCAAAAGCAAGAAGAAGAATATATCAAAAACTTATTTTTCTAATTTATTGAAGTCTTGTAATAATTTCCAACACAAAATTTGTAAAGTAATAAAAATTTTTCTAATGTGTGCAAAAAGTTTTTGGTATTATGAATAATAATGATGACTGAAATTTTGACATACCCAACGCTCTAATCACTTTAGGCACTGAAAATCAAGTGACACAACACGGCAGGCTACATCCTTAAATAGCCTATACTTATATCTACCTAACGGTACATAACTTCTTTAGAAGTGGCAATTTCAAAATGCCACTACATGGCTTACAACGAAATTTTGCACGTGGTTATAATGAGCTGGCCACCTACTGTATATTCAGGATTTTTTGCAGAATTATTTTTAAAGACAAATTTAGGACAATTAATATGTTCTACAATTTCTACAACACTTTTAAGAAATATACAGAAAATCGCAATTTAATTGGGAGATTTTTTTTTTCAAAATGAGATTTTTGTTAAAATGTGAAATTTTTGTTCGGTATTTTTTGTTGTAGAAATTCTAATTAATTTTTTCCGTATAAAAACGTATATATTTAAAAAAAATGAAAGTACTATCTAGACCTGATGATGCAGTTTTGAAGAGTAGTTGTATCTTTGTACAATATTTCTTTACAAATATATATTATAGATTTGTATCGTATTTGTTTTAAGGGGCACCACTAGTGAAATATAAAAAAATAGGTGATTTTTGGGAATTTTTTTAAAGACAACTATTGCATGGAATATTTTAATATTTTAAGGATATATTTGTGGATATAAAGTAAATACATGCTAATAAAATTTTTGGACCAAAAAATTGAAAATTCAGCGAGTTATTGGCAATTCCCCAAGTCTCAAAAAAAAAGTGCCTCTACTGCTGCAGTTATAGCGATCTTCACAGTACGTGAAATCAAAAAAAAGCCAAAAAGTTTATTATATTGGGTGTACATCGGTCCATTTTGTTGTTGTTAAAAATATATTTATTTTGAAAAAAAATGAATTAACCGATTAATCAAAGTATTGTCCATCGTTGATTACTACTTTTTCCCACCTTCCAGGCAATTTTCGAATTCCATTTTGAAAAAATGTTTTACCTTTTGAGACAATCCAACTTCCGATACAATTTTCTATTTCTGGGAAAGAAGTGTTGCATCCGTCGAAATAACCATTAATCAGAAGGAGCAAGGTCCGGAGAATACGGCGGGTAGGATATCCCACTTGAGTGTTTCTAAATATTTGTTGACGACTTTTGCGACATGAGGTCGAGCGTTATCATGCAAAAGAATAACTTTATCATGTCTTCGTTCATATTCCGGCCGTTTTTCTCGTAATGCACGGCTCGAACGAGTCAATTGTAGCCTATACCGATCGCCCGTAATACATTCACCAGGTTGTAGCAGCTCATAATACACAACACCATTTTGGTCCAACCAAATATACAGCAAGAGTTTTGAATTTAAATTTTGCTTTGGTGTTCATGTTGAGGTCGATGGTAACAATTCACCAGGTTTAGCGTTATATTTTTTCTTCTTGGGATTATCGTAGAATATCCACTTCTCTTCCCCAGTAACAATCCGATGTAAAAAACCCTTGATTTTGCCTTTGAATCAATTGCTCGCAAGTGAAAAATCGCCTTTCAACGTCTCTTAGTTTCAATTCATGAGGAACCCAGTTTCCTTGCATTTGAATCATTCCTATGGACTTTAATCGTACAGAAACTGCCCGTTGAGTATCAGTTGGAGCATTATCACCATAAACTTTCACAAGCATTCAATGCGCTTCCGCTGCACTTTTCTTCTAATTAAAGCAAAAAATTAAAACCCGCCGCACATGCAGCTTAGTTAACACAAAATTTGACATATTCGACAAAATAAAAAACAAGGTTTTTTATGAAATTCAAAGTGCTAGAAACTGAATGTTATTGACAGATGTCTAACCTCTCTGAAACCACCGAGATCAGCTGTCACTGTGAAACATTCAAAACCGCCAGAACCATCTTTTGAAAACGGTCCGAACTATTTTGTACACCCAATACTAGAAGATATTTCCCGTGGCATAAATCTCAATGGAAAAGAAAAAATTAAAATTTACAAAAATGGCGGAGTTTTAAAAAAAATATTCAAAAGTGCGAAAAATTTGATGATTTTTGGCCTGCCAAAATTACATTTTTTATTCGATCCGGAAAAATGGAGGTTTATGGCACGGAGAAACATGTATAAAAGAAGTTTCAATAAGAATCATATCGATCGGATGATTTGTCTTCGAGTTGCAACTGCAGCAAATTTGAAAAAAGTAGTTTCGAGAAAAACGCGTTTAAAATTTAATTCAAACATTTCTCAATACCTAAAAACGATGAGCGGCTACTCTTCAGATGGCTGTAACTCAAAAACTATTTGAGATATGCACTTGAAATTTTAGTATGTTATTTTTAAAGGTATATGTCGAATGCACACAAAAAAAAATTTCAAAATGTCACAGCAGTGGTGCCCCTTAATGTGCTCATATTGAACATCAGTACCTAAAGAAGATACTATAATATTCAGAAAATTACAAATAGTAGTTATCTAAAATGTAAACCTGAAATGAAAATCTTCAAAGCTGCTCCCCTAAGGAATATATTAATACTAATTGACTGAGACACTTTAATATAATACAATTCCATTTTCAAGTCTTTATTAAATAAATTTGAATGCTTGACAAGTTGTCCAACATAACCTTGTTGACTTCAAACTTTACCTCTAACATTAAGAAATGAAATACGACAAGAAAAATAACACCAAAGCAATTGTTCAAGAAAGCGTCCATTCTGTGGTTGACATGTCTCTTAAATGGCCAAGTTTTGGAGATAGTATTTTTTTTTTTTTTTTTTTTTTTTTTTTTTTTTTGAAGACGAACATAAAGACTAGAAATCTGATTCCTCGAAAACTTAGGGCCCAAACCAAAAACCATGGCAACGACAACACAGCACCAAAAATATGCTTGAGTTGACGTATCACAGCGCACCGAATGTGTTTTGGTTCCTTTCCTTCCGGAATCTTGATAACGTTGTTTATGGAAGCATTTATTTGTTATTGGAAAGTTTTTGTTTCTCATCCCTCTACGGAAACTTCGAAAGAACGGACGGCCGGTGGCCATTTTATATGTTAAACTTTGCAGGAAAATCGAAGACGCCCCATGGAAAGGGAGTGGGTATTTTCGGGGGCAGATTTTCTTGTGTATATGTTTACGCATTTATTCACGAATGTTTCGGGTGATAGTTCACAGAGTTCAACCAAATAGGGAAATCTTGTGAATAAAAAAAAGGGCTAAAAAGGTAAAAGGTGATTCTGCTTGAGTTTGTTGTTTTCGTCTTTATTCAGTTGTGAAACCTGAAATACATTGTGATGCTTTTTCAGTAAAATTTATTAATCGGAGCACGAACTTTTTGGGAAAACTTGAAAAATCCGTGACGGGTAAATGAATTTAATTTTTATTTATACATTTTTAAATCTCAAATAGGTTATATTAAATAAGGGAGAAAGGTAGATATGCAAAGATAACTGAATTGATTAAGGTGGACCTCCATAATAAATAGTAAACACTTCAAACTTTCTTTTAGCTGCCCATGTTTGGTTATTCTTTTAAAAAAATGTATTACTTTAGATATTATAAACATGAAACTAATCTATTGAAATTAATTTGTATTTTATTTTGAATAAAAAATTACTCATCCATAATAAAGTTTCTAGCATCTGGTTAACAGAAGTTACACTATAAGATAATTCTCAATCCTTTATTTTTCAATATTTGCAATTTAGATTTTCATTTCTGCCGACCATGAAAAATAAGTGTAATAGAATACTCAAAAAGGGAGTACATATTAGCGAATTGTACAACATAATGTTAGTCGACCTTAATAGGCTATGTTTAATTCGTTTTAAAAACCTAATTTGTTTGAAATGTTAGCACAGACTTTCTAACCCCCTAAGAACCCCCGAAATGTTGAAACTTAGCTAAAAATTTACATGATTTTTTAAGAACAGAAAATAATGCATAAAGCATGAAAGGGTTGAACAGTCAGATGGGTAAAACTTCCGCTCTTGGTTTTTCTTTGACAATGATGAAATATGTTAAAGATATGTTTGTATCTTAGGCAAATAATTTGTTATTCCAATTTTTTAATTTAATAATATTAATTAAATTATTTTTATGAAAATACCGTTGCACATATTCAGTTGCATTCAGTTGAGTTGAGTTTTATTTACATTTTTAATTTTGTAATATTTAATTCTATAAAAGTATATTTTTAATATACAAAAAGTAATAATTGTAAATTTGTTCCTTTTTTTACATACAATATAAAAATTAATATAATTTCTATATCGATGTAACTTTTTAAAAATAATCAGTGATGTTTTTCTCATACCACAAAGGTAGGTATCATTTACCTTTTCAAGGGTCTTTTAAAAAAAACGCTATGTCCTAAGAAAAAATTGATGTATGAAAAAAATACCCTCGGAATGAAAAAATAGAATACTTCAGATAAACTCATCGCAAAATTCAGTAACAAAGGTAAAAAAATAAAAGGTCCTCTCCACTAGGCAATAAATATTGGCGCCTTTGTGGAAAACTTATTGGGTTAAGCAGGATGAAATTGATCGACCATCGTGTGCTATTGAAGCACGGGAAGAAAGAATTATTTCCGAACATATTTATTTATTGAGTATTTTTGCATCATTTTTACCTATCAGTTGCAACATGTACAGCTGAGCGATCTTTCTCTACTTTACGAAGGTTGAAAACATATTTAGGAAATTCATGTGGTTAAGAGTAGCCCCTATGTCTGTGCATCGTGGCATCGACCTACCAACAAAAACAATTATTGGATGTGTTTGCTGCGAAAAGTCGTAAACTAGATTTTGTTAAAAAAGTTAAGTGTTAAAAAATTAGAGCTTTTATTTCGTATTTTTTTAAGTAAGATTTAGTAGTACAGATATTTTTAAAAATATTTTATTAAATATATATTGAAGATGTAAAAATTAAACTTTATTTATTTATTTATATAAACCAGTAGATTATTACATATGTATTACAATACCTGTGCGTAGGAACTGGTATCTTACAAACTAAAGAATCACTTATAAACTAAATGATAGCAAATACTTATACAGGGTGATCCAAAAATATGGACACGGCAAAATAACTTTCAAGGAATGCATTTTGGGGAAAAGGGGTCTAAACAAAAGTTTTAGGACTTTTCCCTGGCTATTCAATGGCCTCCTTAGATTTGACCTTGACCATGACCTTCAAGTTCAAATGGGAACCCATATTTTTGACCACGGAAATGGAAAGAGCAGGAAATTCTACGTTCATACATGACCTTAAGCAACTTGAACCTTTCACCTCTGAAGGTCATATTAAGGGAAGGTCAAAGTACCTGAAAAAAAATTTGATTGAAATTTAAAAAACTGACGTAGTTTAAAAAAAAAATTCAGATTTCGCGCGAAAATATGATGATTTTTGGCCTGTCAAAATTACATTTTTTACTCGATCCGGAAAACTGGAGGTTTATGCAATGGCAGAGCCGTCGCGTTGTGTACGGGGGCCTGGGGCCATTTTTGATTTCGGGGCCTATGTAAGGGCACCGATTGTTGCAAAATGTGAAATAGATAAATCAATAAATTATTGTTATTATTATTATTATTATTAAGATTTTATTCTAAATATACTTTGTGAATTTCTTAGAAAATAAATACGTTATAATCATATATTTTATTTAAAAAAAAAGTAATACAATTACATTATAAATTAATTTTTCTTGCCTTTTTATCAGCAGAATCATTTATTATATTGTCATAATTTATTTCTTTTGTTAAATCACGTTCAGCTGACAAGATCATACAATGATTTAATCGGTCTTCGCTGATGCAGGATCGAAAATTATTCTCAATAATTTTAAGTTTACTGAAACCTCTTTCCCCTGACGCTAAAGAGACTGGAATAACTATAAACATTCTTAAACAAATGCAGATCTGAGAAAAGACAGTTTCTAAGCCCAAATCATAAATTTTATTTAAAATTTCTAAAGCAGAAGAAGTCGTTCCTGGTTCATGACCCAGAATTTAACGCTTCTCGTTTACAGCTGAGAAACCCAGCAGCCCCTTCCTCGCGACGGCTCTGTGCAATGGAGAAACATATATAAAAGATACTGCAATAGGAATCAAATCGATCGGATGATTTGTCTTTGAGCTATAATTGCAGCAAATTTGAAAAAAGTAGTTTCACGAAAAACGCGTTTAAAGTTTAATTCATACATTTCTCAATACCTAGATACGATGAGCGGCTGCTCTTCAGATAGCTGTAACTAAAAGTTATTTGAGATATGCACTTGAAATTTTAGTATGTTTTTTTTTAAAGGTATCGACTATCGAAATATGAAATTTAAGAATTTCACACCAGCGATGGACTTTAACATAAACACCTCAAATGTTAAATGTGCCCGGGCAGTCTGCATCGCGTGCGCAGCGAAGACACTCTCTGAGCCTGCGTCATCTCCTAGACAGCAACCAGTTAACGAAAGAATTCCGTTGGCGGGAAAACATGGAACAGCTGATTCGTTGAATCAGGGTTGCTGCAAACTTATTCAAACAGATTTCTAGTAAAAAGCATGTTCGAGTAAATACAATTTATCATTGGATTTGAACAGCTTTAATTTTATCCAATTGCTATATAATAATTGCGACATAATTTAGTTAATTCTAACCGAAAACCAAATATCGAATATCTTTATTACTGAATAATCAAATCGGAATATCGAATTTCATAAATTTAAAGTTGTAAGTCGGAATCGCACCGCACCACAACGCAACCCTGCGGACCATATGTCAGTTTATGTTTACGGTGCGGGCGATTGAATTCACGGTGCAGATTTCTAATTTGCGGATTTAAACGTTGAAAGTAATTGGTGCATTGTAATTGCAATTTGAACAGAATGTCGGTCTTACTTGCTGACATCGATGCAACTTGTGCAGCTCTCGGCTACAACGGGGAGGAGAAATATCAAGCAGAACCGGACGCAGTTCAGGGACTGAAGGTATTTGTTTGATAGAGTGCACCGGCCACGGCGTTGATTTTTAATTAATAAAATTTCTGAATACAGCACTTGATATGGATCCTAAGGCGAGATTTGGACAATCACGAGTACCGTCGCCACCTGGGGCGGGCTAAGGTCCTGCAGACGGATCTTGTCCCCATGCTGCCGCACTATATCGAAGACGAGGATTACGCAGACGTCCTCATAAGATTGCTGGTGATCCTGACAAATCCCTCCCTCCTCCTCTACAGGGAAGGGCTCCCGAAAGATGGCCCGGGGCGGAAAATTTATCTAGAACTGGTGGATATCCTTCAGGGGTACAAAGAAGCGTTCACAGATGATTTTACCTGGGCAGCACTTGCTATTAAATTGCAAAAAGTTCTGGAGATAGTAAGTTGAAAAAAACTTTATTTTCTTAAGAACATTAAACATAACTAATTTTGAATAGTGTTTTTAACACTAGAACAATCATGGTTTAATTTTAAACATTTTTTGCTTACATCTTACATCTTCTCGATATTTCTGCGGTATTTTGTGAAAAGATATTAAAATCATTATAATATCACAAAATCATAAAAATTGTATAGTATATTATATTTCATATAAGTTAGAGTATATTTTCTAATAACACTAGTTTACAAGATTTTTGTTTCCTTAAAAAATTTACTAAGTGTGTTATTATTAAGATTCTCTGATTTCGAACCAAGTATTAAAAAATGTCCATCGCGTCACATTTTCAAGAAAAAGGCCATAGGAGGATAAGAAAGGGGTAAAGTGCCCCGCGCCAATTATGGCCGTTATATTTTTTTGTCGTCAGGACTAAGACAAGTAACAATTTGGCCAAGTTTCTTCCCGTAATGTAGTCGTATTTCTTCTATTCAGAATCTTTTTTCATAAAATCAAAAATAGATAAAACATTTGATAAATTTTAAAAAACATAATAAATTAAATTTAATCATCTTGTGTCCTAGAAAAATATTTTATATTATTTCCATATTTAGGGGATGATTTCACTCCCTTAGAGAGCATTTGTGCCTTGCTGAGCGTTCTTTTTTTCAAAACGCGTAAAAACTGTTTGTACCATATTTTTCCTCAATAAAAAAGCAAAAGTATTTCATATCAAGAATTTGCAAAAATATTTTACAGTATTTTTTGTTTAGGGGATGTATTCCCCCCCTTAGATAGTAGCTGTGCTAGTCCGAGGTTCATTTTTCCTTCAAAATTGGCAAGAATTGCCAATCACGTATTTTTCATGACTCGAAGTACAAAAGTATGTTACGTTTAGAATTTTAGAAAATATTCCAGATTATTCCAATATTTGGGGAATGATTAGCGCCTTGTCAGCGCCTGTAGGTGGCTTTTTAACCCTTCTTTGTTGAAAACACATCACATTGCATATTTAAGATTAATTTAATATAAATAATCTAATAAAAACCATCTTTGTACTAAATGATAATTATTTGATAAAATTAATCTTTTAGGGTGATTTCAACCCTCAATTAGAGGTAATTGTAATTTTTTAATACTTTCGAAAAACTATGCCTCTCTTGCTTCTCAATGCCTCTCTTGATTCTTTATGACGATTAATTTGACACCTGATACAATTTTTTATGTCTTTTTCTTAGTTCCTTGTGAAATGTGCAAAAACAGGCGATTTTTGCGGTCACTCTTTAAACCTTATAACAATATTGTTAGAGCTGGTAATATTTTAAAGTTTTTTGGTAGGAAGTTTAGAGTTTTAATACTTTAGATTTATACATGTGACGTTACAAAGCTTATAACTCGTCCCCCTCTTGTCACACGATGTAACACTTTGGTGACCCCCTCCCTCCCTCTTAACGTGTGACGTAATTTATGGATGGCCCCCAAGGGGTGAGAATTAATTTTGAAACTTTCGAAAAAATTAATATCTTTTGAACGCGTTGACTAGTTTGAATTGGATTTTGACATGTGATAGATGTCACTGAGGTATCGAGTTAAAATACAAAAGTCTACCGCCTCATCGTCCTGTAAAAAATTCAATTCATTCTAAATCAATCAATCCGTTCAACGTGTATTTTCATACTGACAGACTAACTTACTAACTGACGTATCAACAACTATAGAGTACTTCCCATTGAACTAGAATCTTGAAATTTGGCACGAACTAAGGTATCTTAGCACAAATAATGGAAAAAATCCAAAAATCGTTAATTTCTAATTCTATGTGGAATAATTACTTTCTTTTGCGTCGGGGATTTCCAGAAGTTGTTCTGCGAAAATTGCTCAATTTCCGATACCGAGCAAACCCACACAAATTTCTTAGGACTAATTTTTTAACAATCTATATAAGGGTATGGAACCCTCAGAGCGCGAGTCCCACTCGCACGTGTCTAAATTTTTTAAAAAATATTATTTACTCTGCCAATTTACATATTATCCTTAAAATATGTTTTAATACTGAATTTATGCACTTAACAACTTTTAACCCATATTAACTTAAATTTTGTTTCAAGAAGGGATTGTAATTTTAAGTTTTACTTGACTATTGCGACATTTATTTTGGTCAAAATTTAGCAATTTCATGCATTCACGCACCATAAGAAATAATAGGATAAAAATTCATTTTAATGAAAATTTTATTCAATATATTTATACATTTATTTACACTGATACATAGCTCTCAATTTCGTTATATCGCCGGCACTAAGATGATCCCTTTGTCCAATGACGGCCTTTGGCTCACGAGTAACAATTGTGTCTTTTCCATTCATCGAATATACATTTCTAGCGTCATGCATAATACTGTCGTAGTCGTATTTAACTCCAAAATCGGGAAACTTGGTATGTTTCATAAATTTATGTTTTTTTATCTCACTAATATTATCCCACTGAATTGAAACATAATCATCACGATTCGGAGCATTTTGCTGGGGCAAGAAACCAAAAACGTGCATAAAATCATGCAGAATAGCGCCAAATGTGCGGGATTTGTGCAAGTCAAGCGTTAGTATCTTACTTGGATGTCCCATAACACCGGGGACCGGTTTGTTATCAGCCTGTTTATTATTGGATAATTTTTAGTTTATGAAATATGATTACTAATATCGTACTTACTTTAATTTTGATATAGGTTATTGTGGTTGGACTACGGGGCCTGAACTTTAAGCAGGTTTTACTTTCAAATTCTTTCATAGCTCTTAAAATTTCAGCCTTGAGTTCTTTGTCTGTATATATAATTATATGCATAAAATAAGAATTAAGTACTATAAGAACTTTTAAATGAACAACTTACCGACACTGCTAGTGATCTCATAAAGGACAGTATTGTCGGGCCATTTGTAGCCGAGTTTTACTGGATTTCTCGTTGGTGTCAAATCTACTTGGTCGAACCCAAAGTCATCGGAAAAATCGCCAAACCCAAAGTCATCGGAAAAAGCGCCAAATTCGTTTTGATTTCCTTGCTGCTGCGGAATCGCAAACAAAAGGTTAAATAGTGCAGCGAATAAGACAGGAAGTAAAGTGTATTTCATTTCGTCGAATGAATGTATCACAATGACTACAATCGATAAACTCGACTGCTTTTATACTTCTTCTGCAAAATAATTTTGAACATAGATAAAGTGTAATTGATAAAATTGATAAAAAATATATCTTATATGTGTGAAAAGCTTTATTTGACTTAAACAATTTCATAATGGACCAACTAATCACACAAAGACTGTGCACTGAGAACACATTTTTGCTGAGGCTTTGCCTCGATTTCACAGAAATATAAAATAATCGAGGCAGCACTAAGCACAAGATTCGGTTTTTTGATTTACGCTATCTTTTTTGTATTTGTTAAATTATTTAGAACACATTTGTCTTTATTTTGTCAAGCTAATTATTTCGAATATTTATTTAAATAAAGTTTAAGTTATCTGAAACTAGCTGGCCCGGCAGACGTTGTACTGCCCTTTCCGGTACATTTTCATTATGCCATGTGCGTCGACCAATATTTTGATCGTGTTCTTTCTTTTCGCATGTTTCTACAAATAATACCATTTATATAAGAAAACAGTATTTCCGTTTCATATCCCTAATTAATTTATTGAACAAACTAACACGTTGTTTAATATTAAGTAAACCGTTTTACACCACAAATATTGGAAAATTACCCGGTTTCCCCCGGCGTTGGGTAAATACTTACTAATTAAAGACTTCTCAAATGTTCGGTTGTTATATCCTAGAAATTGATTCAACCCGAAAACCCCTTTATGGATCCGCCATGTTGAATATCCAAATCTTGATAATAAATAAAATTAGTGGCATTAACACAATTATTGTAGCAAATTTAATTAAATCCCGTTGAAATCGAGAAATTTGTTTTATATATTGGGTCCGCCATTTTGGATCTAGAAACTTTTATAATTCGATAAAGATCAAAATTAGTGGCACCACAAAAAATCGTACTAATTTTCATGAAAATCCGTTGAAGTCGTGAAATTTGCATTACCATATTGGATCCGCCATCTTGGATTTGGAAATTTTGATAATATTTAAAATTAGTTAAATCAGAATAATCATTGTACTACTTTTCATTCAAATCTGTTGAAATCGAGACATTATGTTCTCTCTATTGGACCCGCCATCTTGGATTTACAAAATTTTAATAATATTCGAAATTAGTGGCCTCAGAATAATCATTCTACCAATTTTCATTAAAATCTGTCCAAATCGGGACATTTTGGTCGCCGTGTTGGATCCGCTATCTTGAATTTGGAAATTCTGATAACATTCAAATTAGTGGCCTCAGAATAATTATATAGTACTAATTTCCATTAAAATCCGTTGAAATTGAGAAATTGTTGGTCACCATCTTGGATTTGGAAATCTCGATAATATTCTAAATTAGTTACCTCAGAATAACCATTGTACTAATTTTCATTAAAATCCGTTGTAATTGAGACATTTTAATCGCCATGTTGGATCCGCCATCTTGAATTTGGAAATTATGGTAATATTCTAAATTACCCCCGATTCTGGATCAAAATTAAGAGCTCTTAGCGTCTTAACTATTATCAAAAATCCTTTTAAAGGAATTAATATGCTACCATATTATTGAACAAACATTAGAAATACACTGATTTCTTATAATTTTTGAATTCTTCTACAAAAAGAGGTCCATCTCTTGAGTTAAAGGGATTTTTCAAAACAATTAAGAGGTTAAGAATTTTTAACTTTTCTGTAGAATTAGAAGAATAATCATTGTATTAATATTCATTAAAATCCGTTGTAATCAAGACATTTTAGTCACCATGTTGGATTCGTCATCTTGAATTTGTAAATTTTGATAATATTCAGAATTGGTGCCCTCAAAACAATAATTGTACTAATTTTTATTAAAATCCGTTAAAATCGAGAACGCGCGAACTGTCAAACTCGCGAAGTTAAAATAGTCGTTAAGTTTCCTGAAATTATCCAATTTTCTACTCAATTTTCTTAACTTTTCTTTCCGTAAGAACCTTCTACAAAGTATTAGACAACTTAAAAAAAAAATGAATAAAATCGGTAAAGTCGTTCTCAAGTTATTGCGTGACCAACGGAAACAGGGGTTCATTTTTATATATATAGATAGAAAAGTGTTGTTTTTAGACTTTTTCATGCAATTTTTTAAATTTTTCTCTCCGTAAGAACCATCCTCGTACTTCAAGGAATATTCTAAAAAAAGAGTTAGCGAAATCGGTTCAGCTGTTCTCGAGATTTGCGCATAGCAACACATTCAGCGATTCATTTTTATATTATAGATGTTTAACATTAAACATTTTTAGAGTTCCTTGCCTCGAAATGAAAAAAACGGAACCCTTATAGGATCACTTTGTTGTCCGTGTGTCTGTCTGTCTGTCTGTCTGCCAAGGCTTTTTTTCTCACAAACGGCTAGAGGTATTGAGTTGAAATTAATACCAAATACCAAAGTCTGCAGTCTCATAATCGACTAGTGACTTCACACGTGGTCGGACGGCAACGACAGATGAAGCGCGCCGCCCAGGACGACCGGTTGAAGCGACCACTCCAGAAATGAAAAAAGTCCATCCCATCGTCATGGAAGATCGTCGAAATATGTGTAAACGGTATTCAACGTTGGTGGAGTCTCCCCGCGACTTCACCTAACTCGGCTTTAATTTCCTTTTCTTTCTTCCTGGCCGTATACTACAAAAGTTCATCGTGGCACTATCTCTTGGAAATTTAGCTTACTTATTGAACGAGCCTCGTACCATAAGAAAATCAATAACATTTTCCTAATTTAATTATTTTAATAATTTAGCGAAAGGGAACTTCAGCGCTGAAGAAATGAAAAATTGCAATTTAAAAAAAATCGTTATTTTATTCTAGTTAAAAGTTATTGATTTTATGATTGATTGCCAACTGAGTCGGTTTCTGGTGCATTAAATTTTGAGGATACTAATAAATTCAAAATCAAATTAGCATAAATACTAGAAAGGAAGAAAGATTAACATATACATAAGTAGATGAGGTAATAAATAACCAATTAATACTTAACCGGCCGATTCTTAAGTAACAGAATTGTTGACAGCCGGCAATATTTTGTAAATTCGCAGAAATAAGAATTGAACTATTAAATCTGTTATAATTTGCGGTTTTATCAAGATTTTCTTATGAAATTGTATATGGTCACTTTTGATGCTGAATGTTTTTAAAACGTTGCAACAAAATCGAGGAGGCAACCTTAAACCAAATTCGTTTCCCACTCTTTTTTGTATGATAGTATCGAAGTATAACCCGTTTGGCTAAGCAACGTTACTTAACCAACAAAAACTAAAGAAACTTGGCGTAAAATGAATTAGATATTGAAATGTTATTCCAATAATTAGAATATAATAATATAATGACTATGACTTTTTGGGATTTTTATTTAGATGGTCCCATTGCACCCTCTACCCATTCACCACTGCATTCTAATTTTAAAAGATTTTAAAACAATAGCTCCAGGCGTAAAGAAAAGTTTTTTAGTAGAGGGCTGGATGTTTCCTGGATAGTGTGCAGCTGCTGGTTGTCCTTTTAAAATTTAATCCCTCTAATAGGAACAACATTAGGCGAGGTTGGCACTATCTACGGAGAAGGGCCAAGATCTTATGCTTGCAAATATTGCACTACTGTTGGCGAGGATATTTCGAAACGCGAAGAAAAGAAAAAAATATATATAATATTCTGGTGGCGTTTAGCTTGCCATTTCTGCTTTAATGTTAGGTCACATTAACAAGTCTTCATGAGCTTCTAATACTGCCAACCGACGACCATCTTAAGGAGCAAGTTTTCGTTGGTTCCTCTTTTCCCCTCTTCAAATTTTTATGCGGTTGAATGCTTTCTTCTGTTTAAAGAACTTATTAAGGCGAGCAACTAATTGAGAACTTATTTTCGGTTGGAAGTTCTGGCGGGCCGGCAGCAAGAAGTTTCTCTCTTCTGGCCAGGCATCTGTGCAAATAGTCGAATATTCTGGTAGCCCCGATTGTGGCTGCGGCCTTACTTGATTTCCTCTAATTAGAAAATTACGGCATAGTTCCGGAGATTTTCCTCAAGATTTCTCTTTTACCGCCTAATTTTGTTAATGGAACTTCCGGCATGATCAGCAGTTGAAGAGGCATCTCATTAATTTTTTATGTGCCAATACACATCCGATCAAACTTCAAGAAGATAAATACACTTTTTAATCTTAAAGTTGATGCATTTCGAACTACTTGCAAAAATACGAAATAAGAAAACAAAATTCATTTTCTTCTAAAATAATGCTACCTTTATTTTTCAATTTTTTATGCAGAGCGTACTTATTAATAGTTATACAGAACTTTTAATACAAGGCAAAATTAAGAGAACATCTTGGAAATCAGAGGAAAATCATTTGATTAGCCTCCGATTTTTTGGTGGGAAAAGATGGGAAAAAAAGTCATTTAAAGATAAACACGCTTGAAATTTTCACGACGTATTTTATGATAAAAAAATAAATTGGAAGTTGATAAAGAATAAATTAGAATTCTTGATAAAAAATAAATTAGAATTGGTTCTTGGAAGTCACATTCCTCTCAGCTCTGACTATTTCGACTATAACTTCGTCGATTTTCAATATTTTGATTTTATGTCGTATTTCAATTTAGGAGTAAATTAAATTTAGTACACTAAATTCAAATAGTTCTGCGTTTTTTTAATGATCTGATCTGGAATTTGGTATTGAATTGAAATAGTAAAACTTTTTAATTTTTCTAAACCCGGTGGTCTAGCACCCGAAAATTTCAGGTATTTTTAGATTTTTTTTTTTAATGTTAAATTAATGAACAACGATATTGGAAATTTTAAGTTATAGTATATATATAGTATGAGTACTGCATACAAAAACATTTTATTTGTGTGAATTAGGTAAACTAATTTCAAATTAGTGATGATCACACGTCCTTAATTCCACTGGTTTTAAAACTTAGCTGTTGAGAAATTAAATTTGATTTCAAGCTTATTTTTTTCCCAAAGATTAGAAGAATTATTTAGATTTTTATAAAAGTTATATTAAGACAACGCATAAAGCACCGTAGAATATAGAGTACAGGATTGTGCTGAATTTCGTGATTGTGTATCCAGTGGAGCCGTTCATTACTCCGATAATGAAAAAGAGGCACTAAGTTTGAAGAGGCAACAGCAAATTTTATACACGCCGTAACTACGTTATCCCCAGCAAGTTTTGAAAGTTATCTATGCAATTTCCACAGAAATTATTCGATGACACATTAATTTTTGCTTATTTGTTACAATTTGTCTGTTATTAACACTATGTTTAAGATATCGAATAATTGAACGATTTACTTACCTGAAAAAGTGTTTCCCACACGTATATGAGGATTTGTTGTAGCAGTCCTTCACCTTCATTACTAAAAATTATTTATTTTTTGACAGGAACACTAAACTAAAAGCACAAATATTACCTGAAGACACAATAAATTACAATTTTAACTAGTTTTGAAAAAAACTCCTCGTAAAAATTTTCTGTAAAATCTCTTGAAAATCGAACTTCTTGCAAATTCAACTTCAAAGTAAGCTCCTATTTTTTTAGTCCCTTATCTTTCGCTCTTATGTGGAAAATTATGTGCCCCTTGAAAGGAAATACTTCACTCATGCCCACGGATTTTATATGGCGTGTCTTATCTTCTATTCTATAATCTAAGGTAAACACTGTTTAAAAGTTAAGAAATAAAATTATTATTGAATTAGACTAAAAGTATAGTAAAGTAGTATTTTTGATTCGTAGTTTTTGGAAGTGTCCTCTCAACTTTGTCACTGATTGTATGTATAGTAATTTGATTCAGTCTGAGCGGCGAACTCCACGAAAGTAGATAGTGCTCCAAGGGGGGACCCATAGGAAATATTTTAATAAAGTCAGGAGGGAATGCATAAATGCGAAATCGTATTTGCAATTCTAGACCATGCCGTAGACTGGGCGGGGGTTGGGGCGTAGCGAAAGTGAAACGGCGTTTCGTACTTAACATATTCTTTTTGAATTAGGTTGTCATATCATTTCAAAGATTTACACTACACCTTACCCTTCCAAGGACTTCATGAATAAAATATGACCACAAAGTGAACTACGAATTACTTCAACCCTCGGAACCTTTGGTTTGTCTGCTGGAGAGATCACTTAGACTCTGCTTCAACAAAGTGTTCAAACCTCAGTCTGTATAGTCGGCGTGGTGAACTGTTGAGGGTTTTGACATCGGCGCCTCCCCATGGATGGGGCCCTTCCTACCCCGAATAAATAATGGGGCAAGGACGGAATCTGAATTTATTTGAGGTAAGTTTCAAGGGCCAGGTCCCGCTGCGCTTCAAGGAGGTGCGAACCACTTTAAATTGGCGGAGGAACACAGTTTAAGATGATTTATGTTTGCCTTTGTTATTAGACCTTGATTATGTAAATACACTGTGATTGGGCCCTAGTTGATTTCTAGTCTTCTATTCGCCTGTTCTGTAAAATTAGTGCTAATGCACTTTCAGGTTTTTTGGTAATTTTTCATTGGAAAGTAAAAAAAAAAAACTGAAAGGAATATTTGTGCTTGTTTGATTTTTTTTAGTAGGTTAATATTAATCCCTAGCATACAACATGGTAAATTCGTTCGAGTCATTTTTTGTTCTATTACCACTGTATGATTCCTTTTTTCGAGATTATATAGTTTCCTTTATATTTGTATAATAAAACGATTACTTTCATCAAATTTTAACAATTAAAACACGCTCTTGAATAATATGATAACAAATTGTTATCGAACTATATAACAATTCCTGAAGTTCAGCAATAAAATGTTGTTTTCTTTCTTGCTCATTTTTCAAAATTATAATTAGCAGAAGATATAATTTATTTTATTTTCTTACTACTGCATAATACTTTTTTTTGATAACAATTATTTTGTTTACCCTATTTTCTAGTAGGGGAGAGTTGCCTAACTTGGGCCGGCTCCTATTTCGGGCCACCCATTTTTTTCAATGTTACCGAGTTTTTGAAAATTAATTAATGTCAAAATTTGATTGAAAATGAATGTAGAACAAAATAATGAAAGAAATATTAATTTTAATACAAAATTAATAATGTTACAACAACCTCGTAAAAATGGTTCTGCCGACTTAAAAATCTGACATTTTTGCTCGTCGATAAAAACAAATTGATACATCTAATGAATCTAAAATTTGTTCTGATGCGAAGTGTATAATATGTTTATATAGTATATAGTGTATTTGCAATTTAAAAACTATAACAATACTAATTAATTTAAACAATCTGGAAAAATGTCATTTCCCCTAATTTGGGCCACTGTGCAATTCGAAAGGGCGCCTAATACGGGTCACTCACGCGATGTAAACAAAGCAACACTATCTGAAGGAAAAATGTTTTTTTCATTAAAACGGTAAGTGTACATGAGATATTTAGTAAATTTAGTATATTAAGCCTATTGTTATTATTTTAGATTATAAAATGTTACATGTCATTGAGTAAATACTTAATTTATGATGATTAACTCTTTATTGAGAATTTAAATTTCAAATATATTTCTGATCAACGAATTAATTAACGTCAATTCATTGTTTCATTAAATATAATAAGAAACGGTGTTTTAAACAATATGTCGAACCATTTTCGCGTTTTTCAGATATTTTACGTGCTATTCAATAGGTGGCCCACATTAGGCGACTCGTCACCTAAATTGGGCCACTTGCACGTTTTTTTCAAACGTTATTTTCTATTATTAAAGAAAGTCAAACTTGCCTTAAACTTTCCACAAAGGTAAATTATCATCCAGATTTTAATATTGCGCTATTAATTATGTAAACGAAACGTTTACAATAATTTTAAATGCATTTAACCTTAGGTGGCCCATAACTGGCGACTCTCCCCTATGTATTAAAAGTTAATTAATAATTTGATTTCGAAGCTTGTTTTACTCTTACAAAAATGGTTGGGTTCTACGTGTTGATTAAGACATTTCGAATAATGCTCTAGTGTATAAAGTGTTTTTTTATACAAATGTTCAGTTTTTAATATCCACAAATTTCTGTATATGTGTAGAATAGAAATGTCAATGACAAACTAAAAAAAAAAAAATATTTTATAAAACTCCGCATGGTTAAATTCGTTTGGATTTAACAAAACAAATTTGTGTATATCTTTAAAATTATTTCTTTCCTTTCATTACTTTCTTTGACTGAGAAAAATATCGCATTGTAATATCAACTTGCGCGTTTTAGATTATTAAGTTTTAAAAATTGGTTGTGGATCGTTTTACATTTAATAATATTTTATTTGAAACAACACTATGGAATTCATTAAAAAAGATATTCATCAAAGTTAAATTTCAATGCTACAACAATAATTTAAACCCCTGGGATATAAGCACAAGCTGTTCAGTAGAATTAATATTTCTTCTTATGGCGGTAGCCCGAATGTATACCACTCCATGTCTAAACTATAACTTTTACGCGAAAATTATGTTCTTTCTACTTATTATAACTACGGTGGAATACCTTCCTTATGATCTAAAAAATGTCATAGTGACAAGAGCAAAATATTAGAGCTTTTTGCAATTAAAAACTAATCTAACCCCTTCTTCGAACAAAACAGCAGCGGCAGGTCGAGTTGATAGGACTACTTTCTATGGTAATTTGTTGAATGGATTGTAAGAGTAACTTTTGAACGTCAAAATCTTTAATATGATATTTTGTTCTTGTTCCTATAATAACTTTGGTACCACCACAACGATATTCCTCTGCAGTTACAATTAGTAGAACATAATTTTTCCATAAAAGCGATAGTTTTGTAGATTCGCTCTGTGGATTGGAATGAATGGGGTAGGGGAGACCGGGGCTGGTTGTGACAGGGGTAAGTTGTTACAGTGGCAACGGCGGCGAAACAGAGAACGCTATAGTGACGGTAGAAAGAGATAAATAACGCCGCCACTATCGGCTAACACGGCGCGAGAGCCTGTGGCACCAGAGTTTTTGTGAAAGGAGTACGTGCGTGTCGCCAATAAAACCACAGGTTTGTACAATTTTTGATTTTTAGTAATATTGGTCTACAACCTGTTTTCCAAATAATCAAAGAGGTTTCTGGTGTCATTTTTGCACCCTAATGCTCCCTTTTTGTGATGAAACTATGTTTCTACAGTTATATTCATTTGCGTTTTTACTACTTAGCCTCAAAAGATCAATTTGGCATTGGGGCTAAAAGTGCCTTTGCTCGGGGCAGGTTGTGACATGAAACTGATGAAGAAAGCGTAGAAGATGAATATTTTTGTCTGATATGTTGTGACCCATTTGATGCTAAGAAAGCTGGTGAGAAATGGGTGGAGTGTGTTGTTTGCAAAAATTGGTCATATGTGTATTCGAGGAAATATTACACAATATTCAGATTAAAGTGACTGCACTGCTTCTTTTCCTTGTAGGAACTGTTGATTTTTTGAAATCCTAGCATAATTTATTTTTATTTTCATTTTTATTTTCATTTTTATTTTTGAGACATAATGTAAGTTTTGTTGATTGGTTCTAAGTTTTTGTTCATTAAAGAAGTTTATTATCTTCTTATAGGTGAAAAATAATCTACATTTTGTTTTTATAGTTGTAAAACTAAATGGTAAAGATTTTAACTTTGTTCAGAGTTTGTTTCATTCTAAGTTTTGTTTTAATGAGGCAGAAGATTGCTTTGTAGACATAATAATATGTTATTTAAGGGGAAATTCTCATTGGACGTGAAAAAAAAATCGATTTTTTTTTTTTACATAAAAGTATTCTTTAACATCATAGTAATGCTGTCCTCAAACCGTTATGAGAAATTCGAAACAAAACGAAAGTTATAGCTATATATACGTAACGATATATACCGGTTTTTATAGATTTGGAGCGTCGCACAAAAACTTTAAACGCGTTTTTCTCGAAACTACTTTTTTTCACCTGGTACCACTGATTGCTCAAATTCTGCTCGATAGATTTAAAAAAATCAAAAAGCATTCGACTCATTAACATAAATACTAGAACATAGATCTGTAAAAATCCCAAAAAGTACCCCCCCCCCCCCCCCCCCCCCCCCCCCCCCCCCTCTTTTTTATACGCGTACTTTCTCCCAAAAAATGGCAAATTTTTGAAATTTTTAGAAAAACAGTCCTAAAAATAATTTAAGAAATTAAAAGTACTTTTTTTATAGGTCTATGTTCTAGAAAAAAGTCTAAAGAACAAAACCCATTTTGAATTTTGTCGTTATCTTTTCCAGGAAGACCGCAGGAGCTGGTACCAGCTAAAAAGGGACTTTTCGTACAACACCCTCTATTGCCGCAAAACATAACAAAAAAAAACAAAAAACAAATTGTTTTGTATACTTCAATGCCTATATATTCAATATATGAAAAAAGTTTTTTGAATAAATGCAATAGGGTTTAAAAAAAACAATTCCGAAAAAAGGCGTTTTTTTGTCAATTTCAATGAGAATGTCCCCTTAAATAAAGAAATGCAATTGTCTGTGATGATTGTTCCTAATAAAAAGTTTTTTATTACGTTACATTTTGCCCCATGCAGTGTAACAACCAGCCCCTGGTGCGGGGTTTAAAGTGACAGGCTTCCTTTTTCAGAATTCGTTCATTTATGTCTAATCTAATCGTTTGGTACATAAAAAATATTTTAAATTTAAATACTGAATAGTTACTGAATCCAACAAATCTATACTCAGGTACAACAATCAAACAATTAAAAAATTATGACACTTTATAATTAAAATGTCACAACCAGCTCTGGTCTCCCCTACAACGCTATAAGAAACAATGTTATTTCGCGACTATCATTGGACTACATCATCCTATACATGTGGTAGTTTGCAGGTGGCGTCCACAAATAACAATGATGAAATTTTAAAACAAAATTAAAATTTTCTAAAGTAAGTACGTTTCCAACTTTGTGTGTACGTTAATAACAATTTTCGTTGTTTATAGTTACAAAGTACATTTTTAAAGTTAAAAGGAAAGTGTTTAATGCAGTATTGTTTATTGTTATTATTTTATTATTGTTTTCAGTTGCATTTTGAAGGTGGTCTCAGTTGTCCCTTTTACTTAAAAATTTGTCTAATGGTTTCTTTACTTTTCACAATCAATTTTCAATTTTGACATTGTAATCTGTCCAGCTTTTAGAGTTGTGGGTTGTTAAGGGACAATAAGATACTGGCTGAAAGGCAAAAAGGGCGTTCTTCACAGCGAATTTTTTATTATACTCCCATGAAAGACAAAACATGATCAGCTTAAGAAAAACGTTGATTGGTATTATACAAGATTCGATAAAAAGTTAATATTTGATAGGCATATTCAAGTAACACTTCAAAAAATTACTAATCTGATTAAATCCTTGTTAAATTCGTTTATTAACCAGAATTCAGACCTGAACGAGAAAAATAATTTAATTTCAGAGCTGTTCTTTTGTACGGTGCACCTGTATGGACTGATTGTGCAAAAACCCATATAAACAAGCTTCAAAGAACCAAAATTCTAAAGATAATATTTAATCAACCATGGTTTTTCCCAATGCGTCAGCTACCCGATAAAGCCAATTTCGACCTTGTTTCTGTCGAGGTGTATAATTTGCTAAATCCATTTGTACAAAGAGCTATGACTCATTAAAATTAATTAATTTTAAATTTTAAGAGATTAACATTTTGTAAATTAAGTGCAATAATTAGGTGTAGGTCAACATAGTTTTAAGATTTAGTAAGGGTTTTTGCATTTAAAGTATATTCCCTTCACTTAATGCAACATAATAATTATTGCTTTCTCATTGCCCGATATTAAATTTCAGTCTGTAGAGAACAAAGCTTCTAATCTCTGTATATATTATCTACGACTTCTTGTTAGGTACTTCTTGTATATTGGTTTAATAAATTCTTATTCTATTTCTATATCATGCGTTCAAATTAAGGAAGGAATATATTGAAGTAGATACAAGGAATAGTTGAATCAAAAGCTCTAGATAATTAATTTTGCTACGATTGTTTCAAAATACCATTAAATTTGTATGGGCAATAACGAAGATAAAGCATTTTGTTTTGGATACGTTTGTGTAGCTCTTTGCTCAATTAAAGATCATTCATCTCATTTACCTAGACTCATTTACCATAGAATGAGCATCGAGAATTTATATTAATTTACAGTGATTAGATTCTTAGGTCTTTACAATTTGTGATGTAGTTGCGGACTAATGAAGACATTACTAATAGCGTATTATAAGTGAAAGGAAAATAAAAAGACTGCAAAAAGCCTTACTATTTAAATCTTATAACTTTATAACTAATTATTGCACTAAATTCACATTATTTACTATTTTATAAAAAAACAAATTTAAGATATCTTGATTTTGGTGAGATATGGTTATTTTTACTGTTTAGAAACGTCGTGTGAAACAATATCGATATTGGCTATGGATCTAACTTTCGTTCCATGGCAAAGTTAACGTCATCTTTGAGGTTTCATTTTGCATTCTTTGAAGTTTATTACTAAGCGTTTGAGCACAGTCAGCCTAGATGGAATATAATAATTAATAATTACACAATTAGTTTATTTTTCACACTTAGGTTCGAATTGCGATATATAAATGGATACAGAGATTAAATCAACGTCATTTTTTGGAGTGTAACTTGAATGTTCTTATCGAATAATAAATTTTTATCGAATGTAATACCAAAGTATTGTAGTTCGTTACACCATTCAATGCATGATAAATTAATTTCAAGGCTTTGATGAGGTAAAAATATTTATATTCTTCTGCAGGTAAATAAATTTGCTGGGATTTTATTGGAATTTTTTTTGATTTTCCACTTCTTAAAGTAACTAAAAGCTAAAATATTTTTCTATCAACTCCAAGACAACAAATTTTCTTCTGTTCTGTCTGTTCAGTCCAACGAATATGTTAATTGAGTACGAATCGCCAGCATGATTTGTCCGGAGCATCTGTAAAACCATGAGACTGGGTTTAATTACTGCCGAAATCCAATTTGGTTTTCCAAAATCCAGAATGCAAGCGTCATCCAAAGAAAGAAAAGGAAGATCGACGACTGTAACACGAATGAAAGTGCCTTGAAGTAAATCGCCCCTATTTATTTTTCAGAGTTGGGGCCTTCGCCACGAGGAGCAGGGACTCCTAATCGAGCGGGTGTTGGTCCTTGTTCGGAACGTTTTGCATGTCCCAGCCAATCCAGAGGCTGAATGCCGTGCAGATAACGATGCCAGCCTCCATGATCGTGTTATCTGGGCTCTGCATCGGTCCGGGATGCTGGACTTGGTTCTTTACATCCTCAGTTCGGCTGACGAAAATCAATATCATCTTCATGCACTCGAGATAGTCTGTCTAATGTACAGGGAGCAGGTGAGTGCAAGTGCAAGTTGCAAGTTGAAAGTTGCAACTAACGCCCGGCAGATTTGTAGAGGGCAACATACTATAGTTGTTCTCCAATTACTGGGAGTGCATTAATATTATTATAGAATTAAAGGCCTTCGTGCCTGCCGCGTCGGTTCCCCAACGAAAGCTAAGTGTTCGTGATTTGATGAGATATTTTTTTTTCGTCCTCCTCCAGACTGCAGCCTCTTTAGCTGATGCATCACTGCAGCGGAGTGCAGCCGAGAAGCATCGCGATGAACAGGAGCTGATTGCAGTGCGGCGCCGGGAAAGACAAAAGCTGACTGCGCGCCCTCCGCCCGGCCGCCACTCCCGCTTCGGCGGCACTTACGTCCTGCAGAATGTTAAATCCGTTTCTGATAAGGATATTATATGTCATCAATCTCTGGAACGTGCCATCGCCATAGATTTCGACCGGGAGAAAACCAAACAGAAGAGGTCCCATCGTGTCGTTGGCGAGGAGACGACATCTCATCGGAGGAGTGCATTCTCCGTCAGGTGAGTCGCCGCCAACTCCCAACTCTTATTAGAGGATTCCTCTGTCTTCTAGAAAAATTTAATAACTCAAGAGCTTCGCGCTGTTCCGGTCTCAAAGTTTTGTCTGCAAAGGAAAAAAAAAAAAACTTATATCCATTTTTCCATTTTCCATTCTAGGCTATGTCTGCGGGAGTATTGCATCGAGGTTTTGCGGTCAGCTTATAACACTCTGGTTCGACAGGTCAGACGTGTCTTGGAACGTAATTCCGATTCTGCAAGTCATGATGATTCCTATTTGCTTTGGGCCATCCGCTTTTTCATGGAATTCAATCGATTGAGTGGACTTCAACTGCATTTGGTTAGGTAAAGGATTTTTCTTTTTTATGTGTTTCCCATCTCTTTGAAAATTAAATGGAGGAGCGTATTTGCATTACAAAGGGACTCCTCTTTGTGCGGTCCTACCTTTTTTGAAAGGGTTCTTTTTATCTGATAGTAGTAATGCTAACGCTTTGTGTAACTTTGTATCTTACAAAAGATTTTAGCTGGTATACGATTTATGTAGTCTAAGCCTGCAGGTATTTTGTAATTTAATAGCTATTCTCTTTGCTTTCATTAGTGTTATTACGCATGTTGTTTAACTGCTTTATTTTTGTAAACTGCGTTTATGCATACGGTAATCAAGTGCTTTGTTACACAGCGCAAAACGCCACTTTGCATCAGTTAATAGTTTCAAATTACTGCTGCCATATACTGTTGAAAAAATATACGTAGATGTTAAATTTCAGTTTCAAATATGTATTATCATTTATTTTTGCTTATTCGAAAGTTTTAGTTTAGAAAAAGTTTAAAAAAATGGGATAAGATCAGGTTTTCAACTCTGTTAAAAACTAAACAAGAAATACAATGAAATTTAGACATATTGGACATATATATTAGATAGAATAGAAAATAATATAGGGGAAAATGGGTAGGAATGAATCAAGGGTATATATTGTATATTAACTACAACTTTTTAATTATTATAATAGTTTTGACCCTACAGTTTTTTTGTAATGAATTCCTTTTATTTGTTAAGCTTATTAAGGGACAAAATTACGACATAATCAAAAACCTTTTTCCATTTTAAAATTACTAATTTAAATATGAAATTGTATTATGTCAAAGGTGCAGATAATTATCAAAAATATATGTTTGCTTGTACTTCGAGTGCTAAAGTATAATCATACAAGCAATTTTTTGTTCGTTTAACGTTATTCCCTTGACTCATCATGGGTAGAAATGAATCAAATGTACGTTTAACATACCTTTTGCTTTGTATACAATATCAAATTGTGTTTCGAACCAAGACCCAAAAAATCATAAACCTAAAGACGTAGCATTTAAATATAAGCAATTTTTCTTGGTTGGACATTCAACAAATGGTAACTTCATGAATGTTTGTCTGGTCAAATTGTTTTCTTTACAAAAATTTGAATATAAATCTTATATAATCAGTATTTTTAGGACTTCAAAGAGATGAAGGAGGGACAGTTTTTAAATTTGCAAAATGCCTCATTTTAATATAATTTTCATATTTACGGGCTAATCCAAATTCTACCTGTATTTCAAAACAACATAGACCGGATATGACTTTTGTAGTGATCTTTAATTCTTTATTCCTCACATTTTAAATGTAATTCATTACTGTAGTTTTACTATTACTTTTTTATTTTAGTCTATATATAGTATTTGTTTGCCCTCTATTACTTACATTTTCTGTTCCAAAAGCTCGAGTATACAAGTTTGTATATGTAATGAACTGTAGTATTTTTTAATCAAAACGATTTCTTGCAATTATAAAGTTAGTAATTTTATTTAACATTTAGCGCATAGAATTTAAAATTAGTTTCTAAACTTGCGATTAACATCCCATATCTTTTAGCAATGAAATTTGTATTGCTCTCGTCCATTTGCACTGGTACAAGTTTAACAATTTTGTACAGCTCTTCAGTTCGAAAATGAACTTTTACAATAGCCATAAACTTTGTGTAATTAAATTGTAAATTTCAGCGAATCCCTAAGTGTACAATGTTTCCACTGGGTACTAACGAGAATTCAGCACGACATGGACATGATTACGTGCGACAAGAAACAGGCGCGTCTCTGGGCCAGACGTCTGCATGTCGGGATTCAGGTAATTAATTTTGTAAAGCATAAAATCAACACATTCTTTTTTTTTTTTTCCTATGCTATTACGCTTTCAATACTCAATTAAGCTAGTTAACTTTGTGAACATAATGTCTTTTATACTTTCAATAATTTACCTAATTTTCACTTCCTTCTCTGTCTTTTCCATTCGAAGACATTCCGCGAATTGCTACTTAGCTTGTTAGCACTCCAAAAGCTCCAGGATGAAAAGGCACAGGCGCTCTTTGATATGCTGCTTAATAACATTTGCTATGTTCTGGAATACAGGGAGACGGTCCTCCATTTGCTAATGAATTATAATGAGACTCATGGCACCAAGTAAGTATGTTTGTGTGTATCAGTAACTGATACTTATATTTTAATGAATATATTATTTATACATGAGGGATTCAATAGAAGAATAGTTATTAAATTTATTTGTTATATAGTATATAAAGTCATGGCAAGTGATCCAATGTCTTATTGAAATATAGTTTGACATACTTAAAAGTCGGGTAATATTACCGCATATTAAATCTTAAAGAAGAGATTTAATTTCATATCTGCTTCACGGCGTTTTCTGTCGACACTTTGGGGATAATTTTTATACCAAATAAAAATAATTTACTTTTCAATTCGGTCAACTGGGAAGGAAATTTGTTTAGAGATCTTCATGTCAGCGGCGTAAATTGAAAGGTCCGAGTGTTTGATGATGCACTCGACGTTATTTACATTCCAGAATAAAGAGCAGGGGGCCTAGATGGTTACCTTGAGGAACCCCTGACTGAGCTGCAAAAGGGCAACAGTTTACTGCATCGAAGAGGACCCTATACTGACATTGGTATAAGTAGGAACTCATCAAAGAGAGAAAACGCGATTGAAAACCGAGAGAATTATTTGGTGTGAGATTTTGATTCCTCGATACTCCTGGTTGATATATTTGGATATAACCTTCAATATATTCGTCCTCAAGTCTCTAAGAAGTTTTATAATTGAAATCAAAACGATGGATAAAAAAGCGAGAAAATAATTTTAATTTCAGAACAAAAGATTAATTATTATTTATTTTGAACGGTGATCTGGTTTTTTTTTTGTATAAATGTTTTACGTAAAAGTTTGTAGACCTACGAATTCTTAGTAAATTTCATAGAATTTAAAAAAAAGCCGATATACCTTCTCGTGTACAGTGTAAAGGAGATTGTTTTCTATTTTTGCTAAATTGTTTACATTTAATTGACGTACTTCCTCATTTCACCAGTCCTATAAACAACTGAATAAATTTCTTATGTTTAATTGGCCTACTTTCTCAATTCACCAGTCCTATAAACAATTGAATCCACAAATGTTCGGCAACAGAAATTGTAAATACATGCGCGGTTTTTTCAGTTATGACTTTGAAGGTAAAGACAATTAATAGATTCAATGAACGTAATTACCAACTTAGGTTTAAAAGTCAAGATTGAGACTATTATTATTAACTATATCTTTATGGAAAACATTATAAGAAACCGTAAATACTTTAAAACTGGGTATTTTCTGAAAATTGATTTTTAAATTAATTTTCGTAAACTTGATCTTTATGATTTTATCGGTATAACTCGAAATTAATTCCATAGATTGGAAATTATTTATAAAAAAATCTGTTATTAATTTCTTTTTACACTGTTCCACCAAATCGAAAAAAACTGAAAAAATTGCTGAGTATGTAGGAGTATGAAAGCCATTTTCTGATTGCATGTTTTCAAAAACATAGTTAAAAAAATGATTTTAATTTTACTTATTTTTTTAAAAATTGGGTCCAAATTTGGGAATACTCCCGACTATTCAAGAAAAAATCACCATTTGGTGATTTTTATTTTTACTATTGGAAAAAAAATAAAAACAAAAAAAGAGTTTTTTTTTTTTAAATAACTCGAAAACTATTCAATATTAAGAGCTGAAATTTCTTTGATATTAAAATGATCCCCAAAGTGTCGAGAGAAAACGCCGCGGGGGTAGATTTGGCATGCTTATCCCTTATACCCTTTGTAGTATATCGAATCTACTTTAGTCGTGAAAAATTTGCTTTTAAATCACCTTTTATTTAAATTGATTCAACTATTTTATATATAGTATGTTCACTTACGAAGTTATTTTATGGAATAATAAGCTAACGTAGAATTTTTTTTGTTTAATGATACAAGTAAAAATTATAAGCCATTGTTAATTATTTTGAGTACCATTCGAAAATCACAATTATATATTCTCAGTTTAATTGTATTATCTATATGAACGTAGTTTAACCTCATTTACTTTACAAATTGCTCACTTTCAGGTATTGATAGAAAATCAATAGCACTCCTGAAGGGAGCAAAACAGATTTTGGCTGTGATGAATTGCAAACCGTATTTAGTTAATAAAGCACGTGTACATTGAATTAATGTGACCGTACTGCACTGCGCCCAATTTTGTTTCAAATTACAAATTTAACTCATTTACAGCTTAATTGTTTAAACCAACTAGAAATTTTTATGTACGTGTGGATAAACACTTTTAAGGATTAATGCTAAAAGCCTTTTTAATGATATTCGTCTGGCATAAGGTAAATAGCTTAAAAAAAAACTTTCGAGGTAAAACTATTGTAAAGTATTTCAATTTGATTTTTTTTTCACTAGCTTATGTGTGTTCGGATACTTTAAAATGAGTTTTACATAACAAAGGAAATTTTGTTAGCTTTTAAGCTCTTTGCCTTTGAAGTAGCTCTATATACAGATAACTGTATTAAAACTCTTAAGACATCTTTTATTCATTTTTTAAGGTTCACTACACGAAGGGTCTATAAGAAGCCTTATCTGTTTCGCCATAATGTCTGCCCTTCTGTTTTTCACTGTCTTGTAGAATCTATAAAATACAGACGAGTCTCAGAAATTGTATATTAAAGTATATTTATTTTAAATAGATTGAATAGGCCGAAAAACGCCGATTTGATTTTGTTGCAAAATGAAAATTAATTTATAGGAATTTTTCATCACCGAATGTGAAAAATATTAATTAATATATAGTTGTTTTGTATTTAAAAATTTCGTCCGTCAAATTCTTGTTTTTAAGAGGAAAACACTCAACTGTAACTAAATAGGCGCTAATATGGTCCGAGCAATGATATAACATTTTTGCTTTAAGGGGTCATGCTATATGTACTAAAAAAGTGCCTGCAACATAAATCTAAAAAAATTTGCGAATATTTTGAACGAAAAGATAGAACAGTTTTTAATTTTTTTTTTTTTTTGGCTACATTTTAGTACATCATTTCTTGAGGTATAAGATTTAAGAATTTTTAACAATTTGTTGTCAAAAACTGGTCAAAACTCGAAATGTTTGATTTAATGTTGCTGATTTCAAACCTATTATCAAAATACAAAAATTCAATATGGCGGGCCAAGAATATTAAATTTAATCAGATTCTCACAAAAAGGACCCCGCACATTTTGTATGGAAAAGTGCGTACAGTCAAATCGACTGAAAATTTAGTATGTTGTACTTCAGGACATCCTGATCAAAAGTTCCCATGGGCGCAACTTCAAAAAATGGCCAGTTTTAGAGATACAGGGTGTTTCATTTTAATAGACGTACTCACATATCTCGAAAACTACGCATCCTAGGAAAAAATGTTTCGGACAAAAGTTATAGAATACCACAAGGGTTAACTAGCGGTGACCTTGCCTTTGACCTTGAAGTCAAGGATCAAGGTCATTTCAAGGTCAAATCAATTTTTACATAGTGATCCCTACTTCTGACCCCGGAAATGGAAAAAGCGCAACATTTTGCATGAACATGAACAATGAGTATATGTATGCCGCTAATATGTTTAGTTTCTTTAATTATTTCGATTACCAGCGTCTCTTATATTATCAAGTAAAGTGACACTTGTATATTTGATATGAGGCTAAGAACCATAACACACTTAGGGTATGCGCGACACCAGCCTCATATCAAATATCCAAGCGTCACTTTACTTGATAATATAAGAGACGCTGGTAATCGAAATAATTAAAGAAACTAAACATATTAGCGACATACATATACTCAAGAACCATAACACACTTGCGACATGTGCACAGCAACCTAATGTTCTCGAACCTGATACACAAGTACAGTAATAAACTCTTATAGGCTCATTATTCTGATCCTCATGAGGTCTATAAGTTATCCATAACTGATACCTTGTCGAATTTCGGAAGCGGGAGTACAGCCGTACCCTGAGGAAACCATTTTCATACCGGTGCTCATCAAATTCAAAAAATTCGGATCCATTCCGTACTAGTTTATCCTGAATATAAGCAGGTGCTAAATTAATCTGATAAATACCGACAGTTAGCTCTTTCAGATATTCGATATCTAATCTAATATAAGAGACGCTGGTAATCGAAATAATTAAAGAAACTAAACATATTAGCGACATACATATACTCATTGTTCATGTTCATGCAAAATGTTGCGCTTTTTCCATTTCCGGGGTCAGAAGTAGGGATCACTATGTAAAACTTGATTTGACCTTGAAATGACCTTGATCCTTGACTTCAAGGTCAAAGGCAAGGTCACCGCTAGTTAACCCTTGTGGTACTCTATAACTATTGTCCGAAACATTTTTTCCTAGGATGCGTAGTTTTCGAGATATGTGAGTACGTCTATTAAAATGAAACACCCTGTATCTCTAAAACTGGCCATTTTTTGAAGTTGCCCCCATGGGAACTTTTGATCAGGATGTCCTGAAGTACAACATACTAAATTTTCAGTCGATTTGACTGTACGCACTTTTCCATACAAAATGTGCGGGGTCCTTTATTTATGATATTAGAATTTAAAAATTCAATATGGCCGAATCAAAATGGCGCATAAGGAATGTTCAACTCAATCGAATTGAAATAAAAGTTGGCTCATCGGTGTTTTGGGGTCACTTATATCGATCAGAATTGCACCAAAATGGAGTAATTAAATATTGCCAAACCAATATGGTAGATTTTCTTCCACAAAAATTGTTTTCTAGTGTCTCTCGGATCACTTTATTGAATTCTGATATCAAAACCGTAAAGTTAAAAATGATGTATGTTACAATTTTTATAATAAAGCTTAGCAGTTTCGGCCCGCCATATTTTATATCTAATAAGGAATTTCATGATGTATATAACATATTTGAAATTAACAAGTTTTAAAACGTATTTGTACCAATTTTTATAAGAATCCTGCGTAGTTTTGCAATTTCGATTCACCATATTGGATCCTCCATTTTGAATAACATTCTATATTAAGGGAACGTACCCATACTACGTGACCCATTTTTCATAATTTTTCGTCAATTTTTGTAGTTTTGGCCGGATTTTTAACGATTTGGAATACTGTGCGCCGACGTCTACAAACTGTGCGGCCGTGGTGCGTCGAGGTGCAGCCATAGTTATTTTTTATTCGGCCAGCAAATATAAATGTATAGAAAAGTAAAACAGTATTATAAAGAATATTTAATTTCATTCCTTTCAGAAAGATATATCTATTTTCAATCTATTCAAAAAGTGACCCATATATCCATAGGCTTACAAATGGGAAAAATTCATTACTAATGAGTGTCTGTTTGTCAAAGCACTCTAACTAATCAACAGAGACATTTAAAATCGAATATTTTCCTTCTTTTCCCCTGTTAAACAAATAACAGGGTAGTACAACAATGTTTTATGAACTCGCGAAAACTCCCGTCCTTAAAACAAACACACCACATGGTGTAGAATGCGCGGGCAAATAAGTCTTCCCAAATTAATTTCACTGCAACGTAACGACCTAGTTTAACCGAATCTAAAACGCGATTTGCCCAATCTAAACTTGAGGCCACCTTGAGAGCTGTACGCCTGGGTCCCATTTTGTGAAAATAAAACAGCACTTGAATGCGATGGTGTCCCCACAAGGGACATAGAGTAGCCCTCCACAGAGACAAGAGCACTAACGAAGCGCCGAATGTTTAATTTTAGGCCTTTTCATGAGCACTCTGGAAGCGAATTTGTTCATAGTTTGCGAAGCCTTTGATGTATCCAATTACCCTTAATTTTATTAATTATTTAAACGTAATTTCGTTACACGAGAGGAAATCAAAAAGCATTAAATTGCTCAGTGTGTGTAATTTAACGGACACCCCAAAAGGTTTTTACTCAGACCATAGAGGCGATAGAGGCCGTAGAGGCTGCAAAGACCATTGGGACCATAGAGGCCATAGGGCATTGTGATAATTGAGAGTGTATCTGTCTAATTGACGTTAACCTCAATATCCAGAGCGGAAAATTATCACTTAAGTGTGGCAATGGCTAGTGGAGTCTCAAATGGCAATGGGTCACTGGATCCCTTCTATTAGGCTGGCGCAGAGTGGCCTAATGTTGTGGCGTTCCGGTAATCTAAATCTCAAACACATTTAATCTCCTGAATGTTTTAAAACTGCCGCCAAAATGGGAGCCCTCTCATTTCTTTTTATGTTCGCTTTTACGGGGTAAATCCTTTGTTCCAGCTTTTTTGTGAATGGTACTGTTGCCAGCTGCATATGTTTTATGCTGTGGACGTTTAATGAACTCTCTATGTATAGATGGCTGAATTCCGCCATGGGAGGATTCTTGATTCAAAATTCAAATTGCAGAGCAACTTGGCAGGTTTTCTCGTTTGAATAAAACAAAGATGGAATATGGAATTATGAATCCATTCTAAAACGAAAAAAGAAAATATTACTAATGGACGAAATGGGATTCCCAGCAGGGGGATAATGTATAACGACAAAAAAAAAAAAAAAAAAATCCTCTGTGTCGTATCCACTAGAGATAATATTTCTAATGTTCCTGCGAGTTTTAAAGGAAAATTTGTTTGTTATTTTTTTTTCAGAGCATACCTGCGTGATGTAATTGAAACGGCAAATATTTTTATCAAAATTATGGAGAAATTTTGCAAGGACCCTGTTGTTGTACAGGAGAAGCGCCGACATCACAAGAAGGGTGGCAGAAAATCGCGCTCAAATTCACAGAAAGCTAATAAAAAAGAAGACGTAAGTATCTCGAGGAGCTTATTCTCAAAAATATGTTTATTACATTGAGGGGCGGTAAAGATACACTTTCAGCCTGTCCATGTCTGTCCGGAATCCAAGCCATTCCAGTGTATATGTACGAGTATTTTCGCGAAAATAAGACGCTTTTCTCACTCAATTGATTTTGATTGCAATATAAATTTCAAATTAGAAAACGGGGTTGTCGAGCATTTTTCCTGGTGCTGTAGAGCGCGGCAAATTGAATAAGGATGTTACGCTGACGTAGGGAAAAAACTGGCTGAATGGGGCAATAATTGACCTAATTCCTTTTTTTTTTTTTTTTTTTTTTTTTTATAAATCATTATAATCGCGGAAGGAATTTTTAACTTAAAGGAAATTCTTGAAAACGTTTGGGCAGCATTGGCGCCTCAAGTGTCCACCTTACTGGTGAAGGATCTGAACCTGCCCGATGAAGAGCAGCCAATTCCATTTGATGCAGCATCTGAGAAAAGTATCGAAGATCAAAAGTAGGTTGAAATGAATGAATGATTTATAACTCATTTTTGTCATATTTCTTCACATTTTTATTTTTCCAGAGAGGATTGCATGCTGAAAATACACAAACTTTTACGCGAGGAAAAAATTGAACACGCTATCACATTGATGCGCGCTGGAAGGTAAGTGAAGGAAAGCCAATTTAATTGATTTCTTTTGAAGGAGTTTCTTAGTCACTATGATTTTTCTTTAAAGTTTCTGGAAAAAAAAAAAAAAGTTTAATGCTTCAGCAATTTCTGGCACTCCAATTAGTTTTATAACTTTGTGAAAAGTGTGATTTAGCTGGCTACGATCTTATACTTTCACATAAATTTTTAATTAAACATTTTTGCCTTATCACTGAAAACCACCTTGAACTACTTCATAAAATCAAAAGAAATCTCATTTTGGTACTTCAAGTTTTTAAGAGGATTATACGAAATGGAATTACGTAAGCTATTGGACCGTTCATAAAGTTAAAGATATCATACACCAATCGTGAGTAAAGTTGTACGACTGAGTGTGCAATTCCTTCAATTTCTAGTTGAGAATGTAGAATTATAAATTTAACAGATACATATACCCTTAAAAGTTCATTTTAATCACTACGTATACATGGGTTGAGAGATCGAATCGAGATTGGATTGCGTTTTCGTTCCGCGTATTTGATTACTTGAGATCGAGGGATCTAATCGAAAATGAATCCAATGCGGATTGAAGTGGCATCAGAAGTTGTGAAATATAATTCGCAAAGATGGGGAGACAAAAATTAATATTAAATGCTTATGGTAATTTTATTTATTAACCTAAAGGAATACATAATTATACAATTACAATAATACATTGTCTGAAATAGTGTGCATTCTATTACAACAGCTGAAGGACAGTCCTCTTCTGAAAACAGAGAACAGAGCTTTTATAAAATTTCTCATAATCACAACTATGAATTCCTGGCGAAAGCTTATGTCACGTTATTTTATTGTATCACATAGAGGATACTAATACTAATTAGATAGATATCTACCTAGGCTTTCTGTTAGAGCGGCAATTGTCAAATTACTTGATCCGCGAGATCGGATCCACTCAATCCAGTCTCAATCCAATCTGTGTATATATGGGATTGAATCCAGATTCAATCTAGATTCGATCCTCCATGTATACGTATTAAATGTGATTATTTTGATAAATAGCACCAGAAAGGCATTTGAAGTAGTAGGCTTCGATATTTCATAAGTTTTAGCTTTGATATCTGCCATATTATTTATGTACGCATGCACAAGCATATCTTTCGTTCGAAAACGAGTAAGTTTGTTTGCTACGATCGGGAAAACTGATAGCTTACACATATTTTATTATTATTACATTCCTAAGAACGATGCAATATTTTAAAAGTTTCCTGTGCTGTATATTTAACCTACTTTGCTATATGAGTATTATTTAACACTCTTAAATTAAAAGCTGTTTTTTCCCCGGCATCATTTTCATATGAAATATTTTTTTAAAAAATACACAAAGGTGCAATGTTTAAAATTGTACTTTTCACATATACCCACTTTTAATGTTCATGCACCCGAACCTTGCGCTTTTGGAAAAATTAGCTGACACGCAAGGCGTTGGAAAAATTTGTTATAGCAACAAAATATTCTCTCAAAACTCCTAGCACATTTAATTGTCTGAAATTTTATATTCCCGCCTCACAAAATGAATATCACAGCGTGAAGCATTAAAATAAATTACAAGGGAATTTCCATGAATAAACTATTTCATAGTTCGATGCTCCTACCAGCGCCAGGCTGCGCCTGCAAAAGCTGTAAGTGTTCCAACGGCAGTAGAATTTTCTGCAAATTTGTTGCGAGTGCAAGGAATGCGGAATAAACTTCGCGGGAATACCATCAACCTTTTAACTTCCTCTCCGAAAGTTCTTACTCAGTTCTCCATTTTTTTTTTTTTTTTGTATTTTTCCAACTTCTGTTTTTAAACTTTTCACTTTGAAAAAGGGGAAAACAAATTTCACGAACAAATTAAAATAAAAGTGAAAAAAAAAGACATAAACTCGCTAAAAGTTGTATGCATGACGCCATGAAAAAGAAGATAAAGTTTGGTTTTCCTCGTTTTATATAAAGAGATCCGCCGTCAGACATCGATCCCTTCTGCGGCTCACGACCAGTTTTAAATATTTAAAATTGTGGGTATTAGTGAAGTGCATCAAGTTTTTGCAACATTTTAAAACATTTTTAATGTGCTCGAGTTGATTCATTGAAAAACATAATATTTGAAGTTAATGGCTCTCTAACAATATTTTCAATTGGGTTAACTTTTCAAACTTACATTGAGTAAAATAGAGAAATTCTAATGCAACAATGTTGTTATAATTTTTTGTATTTTTCGTTTCCTATATTAAACTAAATTTTGAATTCCTCCATGCCATTTAGTTAAAAATGTTTTCAAATCGATTTTTCTATTTTTATTTACTAAAAATAATACAAAAACATATTATAAACACAATTTGTTAATAATACAAAGTATGTTCATTATACGTATATATCTTTTATTTTTATTGAAATTAAATATTTTAGTTAATGATATTTTTAGTTATGTTTATTACAACTAATTGTTCGAATAAGATTTCTCAGAATAGTTATCTTTTGGGGTTATTTGGTAAATAAAATGTAATAATGTATATTACAAAATAGTTAAGTTAATTTATTTTCAATAACTTTTAAATTGCATCAACAAAAACCTATATGAAGAAATTCACAATAATTTAACACTTGATTACTGGGAATGGACATTTTTTTGGCATTTTCCACTCTTAATCGAGTAATAGAACTATAAAGGGTGGCTCGACAAGAATTTGAATATCGAATTATTGTGCACCATTTTGGTCTGTCATTGTTGAATCAGCCATATTTGGTAAGTTTTTATTTCCAACATAGACATAATCGGAAATGCCACGTTACAGTTTAGAAGAACTCTATATATTAATTATGAAAACCTATTACAAAAGTGGAGAACATTTTACAGTGACGATTCACAAGTTGCGTGATATTTTTAGTAATCATAATTAAGAAATTTGATCGGACGTTTTTATTGAAGGATGAGAAAAATCTTGCCCGTCATCGCCCTAAAAGAGCTGTAAATATCGCGGCTGAGAGTATATCTAATTCAAATACTGATGCCTACTGACCATAGACAGCGGACAAAATCAACATGCCTTACAAGAATTTCCGATGTATCTACAAAAAGTTTCAATGGCGATCGTTACCGTGTCATGTTGATAAACTTTTTTTTGACAAGCATTGTATGGAATGGTTGTAACTAAGATGTGGTTTCAACAAGATGGCGCCACATGTTACATCGCACAAGAAACAATGACGTTGTTACAAACAAAGTTTCCATGTTTCATCTTTCATTTTATAGACCAAAACTGGCTGGCAATATATTGCGATTTATCCTTTTTGGAGTTTTTCTTCTGATGTTTTTTAAAAGATAAAGTCTATGCGAACTGTAGTGAGGCGATTTAAGAACCCAAAGAAGAAATTGAACGCCAAATTCGTGAAATACAGCGGTGCTTAATTCAAAACGTATCTGGTGAAAATATACACATCAGTTATTTTTATATATATTTGAAAAATAATTTTTCGATGCAAATTTTCTATATGCCCTAAATTTACGAAAACTCCAGTGTCAACAAGATTGTATATATACTTTATTCGTAAATATTGAATTTATGTCTGAAATTTAAAAAGTAGGCATTGCAGATTCACCTATAGAACGTAAACTTGCGTAAATCATGCCTTATATCTTTTCGGCCCATTTAGCAATCCTATATTTTGCTGATAAACCCAGTGGCAAACGTAGGGATGCTTCCGCTGCACGTATAAATCACAGATCTGATTATGAATTAAATTAACGTAAATAATGTTACCCTTTCGCAAGACTGGCTTCTGCTTGGTCTGGTTGTTTCACGGCAGAAGGCACCGAATTTTTTTTTGTTCCCCGGTATACAATCTATCGGCCCAAGCGGTAGACTTAACAAAATGTCTGCAATATGCTGCAAATGCCCCAGTAAATCTCAGTAATTGTTTTAATTCTGATTTATTATTAATTGCCATTGCAGTTGCAGGATATGAATCTAGTTCTGGTAGCCTTCTTCTCTCTCTCTCAAGAGCGCCCCATAGAAGGCGATAGTGCGGCCCAGCCAACTAGCGACTCGGCGGTATGGGAGAAATCAGGACGAAATCTGGGTCCAGAGAAAGCAACAATTATCCAGAGCGTGCTGGCGGGACTGGCATGCCATTATAACTCTGATTACCCAGAGCTAACGCTTAAATGGTTATATCATTTGCCCTGTTGAGTACGAGGGGATGAAGATTAATGGGCCGTCGAGGTCTGGACGACGTTTGATTAAGAATGCACGAAAATTAGCTCAATTCTGGTGATTGTTCAATGTCCGCAGCTGAGGTGGCCGCCAGGCGTAACAGAAGCAATTATTCATCAGGACAGGGCGATAGGTGCCCCCTACTCTATACACCGTGCCGTGTTACAATAATTTCTACCGAATCTGGGCTGGCTGCGCCTCAAGTAGGACGACGCCCCCAGGAGTCGCCGGGAGCCACTAATTGAATCCTGACCCATATTTCGGGCCAGTGACACCGCTTCCCATAGTGCACGAGACCTGATATTGGTCCTGGCCCGGTGGTTGGTGCGCTCTCAGGTTAAATGGGCTGGAAAATGCCCTCCGCAAAAGACACCGTATTAATTATTCGCTTAAATTTCGTTTTATGAATAATTACTGCTGCCATTGGAGGCCCTTGTAATAGCGCTCCAAACCATGAGTAATTCGCCAGGAAGTATACCGGAAAATTTAATTGCTTCCACTCACTTAGCAGCTGAGTGTCGCGTATACGCGAAACGCAAAAAAGAGGAAATACCTCCAAAATAGCTGAAATGAAAAGGAGTAAAGGGAATAAAGCCGGGGGTAGTCGACCGTACCTTTTATTTTTTTGTGTTTCCTTCCCTTGATCTGATTTATCAGCGGTTTCATAAAATCAATGTCGCAGCTCCGGTGGAAGCAAATTTGATAGTGTTAATTTATCTATTGATGAGACAAGCGAATGAAAAGAACGATTACTTTGAAGAGATGACAACCACCCCTCAGGCTCGGAAATGATAGATAACTTTGGAAATTGTTGGAGGGTTCATAAATAATTTTATTTCAAAATCAATATCAAGGCTCTTATTTTCATAACTAAAGGGTGTTTTTTAAAGCCAGATAGAACTTTAAATTAAAAGAAAAAAATAACACAAAGATAATTTTTCATTAAAAGTTTTTATTCGAAAGACCAATTCATGTCATTAACATTTAAAAATGGCTTCGGGCGTAAATTTTGATAATTCTTATGCGTTCCTAAGAAATGAGCCTATTTTTGATCACTTGCTAGACTATGATTGAACATAAATATCACTATCATCACATCAATATCTCAGTTATCCCTATACGGAATTTTATTTAAGCTAAAAACATACCCTTTTATAAGTTAAAAACATACCCATAAAAAAAAATTACAATTGATAATACAAGTTCAAATTCTTATCTTTGTAGAATTATTGTTTCGTCATGATGAGTATACTCAACATAAACAGTTAAGGGTTAAAAAATATCAATAGCACGAAAAAAGTATGTCTCACCACCTCACTCGCTCACTAGTTTATTTGGATCAAATCTTGCAAGTCGATTGTGACCCACTTCCGGTTATCCAATTGGGTAGAAATTTTACATACATGTGAAGTTCCGATGACAATACACTTTAATGATTTTATGTACAATTGGCAGCTTCAATATGGTGGACAAATTTTTTCATTTATGTTCCGATCCAACTCTAAGTTGACATCTAAAGGTTTTCCGCGGTTCTGGATTTCAAAGTTCTGATCAAAATTTACAAATTCAAGATGGCGGTTTCAATATAGCAGCGAATTTTGTCATTTATATTGCGGTCCAGCACATTGTGGAACTCTACAACGGCGAACAGTAGCCTCTTCGTGTTTGGGCTCGTTCTTATGGGCTTGCAGTGCTGATGGCAAAAAGTTAATGACATGAACTTTACCGTCTGTCTGTGAAGTGGTACGTTAATGACATCTCATTTTTATATACACACTGATGCCACTGGGCTCAAAGCTTGTTGGTTTTGGGCAACCATATGTAGCCTTAAGGGGGGAAGTCCATGTAAACGCCTCAAAATCAGTCATATTTTAAAAATGTTTTAGGAGGTGATAAAATAATATAATTGTTTTGAATTTTTTACATAACTTTATTTAACTTTTCTAAAGTATAAAAAAAAACTTTTTTCTTTCTTTCCAAAATGGCGGCTCAGGATAATTTTTTGTCGTCTCCGACGCGAGGTCCTCCACTTGTCACACATTAACCATTGATCGAAAACAGAAAAATTAAATTGTTTTCTTTTTAAAACATATTAACGGGAAGGATAGATCTATAAAACTAAAAAAAAAAGCATAAAATTCAATATAAAATAAACCTTTGAAAAATAAGTCAGAATTTTGGGCTATTTTTTCGACTTATTTAAAAAAATTAAATTGTTTTCTTTTTAAAACATATTAACGGGAAGGATAGATCTATAAAACTAAAAAAAAAAGCATAAAATTCAATATAAAATAAACCTTTGAAAAATAAGTCAGAATTTTGGGCTATTTTTTGGACTAATTTAACCCCCAAAAAGTATGTTATTAACGCGAAATATCTGCAATTTTAGGTTTATCCTTTCGATAATAATGTAGAGAAAAACCTCTCAAAATTTCAGGCAAATCGGTCAATAACATTTTGAGTTACGACACGAGCAGTTTTTAAAAATATTTATAAAATTTTAATTATCCTGAGCCGCCATTTTGGAAGGAAAAAAAATAATTTTTTTTTTATATTTTAGAAAAGTTAAATAAAATTATGTTAAAAATTTAAAACAATAAAATTATTTTATCACCTTCTAAAACATTTTTAAAATATGATTCTCAAAGTCAGTCGTTTACATGGACTTCCCCCCTTAAGTAGGTTTCAGTCTCCGGATAACCTTCTCAATGACGAACTGGATTGTACCAAATTAAAGTAATGAGGCTTCGCAAAAATGAATAATCTCGAACACTAAAAAGGAGTAAATAAATTAAGCGTAAAAACAAGCTTTTATTAAAATTCATTAAAATGAAGAAAACAAACATGTAAGTCAATATTTTGATGTAATAAAGCCCCAAACCAACAAAAGGACTAACTGAGCAAAAATAAGTTATATATAAACAAATCACACAAATCTAATCATTATGTTAATGTTTTTATACGACTTAAAATCTTGTCGCGAAATTTGTTTTTACATATATTTCTAATAAATTAAATTGGTACGAACATCTTGGGAAAACGTTTAAGCCGTAAACAAGAACATTAACATAAAGATTAGATTTGTGTGATTTGTTTATTTAACTTATTTTAGTTAATCATTTTGTTGGTTTAGGGTTTAATTACATCAAATAATAGTATTGACTTGTTTATGTTTATTTTCTTCATTTTAGTCCATTTTAATAAAATCTGGTTTTAAAAAGGGTTTTTTATGTTTAATGTTTAAATAACAATTTTTGCTTAATCGTTTTCTATGTGTGAGTCTCCAATAAAAATTTAAATCTTTTCGTTTTATACTTATAACAAAACAAATAACTACAAAGCCATTTTTTTTTTTTTAAATATCAATTTTCTAAAAAAGAGTATCTATTTATTTGTTTAAAATTGTGGTTGAAAAAGAAATGTTTCGACGTTTCAAATAAAATCGTATACATATTGCAGTAATACGTTGTTAAGAATATTATATTAAAATTTCAAATTGATTGAATAAGGATTGTAAAAGAAACATTTTAGGAGAATTATGAAAAAACCGGTGTTTCGAGAAAACCGCGTTATTTTGAAAATCATGCATTATATTTGTATAATTAACCCGGCGGCGGTTGCGCGGGTCTGACAGACCTGGCGCCGTGTTTATATCTGTCGTATTTTTCTTGCTTAATGTCCCTGTAACTCATAATTTAAGAATATTATTAGATAGAAACAAAATTAGCTTGGTAAATGACGTTGAAATACGAAAATAGAAGTCCGGGTCTGTGGAACCCGCGCGACCGCTCGCGTTAGTCCGAGGGGTGCGATCTCCGCCGGGTTAAAAAGTGGTAATTTTAATGCAGTTTTGTGAAAAATGCTTATGAAAATTTTGTTTTTGTTTTGAAAATACAAATGATTTTTAAACTATTCAACTAATTTGTCTAAAACTTGACGCTAGACCTTATAGTATAAAATTAAAGTTCACTTGTATATTGTTGTTGGATAAATTCCCGTATCGAAATTTTTAAAACTATGATATAAAAATTGTGGCAAACAAATTTTTCTACGGTTTGTAGGCAAATTGAATTCTTAACTTAAAATTTTTTTAATATAGTTATTATAATAGAGTAAAATTATGTTTAAAACGTAATGTTTTTAACAGTAAATTTGTCTAAGGAAATATTAAGTGTTCTGTTCTTACCTTAAAAGCTTATGTCCATACTTTCAAATTGAAGAAACGATAAGTAGTAAATTAGTGATTTTGTAAAAGTTGAAAAAAATTCGTTCCCTATTCAATCATAATAAAAATAATTTCTACTTATGGAAGAACAAGTCCCAATTTTCTTGACAAATTCCCTAGGATACCAGAAACTAGGAAGCAGTAATAACCAGCACATTCATTGTTCACAACTTATCTCATTTGCATCCCTTTTATTCAAAAGGTCCTCTTCGCAGAGGGACGTTTCCATTCCTTCACCTTTTAATTTGTGTCCACCTGACTGCACTTTATTCCCCCCCACTAACAAAAAGTTTCCCCAAGCGCCACATTCGCCACTTTCCGTCTGTTATCAGCTGAGTGGAGGATTTCCATCCTCAAGTTTAATTATTTGCTTTATACACACCTAAGCCTCACGATGGAGTTGCATGTGAATCGTCTCTAATTATCTTTAATTGAAATTCTGAGAACTTGCAATTATCTCGAAGTGTGGTGCCGCAAATACGAGAGAGCACAAAATGAAAGAACTTCTTACTTGAGTTCTGGGCAAAGAAAAAAGCCAGTGAGATGAAAAGTAGTAGAAAGAAATTAAAAGCGAAAAATTACTTAATTGCAGGGAAGTCTGGCCAGAAAATGACTGCTTCGGTGCAATATTGGCCGCCCCAGAGGATGAACTTATGATTCTGCGAGAGATCTTCCTGTCAAATCTCGATTCAGGTAAGTTCATGTAGAGTTAGTTTTAGTTTAAGGTGGTTGGTATAAGTCTTTGGATGGTGTCTGTCGTGCCACTTTGAAAAGAAGTTTTACTGGCGCCTTTTTCACATGGAGATAAAGCTAAATAATTCTGGAGTACTCTGATTGTATAATAATTCAAAATTTAAATGCAATAAAAAATGTTATAATGTATTTAAATTTGCATTACAGACACATACAAAGATCGATTTGAAGTTCATTTTGGGAAAAATTGATTCGGTATCACTTTGTATGCAAGATTATAAGTACACTAATCCCCCGATTTACACGATAGGTTCCTCAGAAAACCGTGTAAATCGAAATCAGTACTTCATATACGTAAATTAAAAAAAGAGACTAAAATCTGCATAATTCAATAATTTATTTCAACGTAAAATAAAAGTAAATATATTTTTAAAAACAAGGCGAAATTCACAATGCAGAAGGAGATGAAATCAACTTTTAATTCAGTTTTTTTTCCAATATTTATTTTTTCTTCAAACCACACGATTTGTAAATGAATCGAAAACGAATCAGCTGTAAGACTTTTTGCACTTTCGCTAGTAATTCGTTTTAAACGAATCTTTAGTAAATCGTGAAACTCTCGGGGAAAAACGAAATAAATTCTCCTTATTTACTCGTGAAAACAAAATCGTGAATTAATTTATTACGGAAGATACTTAAGATTTAGTTTTCACGAGTAAATAAGAAGAATCACATTCGTTTTTCTCGAAAGTTTCACGACTAACAATTAGTAAAGAATTGTTTAAAACGATAACGAAACGAACGAAAGTTCATATAGTCCGACAGCTGATTCATTTTCAATTCTTCTCCGATGTTTTTTAATACATAATATGAACTTATTAATTTCTTTTTTCTTGTAGAATTGCTTTCGTTTAAGCATTTGATATGAAACAATGAAAATAAGATTAGCAAGAATAATATTATTTCATATTTAACTATTTAACATGCGATACTTAAACGTAATAGTAGAAGACTAACAACTATCCTACCGTCTTAACTCTTGACAACGAAACAGGTCATGATTGAGCTACTATTTCTAACCTCTTTGCTAAACATTTTAGCAATGCGTACTGTGATAACACCTGTGATATAGATTTAAACTATTTTAACTACTTGACTTGTCTTCCGACGCAATCTCCTAATATTGTTTTAGACGCTTGCACTGTTTTAGAAAACATGAATAAAATTGACGAAGATTTCTCGGATTCTCCTGATAAGGTCCCTGGTGTTGTCCTCCGTAAATGTAGTGTTCCACTTGTTGAGCCTATTACTTTTCTTTTTAATTTAACTTTACGTTGTTCTGTCTTTCCTAATGTTTGGAAGCTTTTTTATGTGATTCCTATATTCAAAAAGGGTAAAAAGAACTTAATAGAGAATTATAGGCCAATTGCTAAACTTTCGCCGATCTCCAAGCTTTTCGAGGCTGTTGTCATTGGCAGGATTTAACATTTTATTGTACCCCTATCTTATCTACTCAACAACATGGCTTTGTTAAGGCTAGATCGACAGTCACGAATCTAGTTGAGTTCTCTAACTTCTGCCTAAATGAATTGGAAAAGCATAAACAAGTCGACTGTGTGTATACAGATTTCAGTAAGGCATTTGACAAGCTCTCTCATGATGTGCTAATTTTTAAACTGTCTCGCCTTGGTTTTTCCAAAAATCTCGTTGATTGGATTAAGTCTTACTCTACTTGTCGCTCTTTTAAAGTTAAGTTTTCCCGTACCTTTTCTGATTCTGTTTCCGTTTTATCCGGCGTCCCACAGGGTAGCCATCTCAGACCCCTGCTGTTCACGCTTTTTATTAACGACTTGTTTCCTCTTATACGTAATTCTCATGTGTTCTCTGAAGCTACTGCGAAATTAATTCTGCACTATTTTAGAATGTTTTTGTACTTTATATGAAAACAAACCCATTCTTTCGCTGTCCAACTAATTTACAGTACTCATTTTCCATATATTCGTAAAGAGCTCGCCATATTTCGTAAAAAGTCAACGATTTTTCGATTTGTTGGTATTCCTCTTTAAAAACGTTCGATTTTGTGCGAAATTTACGAGGTCTCGTAAAATTGTTTGCTGGAAAGTACTAATGGAGTGACGTGACCATAATATAAATAAAACTCTTCGATTTATTATAACACCCGAATCAAATTTTTAATTTTATTTTAAACCTATTCGTCCCACTAAAAACTTGGAGGAGCAAATAGAATTCAGGATATACCAATATGAGGTTTTTGATTATTTAAGTCGCATATTTTATTTATTTTATAGTAACTATAATGCAAGATTAAAGTGGTAAGAAATATTGTTATATTTCGTTTTCCCTTAATGTCTAAAATTAGTATTAGCCATACCTTGGAATATTGTTAACTCTGTTAAATAAATTATGTGAATCGAGCTGAATTAATGCTATACAGATTCTATGTAAATTAAACCATTTTTTAAATCACAGGATTAGTTAGATACGTGCGCTTTAAAAGAGTTCAAGAGCTAATAAGAATTTGATAACTCCATTTAACTCCTCTATGTTCCGATTTTAGAATGGATTATTATTCAAATAAATATTTTCACATAAGATAATGATTTTTAAAAACTACAATTATTACATGGAAATTTCATTTATTTTAGAATTAAGAAGTTACGAATAAGCTCTAATTTGATATTTTAAAACTTTTTCAAATACAGAGTAGGCCATTAAAGATTTAGGAATGGAAGACATCATTCAAATGACTGCCACGGCTAGCCTTACAATACCCCATTCGATCAGTCCAATTTTGTAGTACATTTTCGATTGTTTGGGCCTCTATTTCGTCAATGGCAACTTCGATTTCACGTTTCAAGTCGTCAATCGTCTCTGGATGGTTAGCGTAACACTTGTCCTTAACGGCTCCCCACAAAAAAAAGTCTAACGGAGTCAAATCGCAGCTTCGAGGTGGCCAATTGACATCAGCATTTCGGCTGATTATGCGATTTCCGAAAACAGTGCGCAAAAGATCGATTGTTACGTTGGCTGTGTGGCACGTTGCGCCGTCTTGTTGAAACCAAATGTCGTCTATGTCATACTCTTCAATTTTGGGAAACAAAAAATCACTTAGCATGGCGCGGTAGCGATCGCCATTCACTGTAACGGCGTATCCTTACTCATTTTCGAAGAAAAATGGCCCAATAATGCCGCCAGACCAAAATCCGCACCAGACAGTCACTCGTTGTGGATGCATTGGTTTCTCCACGATGACGTGTGGATTTTCTGAGCCCCAGATACGACAATTTTGTTTATTGACGTATCCTCCGAGGTGGAAATGAGCTTCATCTGAAAAGATGATTTTTCGGTAAAAATGTCCATCTTCGATCAAGCGGTCTTCGGCCCATTGAGCAAACCGAAAACGCATCGGATGGTCATGCGGCTTCAGCTCTTGCACTATAGTAATTGAACTTTGTACGCATTCACACCGAGATCTTTATGCAAAATTCTTCTCAAAGAAGTGCGTGAAATGTTCAATTCTTGAGAACGATGACGAGTTGATTTTGATGGTTGTTCACGCACACTCTGAGCAACAGCAGCGATATTTTCGGTTGAGCGCACTGGACGAGTACGTACACGGGTTGTTTTATCCAACAACGATCCAGTTTCACGAACTCGCTTCACAAATTGATCTACAAACTGCGTTTTTGGCACATCCTTTTTGTCAAATTTTTTCCGTAAATTTCTTACAGTTTGAGTAGAAGACTCACCACTTTGAAAATAAGTTTTTAATATTTCCCAACTTTGTTCAAGCAAAAAGCGACCCATTTCATAAATGTCAAACATAAAACTAACTTTCTGTCACACCGGAAATGTCATCAAACCTTCCAACCTCAAAATAACCTATAGTTCCAATCCCAAACGTTAGATGGCCCACCCTGTATCTTAAAGTTTAAAGGTAGAGTTTAATTTTGAACGGCGGACCGAATATAAAAGAAATCGTAATCTTTGGTCTCTAAACAGAACTAAAATTTTCAATCGGACATCCTTAGAAGAAGTGAAAGTTAAAAGTAAATTAAAGAAAAATTCTAAATGAACATATTTTTTTATGTTTTAAATTACATAGAATTTGTAATAGATTATTTTCAATAGAACAGAGCTTTAATGATTTTTGTTATTATTATTTTTTTTTAAAGTTTTCTAAGAATTGTATAAATTTACCTACACTCTCGAATTGAACTGCAGGTCTGAATTTTTGAATAGACTCTACTCGTAACATTCGTCAATTGTGTGGTGAACCTGAACTTTGACAAAATTGCCTAGAAATTAGAATTCAAAGCAAAATGTTTGAATTCTTCGGACATTGTTTTGGCACGGTACCAATCGAAGGGAAATTGAGCAAAATGTATATGCGACGAAAAAAAGCGGGATTGTCCACATCCAATCGTTTGACTTGTGAACGTCACGGAAAACGATGCTTTCCAGCTCAATTTTTCGAGTAGATTTTCGAGTATTTTTTTAAATTGGTTGGTTTTCCGGTCAGTAGACATCCTTTTAATTTTTTGGTAGGTAGAGCAGATTTTAAAAAAGTACAACATGCTATACAAGAGCTCATTAAAACTTTTACCAATCATGTACGAGTATAATTGATTTATTAAATACAGTAGCTTGGCACATGTCGCACAAGTAAAAGTTTTAAATAAAATATTCAGATTTATTTGAACTTTATTTCGTTTGATCCGGTCACGCATAAAATCAGTGACAATGTGAATTTATTACCCACACTTAAAATTATGTTGTTTTGGGTGTAACAAATCAATTCTCGATTGGGTGGTGATTCAATGATTTTCCGATAACTGATAATGTGGCCAATTTCCTTTGATGACCCACACTCGAATGGATTCTGGACACGCAATATTTTGCGTTTGCTTTAACTGGTCGCCTGATAAGGTTGCTACGTTTCGAAAACAATGTCCAATGTTATTTCCTGGTTATTCTATTTTAATTCAGCAATATAGATAACAAAGTTTGTTTTAATGTTATCTCCTCTTCACTTGGAAAACCTGGTCTTTTCTGAATGGGTTGCAACATGCACTTTAATCTTAATGATACCAGAAAATTCCACCTTTTACGGAAAATTATTAAAGCATAAATTTTAATTTCATCGTATGGCCGGTCGCAGTACGCATTTAGCAGGTGTATGATACATTTTTATGAGAATAGGGTGTGCCCAGATATAGAGATAGGAATCTGCGTCTTAACCTACACCCGGAATCTTATCGTCGTTGTTAGCTTGTTAGCATCGTCCTTTAGAACTAATTTTCTTTTATGTTGCCACCTCGAGTAGGAAACCCCAGGTGAGGGCATTAAAAGCTATTAGGTTTAACGTGAATGTTAAATGCTGCAAACGTTCCTGCAAAATTCCTTTGTAGCTCACATGCCACTAAGGATCCTGGATCTGGATCTGTCCGGGAGAACAGGAAAGGAAAGGAACGTGAACGCCTTTCTACAGACCAGCCGAGCTACAGTGAAGGCGGCAGCGGCGGCGGCGGCGGCTTTTGTGCAGCGCAGAAAAAGATGCCATTAGTCGGGGTATTCTCAGGTCCACCATCTTTAATGTGCACAGTCATTTCATTCCGGAATGAAAACGTACACTGTTTGTAATGAAATAAAAGATCCTTTTGAGCGACATTATTGCTGTGGACTTGAAATTCTTTTCCTGCGGGCGGTTTTGCCCCGGATAAGGAAAAAGTTTTGTCTAGAAAATAAAAGAACGCGCTACATAGGTACCCTCCTCTACGGCACACATTCATACCCACATACATACAATACATTCAACTTCCTTTTCGGCCCTGGTAAAAGCGAAAAGCGGCCAACTTCAGGGGGATCTTGTGAGCCTTATATTCTTGTAAAACATTTTTTTTCCGCTTCCTCCTCTTGGAGGTGCTACTTTTAGTACTGGTGCAAAAAAGTTTTTCAGTACAAAAAACTGGGATTACACAGAGAGGGGCATTTTGAAAGTCATACCTGAAAAAGTTAGGGCTAAAAAAAAAAAAAAAATGGGTGACAAGGTACTGGGGCTCTTTGTCATGCTGCGGAATGATGACAGTGGTAATTTATTTATGCGGTTTTAATGAAAATTCACATTTTCTTGAATTGTCCTCCCTAGACACAAGCAAACGATGATAACGTTATTCATAACAATGTCACTTTGATGGCTACTTTGTTAAGGGATAGTATCGTGTTATCTTGGTACTTGGTACTACCAAAAATACTACTTCAAACATATTAAGATAATTCGTTTTACAGAGCCAAAACTTCGTATTAACTAGGGAAAAGTAACTTGAGAATTCGTTTACTTGAAAGTTATAAAATGCTTTTTCCTGTAGCACATTAAACGTAAACGAAAGCACACAATCTAATTTTTCAAAGATACCATCACGAGAACTGTACTTGGATACAAGAAACATGCTTGAGAAAAGAATGAGAACATTTTTGGCACTTGAGGGAAGAAAATTAAAACATTAAAGCACGTAGTTCTCGAAAATTTCCGAAAAACATTTTAACATTTTTAAACAATCCGAATGGAATTTTGAAATAAAACAAAATTAGGAACATAAGAAAATGTTCTTGTAAATATGTACAGATTTTTTAGTGCTAAAATCGTTTTATATTTATAAGAGGGGAAAATTTGAGTATGTATTTGTAAGTAGGCAACAAGGAAAAATGTAAATACGCAATATGCAGGTAAGATGATGATATGTAGGCACTTGTTGTGGGGCAATCTTTTACGTTATTTAACAAACAATCTTCTTACTTTGAAGTAAAGATGTTTACGAAAATTTTGTTACATTAAAAATATTGCTAAATTTGAAGATTTAAAAGTTTTTCACCAATTTCAAGGGTATCACCAGGACAATAAAGGAGCGTTATATAAAATTTATTAATTTGTTCTTCAGTGTGACAGCGCATCATTGAAGCACTATGAACTATTTTTCGAATTCTTCGTAAGAGTAAAAATGTTCCGTAGATAGGCCATGCGCTATTGACCGAAAAAAGTGATAATCAGGAGTAATATCGCTTTCACTGTATCTTTATCCGATTTCGCAACATGTTGCCGAGCTTTGTCGTGTAACAAAATCACTTAGTCGTACCTTTTGGCATATACAGAGTGTTTTTGCTTCAGTGCTCAGTGCATATATAAATATATGTATGTATTATACATAAAATTGCATTCGCGTACAATAAATTTAAAGCAAACGTTTATTTTTTTTAAGTTAATGTTTGCATACACGGTCAAAAGTTTTTGAATATTTCCTAACATTTTCTGTGTTACATATAACATCATGCTTAACAAATATTAAATTAGAATACTTTCCAAATATTAAAAACTACTTCATACTTTCACCTTGAATGACTCCAATGCAACGCGTAAAATATAAGGAAAAACCAAAAATTATTTTCTATTCTTATGGTTAAGAATTTCAACTTGCTTTTGTAAAGGAAAAATGGACATTCTTTTGGATTGTTTGACACTCACTTACAAATAAAAAATGTTTGTGATATTTCTGATTTGTCGTCCAAATTACAGTATTGAATTTTTTTCCATCAATATTGTAAACGTATTCAAAAAAAGAGTTTTATTTTCAATTGCAATTGTTTCAAATAAAATATTATTAAATGTACAATCATCCCCAATCAATTTTAAAAACGTGATAATCAAAAAACGCATATTTGATTCTATAATGCGAGATTTTTCTAAGTGTAGCTGCCAAAAATGTAAAAAAATTGCACCTCCAAAAGATTTACAAGGAAAAACATAAAGATTCTTGGAGTATTTTAAATGTCCTATACTATCATGTCGATTTTCTTTATTTGTAAGACGAAAGCAATGAGAAATGACCAAACTTTAAACAGAATCAAAAATCGCGTCTACTTGTGTTATGTATTTTTTGTATTAAAGTTAAAGTGATACATTTTAGTCTTCAAATGATTTACAACGCGTTTAATAAATTGAAAGTGTTCTATTTTATATTTTATAAATTAACTCAAAAATTTGTCACCATGTCTGCATACTATTTTTTTTTTTTTTTTTTATAAGGAAGTGGGACAAAATATGTCCCATCATCTTCTATGATCTAGTCTCATTCGTATTTGTGCATTTCTTACTCAGGCTTTGGAAAAAACGAAAATATAGAGACAGGTTCTAATATTTTTGGAGAATCATACTCAGCTATTTGTATTGAATTCCCTTATAAAATATCGATTGCTTTGCGAAGCACAGACTTCTCTTTTATCAGGAAGTTCATCAACATGAACTTAAAGGACTCCATTAATACCACCGGTAATTTTAACTAACTGAGTTCACTTCAAAGTTATCTACTCGAGGTCTGATCGTCCTTTGTTCCTGCTCAAGCCTTTCAATCTATCTGGACTTAATAATGCAGGCGCATCTCAAAGTGAACTGACCATCTGATGGAGAGTTCATGTTCAATTATTCGCTGAGACAACCACTCCGTTCTCACAATTCCTCTTAAATTCCGTTCTGTGGCTAAGTTTGGTTGGTTTTATCGAGCTGCCTTTGGATAGTAGATAGGATAGAAATTTTTTGTTCGTCTGCATTTCCATTTAGAAATTATTTATCGGTTCAAGTAGCATTTGAACGTGAAAATGGGGTTGCAATTTTGTAGATATGGTCCTTTATCATCTTCTCGTTGGAAGAGAATGTCCTTTGCTCGATAGGCAGCGGTGAAACAATGAATCCCTGGAATGCGAGAACCATCGCAGCAGCAGCTATAATTTTTCTTAAAAAAAAAAATAAAAGGGAAAAAGGCGAATCGAAAAGAATTCGGTCGTATGATCTGGAATGAGAGACATCTGAAATTCTCAGTTCGGTTCCCTTTTCTATTAAATCCTGCTGCGGATCCATGCAGCAGTGCTGTTTCGCACCAGGGACCCTATCAATACATATAAATAAATCGGGAGTTTGAAACCGACTGGTGGCTGGGTCCCTTTGATCACATCTGGAATTGCGTGGCTCCCCTTTAACCCCGTATTTATTTTATTTTTTGTCTCAAGCGCTCTCGGGTCCCCCGAGTGATTTAGAAACCCTGGTCTGAGAATAAGTATCCCATTACAGGATCCGTAGGTGTCGGGTTAGCAACAAATACGAGCTCATTTGTTTCAGCCTTTCTGCTTTTTTTTTTTGTATATAACAAGGTACCAGGGGCTATCCGCGCTCTCGGTGGCATCCTGCTGAACCAAATTCGTCCAGACCAGGACCAGCTTCTCAATTGAAAGAGGGATACCCATCGACTTGGAAAGTGATACAGACTTGAATTTGTCTCAAATTGTCAGATCTCCTCCCGTCGGGACAGGACTTGCCCACATATTTTCTTACTTTTCGCTTGGCCGGTTCTGCTCCCTGAAATCTAAGGGAGGGATCTAATACAGCCCGCTTCCAAGTCACCGCAACCTGGTTCGGGAGTGGGACCACTCTTGTTTCAGGTAGGGCGGCCAGTATCCTCCACCAGTTTTATTGCCGCCCAGTGGAAGACTTTTCCAGCTGTATAAATTGTGGTTTTCTGAAATTTGGGGTGACATAAATAAATAAAAATGTTTAGGGCGAAATGTGATCATAAAACGCTCCGTAAATGCGAAGTTGAGCCACCTTCTGGTTTTTTCCCGCCCGACCTGTCCGCGCGGCGAAACATCTGGATAACTCTTGGCGCTTCCTTTTTATGAAGTTGCCCGTTGTCGTTGTGAAAAGGGCGGGTTACTGCCTAAAATTTGACACGTGAATCCATCCAAAGCCCCTCTCTAATGCAAGAATTTTTAATATTATACAGGGTGAATACGCGGATAGAGACAAATTTAGCCAGACGTGCATATGTTACTATATGCGGACGCGCGTTTCGCCATACAACGCCGCCGGCTTGGGTTTTCAGATTGTTTGCTCTCTAAGGGCTTTCGGGGGAAAGATGTGAATTCGTAATTCGTCTGCATTTTTAAAAATTCACGCTGCGCGTATATAAGCGACGGGGTTATTTGCACTTATATCGGGGTGCAGATCCTTCGTTCCGGACCCATTCTCAAATCAACAACGAGCAGATGAGACTGAGAAATTCAAGGAATCTAATTTGTTGCATGTCAGACATCGTTTTGAAATTTTATGGTAGCACAAATATTCCATAAGGTCTTCCCCTTTTTTTTTTCTGAGATTTAATAATGTATGGGATATCTGCTTAATAATTTAATTTAAATCCCAACATATTTTGGGATACATAATTTGAAATACTTAAATTATATATAGTCCAGTAAAATAAGAGGAAAAAGGAGGATATCTTCAAACAAATTGTAATTTAGTTGAATTTTTGTGTACAGCTTTATTTAGTCATTACCAGAGCCGGATTATAGGTAACACCAATGGCGTAAGAAGGCAGATTTGTAAAAGGTGGCAAGTTTTCAGGAAAAAAAAAACAAAAGCTTACAACAAATTGCAAACAAAATGTTGGGGAAAAAAGAAATAAAATTACAAAAATATTTATCAAGTAATAAAAGTAAGTAAATAAGGAGACCAAATTTACAAATCCAATAACCGGGAGGAATACGAGTACTACACTCCTTAAACTTTATCAAGAAAAGTTAAATTAAATAACGTAGATAAAAGCAAGTGACTCACGGCTCCTTAAACCTTAGATAAGAAAAAATAAAACTATCTTTCTTAATCCACTGACCTTATAAGCTGCAAAAAACTTTCACTTATATTTCCATTAAAAGATAAAAACTTATTTTCTGGTATTTTTTTAACGTTTGTGGTCTAAAATTTAAGGAGTGTTGAACTTGCTTTAGCCCTTGACTTTTGGGTATAAGCATATTGCTCATGATGAAGATGCGCTTTTCGATAATAAATTTTCGACCCAAACCATCGCTTTATTTCAGACCTATGATGTGGAAATTAATATTTTCTAAGAAGTTTTAATTGTTAGGTATTATATTTGGGCCAAATTCAGAGTTTTTAGGGCAGCAAAATATCGGTGGGTATCATCAGTGAAGCTGATAATCCGTTTCTGGTCACTACCTGAATTACCCGACGTCGTCTGGGTGCAATCATTCTTTTAAAGAAACCAAAACCTAAACGTTACAGAGTGTTCGAAAACTCAAATGAAAGGAAAGTTTTATTCTAATAAAAAATGCTTCAAATCAAAACGGAAAATTCAAGTTCAATTTCTGTATCTTACATTTAATATTACTGGTCACATGTAACAAATTACATCTTCTTTCATGTGTTGTGTCATGTCGTGTGTTGTAATGTCCTGTTATGTATCGTGTAAGGTGTCATGTCTTATTATTTGACCCATCATATACCATATCATGTTATGTTGCGTAATTTTATATGTAATATCATATACCATATAATGTGCCACAACATGTCACGTGCGATGCCATGTCATGTCTGTCATGTAACTTCTCATGTATCATGTCATGTTGTCATATTTTGTATAATGCCGATGAATAAGTATCATGTCTTGTGTTGTTTCAATGAAATGAAACATTTCATATGTTATATTATATTCATGTCGCATTCTGTCATGTCGTGTCATGTACGATGACATATGTCAAGTAAACAAAAGAGCCCACATTTAGAAACAAATTCACTAAAATCAAGTAAAAACGTAGTCAAAATTGAACCTAAATCATACAAACATTTGGTAGTACCTGAAAATTAAATGTCTGTGTAAAATTGGTCAGTCTACAATTTTCGTAATAACTTAAATTATTATCGGTTATCGGTGAAATATCAAATTTTTTAATCTTTGACCTCGAACAAGAATTAGAAGCCGACATGATATCGACGGGGACGTTCATTATAATGACTAAATAAAGAAATTTACAAAAATCTAGCTAGATTATAATTTTGTGGAATATCAAACTTATTTTACTGAATTAAGAATAAATAAATCCTCAATAGAAAGAAAGACGCAAAAGTTATTTTATTATTTATATTTGATACATACTATTTATTTTTAATTAAAAACTTTAGGCTACATCAAGGACTCTTCAGAATTATCCTTTGGCGAAAACGTCTATATCTCTATTAGCTCGTATGGACACTTTTTGTGAAAAGGTCTATTTTTTGCTACCTGTATTTTAGTAGTATTTTATTATTTATTATTCTCGTTAGATATTAAGCAGGACTCGGGAATTGGGTCAACAAAATATTAATATAAATCTTTAATTAATAAAAAAGCCAAGCATGTCGGTCAAGAGGAAAAACCGGCGAAGAAAAGTTGTTTTTTTAAATTTTTTTTACTTATCATTAATTCCTACAAAAGTTTTTCTAATAATAATAATAATACTAGTTTTGGATATTATTACCTTATTCAAAAAACTTTAGACATTTTCTTAAACAAGACAAGAGACATTTCAGGGCTATCAAACTCAATTATAAACACAAGCGTTACGTATTAATTTATGTAGTTTCACAAGAATCCCTCATTCATGTGGATCCTTTTACAAGCTTTGAAAATTTCTGAAAGTTAAAGGAGTCAAATGTTGGAATCTGAGAGCACTCCAAACGAGTGGATTGAATTCCACAACAATGTTAATTTCCTTCATGTGTGCAAATTACAAGTTCCAACGAAACAAATTGGTTTTCTTGACAATTTAATTTAAAGGATAGGTTAGCAATTAGAGATTCTCTAAATAGGGATCAGTTCAATGACCCATAGCAACACTCGACCCAAAGTTGCTGAGATGGAGCAACAGCCCTTTTAGTGTATCAATCTTGTAAAGAATTCAATTTCTTGAACTTTGACGTCAACGTGAAATATTGCCGAATCCTAGAGCACAATAAAGCCCTCTCGCCCCCCAGAAAGTGAATCCTATTTCGTATAATAAATGCCTTGCGAAGCACTTTCGTATCTTTTGTTAAAACTGAAACTAAAAAATGGCATCAACATAATGCTGACAATTTTGTATCGAAAGGGAGTATTTTTTGTGTAGAGTCATACATACCCTCGTAGCTCTTGTCTATGAAAGGCGACGTGGTTTCCCCTATCGTCTCTGTATTGTAAGATGTGTTCCCATCTGTAAATCGACCATCGGCGCACGAAATCTATGGGTACTGCAACTCAGCAAAATTAATTCACATGCTCCTCGGATGCTGGAGTTAAAATGCCCGAGCATATTCGAGACAATATTACGTACAGACGGGGGTTTAGATATGCACGAAAGTCATGTCGTTTCCGTGTAAGAACTCAATTTTGTTCTTTCGCCCCCCGCCCGCCCCGGCTCGGTTTCGTAACATCGGAGGCTTGGGGTCTGGCGCTTTCTCGAGTTTCTGTCCAGAATGCGATGGGGAAAGTCTGTGAAATATCACTTCTATAACCAGAAAAATCCATAAGATCCGCGCAATGCTTTTAGCGAAAGTTAGGGCTTGTCTGCTACCAACAAAGGCTAAGACAAACTTTTAAATTTATTTAAAATCACGATAAAAGCTCTTTGCGATTTCTGTTTCCCACGGGTTTTAGCGCAATGGGCGCTCTTTTTTTTCACCGAATTTTAAATATTGAGCTCTGCGACATGTCTTGCTAGTATTCCTCACTGGAGTACAGATTCATAGATTTTTGTAAATTAATATAATACATTATTTACATGCTTTTGTTTCTTGTATGTAGAATCAATGAGCAAATTGTTCGCGAAATCTCTAAATTCATCAACAACTCTAAGAAAATCGTAGTAAGATATTGATTTGTAAATAAGCTGAAAACGGTGGACATGAAAAGTTGTTATAATTTTTTAATTCGATTTATCATATTCATATGTTAGGGTTTCCAAGCTTGTGATGTACGTGGTAAAATTTCCTTGTAGAATTACACGAAAATCGTTACGGAAACAGGGTTTTCTATTAACAAATGCGTTAAATTGTTTGTAAAATTTAGATACACAGTAAAATTATGCAAAAATGTAAATACATACGGAATCAAACAATTTAAAAGGAAAAGCTTGCATTTATTAAAAATAATTTACGAATTATTGGAATTAATTTGCTATTCCTGTGTATTTGTATACATGGTTTATTTGAACACCATTAATTTATTTTGTACTTTTACACAGAAATGTGAGAACTATAGAAAAGAATACATCAAATGTTGTGTTCTACTACGAATTTTCTGTTTCGACCAACTCGATTCTAGTTCATCTAACTATTTTAAGGGGTTTTGTCACTCCCAAATTTCGATATTTTTTTAGTTTTGGAAAATGGAATATTTATATAAAAAGATATATCTTGATGAAATTTTGCACATATATTTTTAGACCGTTGAATATAACATACTGAAATTTGATTTTTTCAAAACTTGTAGCAGCCAAGAAACGGCCAAGAAAGATCAAAAAAAAAAATGTTATTGTATACGTTAACAATCTAAAAATCTATGTGCAAAGTATCATCAAGATATCTCTCCGTTTTTTTTTTAAATATTACATTTTGCAAAAATAAAAATTTCGTAATTTGGGGGTGTGTAGATTTTACCATAGAATTGTTGAAATAAAGGATTTGTATGTCGATTCTAATAGAATACATTTGTTGATTTCTAAATATAAATTTTGTCAATTTAACTTCTATTTTAATTCGCATTAAATTGACTAGTTATGAAGAAACTTGACATGGTGTATATTTAAACAATCATACAGTGCTGATCAAAATAATAGGTAATAAAGTTGAGAAGGATCATTTGAAAATAATACCTTATTTTGTAATTTTACAGGCAAATCATGAAAATTTGAAGGAGTAAATAACAAAACATAATATCATTGAAAATATTTGAATTAATCATATCCTTTTACTAAAAGTCGATTGAACGTGAATGTAAATCTGCAATAAGAATTAAAAACTATTACACAGGTTCGTAAATTCGCATACAGTACAGAGATAAGCTTTAATAAGTATGCGGATTTAATGTATTGTATCTAGATATATAAATGAAAATTAACAATAATTTACTGCTTCTCCATGTACAAATTGTCACGGATTTTCTAGTAGACATTTTTAGTACTTACTTAATAATTAAAAACATCTAAAAATTTCAACGACATAATAGAGATCATCAAGCCTGAAAACTATTATATGTTTATAAATTTTCAGGAATGTTTATTTTTGCCATGTATTTTAGAATGTGCTTTCAAATTAAAGCGAAATCGTTGATATCGTTTAGAGATAAGAGAATTCTATGTTTTTGAAATTATTGATTCGGTCTAAATTTAAGCGTGATGCCACGGTGTTAAAAAAACGCCTCTGGCTAGTAACCGTCCCAATTTCTTAGAATTAAAAAATTCTGGACCTAAATAAACCCGTTGTTACAGAGTTAATTGCAACTTTTCATTTTTAATTATGTCGGAAAGAGAATTATTTATTTTGGGCAAATGTACCATTCTCTTCCAGACCTTGATGGGTATCATCTGCTCCCCGACCCATCAGTCAGTGTTTCTTGGAAATAGGAAAATAATAACCCCGCTATTTTTTTGCGTAAAATAATCCGGCTCCATAAAGACCTCAGTGTGCGCTACTCCATACATAACATCACAAGTCCTTTTAATTCATTTTTCACTACATAATCCTCCTTTTTGCCTTAAGTTTTCGGTAAATAAGTGAAGGAGAGATTATGCAGGTCCGGCGCTTTATTGGCCCCCGGCATGAAAGTGATTAAGCCCCTAATTTATCCCAATCGTCTCGTCTCCTGCTTTTATACGCCCGGTAATACTTTATCCCGGGAAGGATTACTTTTGTACTTTTCGGGAATCCCTTGTTAGAAAACGATGCTCGGATTATTTATACCCGTGTACACGGCGCGTCTCTTCGTGTGTACACATGAGATTGACTCGATCCCAAGTCGTCCTACAGGACATGGATGCTGCTCGGCACGTATAATTCGTGTAAGCTCGGGCGGGGGAAGGAAGGGGAGGGGACCCCTGTATTTCGGTATCGTAAATAAAGGATAACACGCCATTAAAAGTATTTATGAATATACGCTGTCGACTCATTATAATATCCCGGCCAATCCGGACGGATGAATTATGTCCGCTCGCCCGGCTCGAAGGACCAGCTCCCTTCCCGGTAGCGCCCTAAAGCTTCTTCGTCCTGCAGAGCATTAGCCTAATTTATCCTGCTCCTTTGTGCGAATCCCGGGGCGAGCTGTTCGCCAAGTGTCTTCCCTTTCGGATGCCTACGCAATAGAAAGCCACTGGGGAAAGTCAATCGATGGGCTCATCCGTCATAATTCCGCACAGGGGTCCTTAGATGGTGTGTTTCCTTCGTTCGCCGACAAATCCCGGCCTATACTGTACTTGATCCCGGTGTCACTGTAGTGCACAGGGTGGGTCGGAAATATATTATATATATATATTTGTTTTGTTTTTGTTTTTTGCAGGGACCCGTGATTAATTACCCAGCGGGCTGGCCAGGTTCATTAAAATGACGAATGGGTTAAGTGAATGCCTACATTAATTTGATAACGTGATAATGAAGAGATTTGTTTTTCAATTTTGAGGCCTGGGCGGCCGCCAGACACCGCTCAGGCTAAACGTTTTTTGCGACGAACAGCTAAAAACGACAGTTTGAAAATTTGATGACATTCTCACATAAATCATTCGCTCCTGCCGACATGAATGCTTTGCTTAAGGTTTTAACATTCAGCATTATCTCAAATGATTAATAATTGTCGCCAATTCAAATTTCCCTTGTCAGTTAGAGTAACCTAAAGATACTCATGAAAAAAGAGTAGCACAAAGAGTAAAAGTAACATTTTTTATTAAAATAAAACAAAAACTAAAAGTTTACTAATTCATTGTCCTTATAAAAAATAATACTTTTGAGAAAGCTAAATAAAAAAAAAAAAAAAAAAAAAAAAACCCAATAACAAACTAGTCTAACATAATATAAAAATAATAATTATTCTACAAATTGTAAGCTTATTATCATCAACATCAAAGCTTCAATAAATTTGACTAAAGTTTAAAAATGTCTTAGGGTTTAGACGGAAAATATCAGATAGTTGAATAAAAGTAAAGTATGAAACTTAACTTTAAATTTCCAAACTTGTCAAATAGTAACATAATTAAGTAATTTAACATTTATTCAAAAACATATAAATATTTTGTATTCTATGTGAATCCAGTCTTAAACAAGGTTAGGTTAGACCTTCTTTTTTAAGACAAACTAATGTTAAAATAAAATATTTCGCTATTTATTTCTTTGTAACTTTCGAAGTTTAACTCAACTTAATCTAATAATAGTAATAGGATATAAATAAGAAAAAGGTAGGTTCGTTAGAATTTTATTGAATTAAAGTTACTTTTTAATTTTTAAAATTGAAATCTCACCACTGGTAGACTAAATATGTTTATGTAAATGATTTACTCATATAAACTATTTAAAGTTAAACTGGCTTTGGAAAGTATCAAGTATATTGTAACAAAGGTGGGCAGGGTGAGGCAAGATCTCCCATCTCCAGTTCAATAATTGGTTTTGATTGAAAAAGCTGTGTGAGGTGTAGCGTTATCATGGTAGTAAATCAAACCTTTACGATTGCATAACACTGGGCGCTTAATCTTTAACTTTTTATTTAGTTTTTCTATCTGTGAGATGTATAAATTATCTATCTGTGAGATGTATAAATTAGCACCTATTTTTTTTTTTAAAAGGGGATGTAACTACCAGTAGATTATTCCTTTGCTATCCCACCATACATTTAATAAATTCTTTTTCGGATACGTGTCTAGTTTTGGGACTGATGAAATCGGCTCGCTAGCTCGACGTACAATTTTTCGGCGTTTTATAGTTTTTTTTTTAAATTAAAAAACTGGCTTTAACATTTCCCATGGGCTGAAAATTATCATAACAATTTTATGGAAAATTATCGTTAAAATTTTTTTCCTCGGTTACATTCATGAAAATTGTATGTAAGAATTTTACATTCAACCCATTGTACTGAAAACGTTATCCTCCAATGATTGAGTTTCCTTTTTTTTAAAAAGATTAGCTCTACAAAGCCCTTTTAAACAAAAACAATCATGGTGATCCCTCAAGTCCTTTAAAAGATATTAACAAATTTGTATTATCACCAGAAAAATTTCTATCTTTGTATGTAAAGTCTAGCTCTTCACTTTAAGGACCTGAGGACTGAACTTCCCAAATTAGCACAAATTCAATCATTGGAGGATAACTTTTTCAGTATAACGAGTTAAATGTTAAATTTATATCCAAAATGTTCATTAATTTTAAATGAAAGCTACACTATCTCCGGCATTCATCAGCAGATCATCGTATAAAAAATATTATTGCAACGAGAAAAAATCCTACTTTTTAACACATCCTTCTTTAATATCCTGCAGTATCCTTGAAAAAAGTTATAATGATTTATATGAGCGCACCTCCATTCAAGAACATATTATTATCAATCGTCATTTTGAGGTTGAAGGGTTGATCTGAGAGGGAAGGTGTTCTCACAAATGCTCATCAGGACACCCTGATCAGAAAATCAATTTTTGAACAGCCGACAAAATCTTCCTAATTAATCTGTCGTCGTATCTTTAGCTGCACGATTTTCTGCAGCATTCTCCTCGTAAAGGAGTAATAAAATCGAAATCCCTTCCTGCTGTCGCTTCCTTCTTCCAGGACTTTGCGCAAGCTGCTCCTGCTTGCAAAATCGTTAAAGCAGTTAACTTTCATGAATTGAAAATCCCATAATCAGCGAATCAAAATGAATTTTCATTGAAAATCGCCATGGCTCGTTCCTCCGACGACGAGGACACAATAATTTCCTTTATTTGCGTTCATATTCGAAAAGTGGATAATGGGAAAACGTGACTAGCACAACTCCAGAGCGGCACGACTTCGCGTAATGGAACCTAATTGCCGTCAACCCCAGACAATGGAACAAATAGCATTAAGTAAATTCGCAGATTGAACTGTTCCGACTATAAATTCCCCACCGCAGGATTTTCAGACCTCGAAAACCTTTCATGGCGGTTGGGACGCTTAAGGACTCCATGCTCTTTTCGCGATGGCCGCGAATTGGTCCCCGATTGACTGGTCATTCAGTCAAATTTCCACAATTGAGTTCCATCGGTTAAGTAATGTATAATTATCGGATATTAATGAATGAAAATGAAGCACCAGTGCGCCGCAATTACTGCATAATAGGACCAAATTTACTTTCATTTGCGGTTTTAAAGTTTAATGGCGACGCTTATTAACGGGCAAGAGTTTCGACACAAAACAAACCGAACCAAACCGAATCGCCTGCAGCAATCGGAAAAATTTATATTGATGTTGGCGAAACAAAGTTTGATTGGCATTTTCTGTAATTATTTTCAACCATTACGAATTATTTGGGGATTTTATTAACAAACAATGATACTCATTTATTCATTTGATCGATTTTAGTACGATTTGCGATCCGCTGCATCGGAAGAGTGTTAATTAATTTTGAAAATCGCTACTAAACCACCTCTAAGCAATTTTACACTTAATGTATGACAATCGTGATGTTTAAAATTTAGCCTGTAGTCTGGGATTTACTGTGAGCTTAATTTGTTGGACCAACATTGAGTGGAGGTGGGTTTAATATTAAATGTTTGAATTGATTACAATAGGAATACAGTACAATATATTAAAGAGAACGGTTTGCTAACGTTTTGTCGATTGAAAATATTAAAAATACGGAAACTCCAAATTTGTTGAAACATTATTGCAATTTTTCAATCTTAAACTATAATAGATTTACAGAGTTTAAGTAAATTCTATCCTGAAATTATTCTCAAGTATATGTGACGCTATTTCAGCTTAAACAAAAGTTACTCTGCAGTTAAATGTTCAACAATTTTCCAAAATTTTATATGGTATATCTTACCATAGATTGATGGCTTAACAATTCACCTCTACAAAATTCGAATTAATTGTCGTTCTATGGTATATGCGCAGCAAGACACAACATTCGCTCTTAAACTAAAACTTTATTATTTTACTTATATATATATTTCTATATCTTTTTTTTTTGTATCTTTAATTTGATAAATATAGGATTGTTAAATTTTTAATTTTAAGACTTTAACGGTTGCCATATTGCGTTTTACACATATATACCATAATATACTGGGGGTGGTTCTTGGTGGGGGTAAATACAATTAGAAGGTAAAAAAAAAATCGATTTTTTTTTGTTTTTCTAAAAAGTTAGGAAATTTCCCGTAGAATACGCTCCAAAAAGTTTCAGGTCGAAAATCGAACTCCTTATATATTTTTTTTTTAATTTTTCGAGAACGCTTTATTCAACGCATAGCAGGTTTTCAAAACTCTAAACGCGTTTTTCTTAAAACAACATTTTTAAAATTGGCAACCACGATTACTTGAAAAATACTTGTCCAAATTTCAGCTAAATTTTTAGGGTTTCTTCTTTATACCTTAGGCTTGTCTGTAAGCCTAATTGGTTTGGAATTGTTTGTTGCAAAATTGAATTATTAATGCAAAAATGGCTGAAAAAATAGTGAAAATTATAGATTTTTTACAAAAACTTCTACCAAACGCAGAATTATTATATTTTTTTTTTAATTTTTGAGGTTTACCGACAAATTACATGCATATTTAATCCAAATTTTATTTTATGGTCTTTTACAGATCAATAACACGACGTCCAGAGTGGTTGCCGTTTTTTTTTTTTGTAGGTCAACTTCACGCCAGCGTAGAGCCGCCATTTTGTTTTAAAAAATTAAAAAAAAATATTTTTACATTCCTCATTTATACCTTAACACTTCTTTGTGAAAAAAATGTTTTCTAATGCAAAACCCGTGTAATTGTATTTACCCCCTTAATAAGGCATATATATTTGTTTAATTTCATACTGAAAAATATCGCATGTTTTTATTATCATGTTTTTAAAGTTGGTCGCGGATCATTGTACATTTAACCCTGCCTATAATTGTCATCCACGAAACATTCTTTGGGTACGACCGCCGCCTAAAGTCGGCATTCAAAGCTCTGTGACACCACTCATGTGGAAAACTTTCTCGCTATTTTATTGGAAACAACTATGAAATCCATTAAGTAAGACATTAAACAAAATTCAATTTTAATTCTATAGTACAACAAATATAGGCAATAACGAAAATAAAACGATTTGGTTTGAATACATTGACAATGTTATTTCAATTGTTTTTTTTATCAAATTAACGATGAAAATTGTTAACTCCAAGGTTAAATGTGAATTTTTTACAAGGTTTAATGACATGTTTTTTTACAACATCAATAATTGTAGAAAAATCTGACATCTACTAATTTTGAATTTTCACTAGTTATCGTTGTTATCGCAAAAAAAGTTGAAATTGTTTTTATTAAAATTAAATTATGTCTATGGCCTATGTGAAGTTACACAAACTTTAATACATACCTTGTCTACTCATTACACTCTTTTTCAAACGCAGTTGGGTAATAATAATATAAGAATTGAAATCGAGAAAAAATTAACAAAGTCTATTATTGAATAGAGTGAAAATTCTTTTCCAGCTTTTTTTTCATTTCCAATTGTCTGGCCTTTTCCCTGATTGTGTAAATCGTTCACTATAATTATAAATGTTTTCAATAATCTAAAGTTGTTGTGAATTCTGCACTCTGTTTCTCAATGTTGATAATAATAGATTCTATTGTTATGCAGAAACATGTAGACTTCAGTTCATCCTGCAGTCCTTGTTAAATCGCATGAGAATAGAAACTTTTCTGTACAAACGAATTTTTGTTTAGTTTTATATTGTATCAGCCTTTTGTGATTCTAGAAATAAATTTTTAATTTTGTTAAAACGATCCTTATCTCGCTGTGCATGTCATTTGCGCATCGTTGACGCTGTAGGTTTGTAGAAGCATCCTATTTTCTAGAAAAATAAAAATAGAAGGATAGCACCTTTTAATCTCCAATGAAAAAGGGTCACTATTAACCTTTATCAAACATTAGAGTGTAATCAGATATTCGCCAGGTAAGAGTCGTTGAAATGGGAATTCCTAGAAGGGAAAATTCATTACTAAAAAGGGATTTGTAAAAAGCAAGCGAAGTCGAGAAAGGGCTGAATCAGCCTTTGATTTCAAGTAACGAGTGAAATGATTTAAAGCGCAGACTAGTAAAAAATTTACTCAAAAAACAAGAAGACCGGTCGACACTACTGTCAAGAGGATTTCAATTATTAAAAGGAATGAATTTTGATCTGATATCGAAAAGTCAAAAGGAATAAGCCCTTTGTGTTTTTATTAAAATTATTACAATAAAAAGTGGAACATCGATTTGGTGCAGTTTATTGCTAGGAAAACAATGAAAAAGATACTCTAATACTCTCCGAGTGTGATGACACAATTTTTTGAAGCCTTTCAAAAATTCTTTTTGTCTTCCTTCAAAAGGAGAAAAAACAAACAAACGAGCTCGTACAATGCCTCTGAGGGTGGCTTTCCGGGAATTGTTTTTAAAGACGATCCACTTGTAGAATTTTAACGGCTATGACATTCGTTGAAATGTTAAATGTCAAAGGAAAGAGCTCGAGGCTAGGCGAAAATATGCTGACATGCTCCAGCGATGCAGAGATCTGCTATACTGCAAGTAGCATCAATTTGCGAGGACACACTAAAACGTCAGGAATTTCGCCACTTTTGACAATGCCAAACGAAAAGTGGAGCACCGACGTAACAGTCGACAAGAGTTCTTGCAACCAAAAAGAAAATGGGGTTTTCGCTACACTGTTTTAGGGTAGGTAAATGCGATTTTCACGTAACTGAAAAAGTTCTTGCTTTTCCTCCAATAATTGTGAGCAATCATTCTTTGCGGTCTCAATACCCAATACCAAAAGTGGCTAAGAACCATCACTATATAATAATTATAAGTATTTGAATATCATTACGGAGGGAAAGTGCCAAACCAAATTTAGTATAAGTAGTATACTAGAAAGAGCAATTGTTGTGTGTAAGTATTTGTTTAATTAGTCCCATACAGACAGAATTTGAAGCACATATAATATGAGAAAGACATAAATTCGATAGTAAGAAAATTAAAAATATTACAAAAACAAGAATGGATTAAGAAAAAAATTAAAGTAGGTACTACAACAAATTTATAAAACACATACATCATTTCTGTAAGTGTCAATCTGATTTGTTGTAAGTGTCAGTGTCATTTTTATTCGGTAATATCTAACAAATCATCAAGGAAAGATATACACCGCAGCAACGATTCAAAATCGTGGACATTTATTTCTGAAATCAGAACTCAGTTGAAAAAAATTAAAAAGCACTTCGTGAATTTTATGGACCGCATAATCGGCCACTAGAACTTTACATTCGTCGTGTTATTGAAAATTTCCGCTTTAAATTTAAAACGCTGCATGACTACATACCATCAATCAGTGCGTTCCCAAGAAAATATCGCAGCTTTTGAAGTCAGGGTTGCTGAAGATCTTGGATTTCATGAAAATTTCGCGTAAAGATCTTGGCCTTAAGGCTTACAAGATCCAATTGGTGCAAGAATTGCATCGGATGTTTGCTGAATAGGTTCAAAATTGATTGCAAGTTGACTCTTTAATTTATGTTCAGCGATGAGGCTCATTTCTGGCTTAATGGTTAGATAAATAAGTTGCATTGTTGTATTTGTAAAAAATGCAAGATAACGTATAACTGTCAATGATGAGCGGTACAGAGCAATGATCCAGGACTTTTTGTTTCCAAAACTTGGGGACAGTGATATTTAGACGACTTGTCGTTTCAACAGGACGGCACTACGTGCCATACAGCGACCGAAACAATCAATTTATTGAAATTTAGCGAAAATCTTATTTCAAGAAATGGGCCTGTAAATTACTCAGCAAGACCGCTGGACTATTTTTTTCGGGGTATATGTGAAATCTGTGGTCTATGCTGATAAACCAGCTTCGATTGATGCATTGGAAGTCAATAAAAAACGTTGCGAATATACGACCCCAAATACTCGAAAAAGTGGACACAAATTGGTACTCATATGCCTGAAATTGAATTTAATTATTAAATGATAAAAAATTATTTATTGAATAAAACCAAATTTATAGCCACTTGCTAAATTTGTATGCATTTTATTTAAATTCAAAATCCCGACGCACTTAACACCCTTTATAAAATAAGTTTGGAGGAAGTTTGCAAATAAGGGCCCTATTATGATTATGTCGACTGTAGCGAAAACACATGCCAAATTTGAATTGCTAAGAAAATTAGTATTTTCGCTAGTTGAGTCGAGCAATTTCGACTTTTATAATAGGGCCCTAAGTATTATATTTATGATAGTATCTAGTTTCAGTATTATGACCTACAAAATTTCATTTGTTTGCCTAAAGTCGATAGATTTTAATAATTTAAATCACTAAAATTTCACATTTTTCGACCTATTCTTTATTTTCCGACACACAAACCCTAAATTGAGATCCAATATTAGTTGAATAGTAATTTTTATCTTAAATTGTATTGTTTATAGAAAGAGAAAAAAGAAAAATCTTTTGAATCTTCGAAACATTTCTTAAATGCACGTAAATTTTGTATCGTTTGAAAAGCGTTTATGTGGGGATTTTAAAATTAATTAATATTTCTCAACATATCATTCCCCTTATATATTTAAATAATTTCTTCTATGTTTTGTTAGTATAAAAATACATTTATGACTTCATAAAGCGTTTGACCTCATCAATATTTTTTTTTTCACAAATGGTATTCAATTCCAAATTTCCATGGTTATAAGACATTTTGAAAGGCTTTGTATCGCACACAAAGCGATATAGTAAGGTTTTGAATTTATTTGGGTTAAAGGAGGTGCCCAAAGAAGGTCCTTGTTCGAGATACCCATTATTAATAATTCCTTTCCCTCTCTGTATTATTCGTACCAAATAACTAAAGATCTAAGTTTAAGTTTACCGAAAAGTTGCATCCAAGCACCGTAAACTTCTAACTAATGATAATCCATTAATCTCTAGTTATAGTTTGATTAAAACTTTGCCCGCGCGCGGTTCGCGTAACTTTTGCTAAAACTAAGTGATGCAAGATTGATGTGATTACCTCGAAATTAATCTCTGCTTGCATTAGTTCCCGTGCAAATGAACGACTTCATCCCGAGCAAGGGGTCGTCTTCATTCGAGTTCCACATTTAAGTAATCGAATCGGACAACTCGCAAATGATGCGTTTTTTCACTGAGCACGAACGAAATTCTGCGAAAACAAGTCAGCTTCTCTGCGGCATTTCGCTCGATTTATACTTTATCCGCCCCATGGGGTGCAGCCTCACTCTCATACGTAGCCAAGTGAGGCCAGGATATACCTACTATATGCTGGGTAAAGGGGGTTTCAAAAGGTATACTGTGTACGGAACACAGAAGCCGAAAAAGCCCTGTTTGATATTTCACCGCCTTCGGTAATTCAATTTTTCCTATTCTTTCGCACAAAGTGGAGATGACAAGTGATTGACATTCATATTGGGCTCTGGCGCAAAAACGGAAATAGTCAGCCAAGCTACACGGCGCAATTTAACCGATTTTTGCGGACTTGTTTCAGGTTCTAATCCTTCGGATATTCCACCTTTTATAAAATGCCAGCCCATGTCGTTATCCTTTACTAAATGTAGGGAACGGCAAAAAGGGTTCTCGAGTAAATCGAATTTTTTTATGTACTTTATTTCAGGTATTATTTAAAACTAAAAGGTTGTCGGACCGAATAATAAATAAGTTTTGTTGAGGAAAAAAAAGTTTGTATTTAAATATTTTAATATAGATAAATTTATTAATTTCAGTGTGTTAAATAATCCCAGTTATTTAGCATTATGTTGAGTTATTGTAGTTAGTTGCTCTTGTTCAAAAATTAAAGTTTCAATGTCGAAAAGGACACGTATCGTGTTATTCACTCTGATCTTAAGATTATATATTTTTGTCTGTGTAAAAATTTATCACAATTTTTGGTGTAATTAAACAAAAAAGTGTGAAATTACACAATTTTAAAGCTATGAGTGCGATATTCACTCAACTTTGTACATTATCTGTGATTTTACATCAAATAGGAGTAAACATAGACATGAATATGTAAAATTACGTCAAACTGACGTAAATCTACGAACTAAATTCTCTTATTCAAACATAATGAATGTGCAACCACTTTGAGAAGGTATTCGTTAAAGTTAAGACATTGTGTCGAAATTTTTTTGAAGGGTGTAATTTCCATCAGGTAAAATAAAGGATTTAAAAAAATTAAATATGATATGTATTAATTTATACTAATCTTAATACTTTAATAGAACGGGGAGAAAAACTTTTGTTATATTATTTTTATGTACCATAAGTTCAGATGTCTAATTTTTATTAGTTTCTTAAATACTTAAACAATAAGCTATTGCGAATTTATTATTATAATAACCTTATTTCTACTATTTTCTTCATTTTATCCAATAGATTAGAGTCTACCATTATTTAGATATTCAATTTCCTTCCAAAATGGGAGTAAAATTACAAAAAAAAAACTTTTTTACTAAAACTGTTTTTACAATAGTTTTTACACAGAACACCATTTTTTTTCGTATATTACAAATCCGCAAACGAAATTTTTACTTCATAATAGTTTTTTTTTTTTAATAATTTTTCAAGGAACTTTAGGTTCACATAGAAAGTAATTGTTTTATCTGAAAGTGTGCAAAATTTCAAAATGATCGACCGAATACTTTTTGAGTTACCTTGCACGAGGTTCACGAAATAGTTGTTTTGAGAAAACCTCATTTAAGGTTTCAAGACTCTAAAATTCCGTGACTAAATGACCTACCGATTAATCTGCAATTCCGGGGCCAAAAAGTAGTCCTTTAGCTTCCTCGTCAAGTTCATTTTCGACCATAAGCTCTTCTTTACGTGACTTCCGAGCTTCTTTAGTCGAAAGACGGCATAACAAAAGCTAGGTTTCTCGGCCTGAGCATTTGTCTATTATATCTGCTGTGTGCTCTGAAGCTGAGCGGAGGTCAGCAGCATTTACTGCCTATAACTTGAAATTTAAGGACGATATTCTATGCATATTTGACTAACATTTCATTTATTTATTTATTTATTTATTTATTTATTTCAGTCTATCAGTTACATACTAATTTTACAGACTAGAATAGACACAACAGTTCTAATTCTTTACATTTTCTAAATATGCTAGTTTACTTTTGTATTCTAATCTAGACATCGTGAAATCCAGGTGAATATTGAAAAAATTGAACTTATTTATACATCTAGTCATTACTTCACAAAAACCATAATTTGTACGATGTGACGGAGCAATTAACAAGTTTCTTGAACGAAGAGGTCTTTCCAAAGCATACAAATTTATTAAATTCAATAACTCAGGACACTGTATATCATTACACAATAAATCTTTAATAAGCAAAGCGCAGCTACAGTCACGTCGATATTGAAGAGTTGATAAACCAAATAACAAACGTCGTGAATCATAACCAGGCATAGTCAATTTCCACCAGTTTAATTTAAAGCATAAAAAATCTGGTAAAGGACTTCTGCACCGCTTCAATTCTGTTAATATGTACAGCATATGTAGGACTCCATATAATAGCACCATATTCAATAAGTGGTCTCACAAAACACAAATATAAAGCTTGTAAACTAAAAATGTTATTAAATTCTTTGGTGTTTCTCTTAATAAATCCAAGCGCCTTAAATATCACATGGTTAATATGTTTAGAAAAAGAGAGTTTCCTATCTAAAGTTATTCCTAAGTCAGTAACCTCAGTACACTTATGGAGTAATTAAATGCAAAGTAAGTTGCTGAACGATAAAATGAAATTGCGCGACATTTAGATATGTTCAGTTAAAGCCTATTACTAACACACCATGCGGTTAACTTATTTAAGTCCTCTTGTAACCTTAGGCAATCATTAAAATCACTTGTGACAGAAAACAATTTTAAGTCATTTGCATATATAAGGCAATTCGCATACGATAAACAATTGACAATATCATTGATAAATAAAATAAATAAAATGGGACCACAATGACTTCCTTGTGGCACACCCGAATTAGCAGCAATAACTCTAGAACTCACGTTATCAATTACTACAATTTGTTTTTTGTTTGTTAAGTTCGAAGAAATCCATTGAAGAAAATTAGAGTGAATGATAGGAACATTTCCAAATAAAATTTATTTTTAAAAAAATATGATATTCTAATTATTGTATTACAATGATTTAGTTTTACTGTATTATAAATAATAACAATAGTAAGAAAAAATTGTTTTACGGGTTTCAATTCAAACGTTTTTAAGAACAAATTACTGGACTCTGGTACACGATCTTTTAAGATTTTTATAATAAAGATCTTTTATAAAAGCATTATGACTTCAAGAGTTTATTCGAAGTTATAATAAGATTATTGTAAAAATCAGGTTTTCTTTAAAAAATATAGCTTTTTACAAGTATTCTTATAAAGATTTTAGGGAAGACAAGTAAATGCATTTTTTTATTGCAAAAAAAACATTCTTAATTAATTAAAGTTGAAAAATAAATTAGTTAGTCTCTTAAAGATTTTTACAAGAACTTAGAATTCATAGAACGTGAAAATTAATCATGTATGTAACAAAACATACTATCTTATTTGAAGTTCTCTTATTTTTCCATTTGACACATTCTTATAAGTGATCTGGAGATTTATTCTTAAGGGGACATTTTCATTTGAAATGGACAAAAAAACGACTTTTTGTGGAATTTTTGTTTTAAACCCTATTGCATTTATTCAAAAACATTTTTTTTTGTTATGTTTTGCGGCAATATAGGGTGTTGTACGAAGTCTCTTTTTAGCTGGTACCAGTTCCTGCGGTCTTCCTGGAGAAGATAAAGACAAAATTCAAAGTGTGTTTTGTTCTCTAGACTTTTTTCTAGGAGATAGACCTTTAAAAATGGTACTTTTGATTTCTTAAAATATTTTTAGGACTGTTTTCTAAAAATTTTAAAAATTGGCCATTTTTTTGGGGGAAAGTACGTGTATAAAAAAGAGGGTGCGATACTTTTATGCATTTTTAAAGGTCTATGTCCTAGTATTTATGTTAATGAGTCGAATGCTTTTTGATTTTTTTAAATCTATCGAGCAGAATTTGAGATATCACTGGTACCAGGTGGAAAAAAGTAATTTCAAGAAAACCGCGTTTAAAGTTTTTGTGCGACGCTCCAAATCTATAGAAACCGGTATATATCGTTACGTATATAATATATAGCTATAACTTTCGTTTTCTCGCAACGGTTTGAGGACATCATTTCTATGATGTTAAGGAATACTTTTATGTAAAAAAAAAAAAAAAATCAATTTTTTTTTTCATTTCAAATGAGAATGTCCCCTTAAGGGGTTATTCTCATGTAAACGCATAAATTTTACCTCTTTAGGGAATTTTTTTTTATAAGACAATAAAATTCAATCACTTTAATTTTTTTATATGTTGTTATTTATATCTTAAACTGTATAAAAACATTTTTTTTGTTTCTTATTTTGCATTTTTGATATATATTTTTTTTAATTAAATTAGACATCAAAAAAAAAAAAAGCAGGTCACTGGTCAGTGTGATAGCGGCTGTTCATGTTGTCCGAAATAAAAAAATCGAATGGATTATTGTTCAGTAGGTTTGTCGCTATCGTCCCTACCAGAATTAATCAATTTCATTGAAAAACATAAAAATGGCGGACTGTAGAAAAAAAAGTTACGAAAATCGTGTTTTTTTTTGTTAAAAATCGTTTAAAAAAAATAAGAAAATATATTCGAAAATAAACAATTCTGGTACGGACGATAACTATTAATGTGTAGAAGAACATATATAAATTTCAAAGCAATCGGGTGAATAGTTTTTTTGTTAGGACACTGACCGTTTTAAAAAATGATGTTTCGAGAAAAATGCGTTTAAAGTTTCAAGAGCAGAACAAGTTGCTTACGGCGCGTCGGCGACTATGAGTTGTAACTTATGTAATACTAGGAATTTCGGTCTGAATTTTTCACAGCATATTTTCGATAGGTTTTACTATCGAAATATGAAAAAAAAAACCGATTTGTCAAAGTTGTCACATGAGAATACCCCTTAATAAATTCATTTGATACGTCACTTCATGCTTACTAATGCTTTTCAGGAATTTCAAACGAATAATGTTTTGAATCTATTATCTTAACTAAAGCCTATTTTAATTTTCGTATAATTGTTGGAACGTTTTGTAAGGAAAATATTTTTTTTTTTTTGGGTCCTGGCCATCATCATCTAAAATAGTAAATTATAAGCCTTGGTTGACTGATTTGCTTGTTCTAAATACTATTAGCATAACAAATTGATTCCTTAAATGTTCCTTAGAAAAGTTTATCTTGTAAGACAATTACAGAATATTCATCGAAACTTATAAAAGAAATGAATTTATGAGAACGTTTTATATTGTTTTTTAACTATAACAATTGTGGCGGATTCTTCAAAAAAGGCACAAGCAAAAACTCTGTTTTGAGTAAAAGCTTAAAAGTCTTAAATTCAGTTTTCTGATTGTTTCTTTTCTTTTCCTGGAGTTTAAGGATCACTTTTCCCATAAAACGGTTTAATAAGAACGATAGTGTGTGGCAAATGATTTATTAATGGAATAGATAGTTAATTTTTATATAAATTACCACTAAAGAAATAATTAACAAACAAGTTTCATTCATTATTTCTTAATGCTTGCTGAAGTGAACGATTACTTCTTTGGACTTGAAATATCAATAAGTTTAGCTTTATCCTTTTCTTTAATTTTTTTTTTGTTTTAATTTTTTTATTTAATTTAATATTCGAACTATCATCACATACTTGGATTTGGAAAGGTCTTAGGCACACATTCTGAATCTACAATAACCCTCTTCTATAAACGGAATACTATGTATTCATATAATTTTAAAATAAATTGTGGTCGTTTCCACATTATTTCATCGGTCTAGACTTTAGACTGTCGTCCTATTTGATACATTGGTACCAACGAAAGTAGTTTTTATTTGTCAAGAAAACAATTTATAATTTATCTCGCAGCCGCTGCGAAATGAAGCGAACTGAAAAACTCATAAAGCAGGTAATACAACTCGCTGTCAGACACTGAGATGCGATCCGGAATTTCCGGGGAACTTTCCATTTTCTTTTTTTTTAAGCGAAATTACTATAAACTTTTTCTATTCAGCTGCACTTTGGCAAGCTCTCCAGGTATCCTATTAAATTTGCAGTAAGCATATCCCCGCTCCCGGCGGAAACCTATTTCTGGGAACAGAATATGTATGTCAAGTGTGTGTAGCATCGCGACTTTCGTTGTTGTTAACAAAAGTGGCATGTCTCCAACACTTGCCTCTAGGAAATAACGACGACATTCTCCCTGCACGGAGGAGTATGGCAAATAAAATGAAATCTTATTATGGAGCCCCGACGCTTCCCTATCAGAGAATTTCCCGACAGGGCAGGGTCTCACCGTCGTCGGGTGGATCTGGATTCTGGATTCTGGATGCCTACACAGTGGCGGCTTCTTCCAGGCATTGTGGGATTTTGTGCTCCTCGTTTACTCAACGCCCGCCGCCGCCACCGCCACCGTCGTCGTCTGGCTCCTCTGCGCCACGTTCGCATAGAAAACGATCTCGCCTTCTGGCCTTTGTTCTCGGCTAGCTAACTGGAGAAACTATAAATTTTCTGCTTTTTAATATTTAATTTAAATATCAGGAGCGTTCCCTGCCGGCAGGTCTGTTTTAATTTTTCCTTCCCGTGCAAATTTCATAGGTTTTTCGCCTTTCGTCCGAATTTTGGATGGTTCATCGGGCGAAAGTTTTATGAAGCGTTGGTACTTTGCTTCTACGGGGCAAATGTCTGGACGTTAGACGGAGCCACTTTTGCATCACTCTTCTTATTATTACCTTTTTGTTGAGCACCTGAATGACTCATGCACGGTGTGTGTTTCTTTGCCAAGCAAAAGGAAAGTTTTCAAGAAATATTACTAAATAACGAAGAGATTGCAATACGCTTGCGTTAGACGGATATAATGCAGCCTATAAAGTAGTTTTTATAGACCTCTAAAAATATCGTATACTTATGCAAAAAGCTTTCTTCTGCAGATGTAGATGTAGATTAGTTTTTAGTTAATTTGAACTTAAATAAGAAAGGTTTTCTGTACGAACTTCTGTGTATGTATACAGTCGTCATTTCCTAATTATTTATACAAAAGGCGTAGCTATACCTCATACCATTTATCACATGTGATTAATAACAATAAATTTATTATTTTCAGGATTTTTATTGAAAGACTTTAGATTACTGAATATGATTATTGATTATGAATAAATATAAATTAAATAAGTTTTATAATTTAATAATTAGTATTTCCACCTTTATTCTTTACAACTTCAGTGCAACTTTTTATTATACCATGAAGGTGTACACATTTTAAACAATGTTTAATGGCATTAATCCCAGGCTTACTTTAATGCTGAAATTAGCTCATATTGTTGGTAAATTCTCTTCAACTGCTATAAATTCGCTTCGATAGCATTCCCAAGAATTTTTCGATGATGTTTAAGCCTGGAAATAATGCTTGAATGGTGTTGTCTTTAAATTATTGTTTTACAGCTTCTGCTGTATAGAAACCAGTATTATCATGTTGAAAAATCCAGGTTTCTCCTTCGATAATCGTATATTGATTTTGGTCTTTTCTTCCTCAAGTAATTGGGTGTACTTTCTGGAATTCTGTCTACCATCTATTATTAACACATCTACAGTTCCTCTATAAGAATTGGTTCCCCAAATCATAACAGCTCCTAGTGAGCTGTGTTGTCTGCATAAAAACAACTCATCCTTCCTCAATTCGTGGAAATAAAAGCGGAATCCATCTGGCCGTCAAAATTGAATTTTTTCTCATTAGAGAAAACCACTTTTTTCCCATTAAAGCATTCAATAATCTTGGTTTCACAAAATGTCAATCTGGCTTCTTTATGTCGCTGTTTAAGGGCGGGTTTCTTCTTTAAGCGTCTTAATCTGCGCACAATTTCCCGATTTGAACAATTTTTTTTCACTAAATGCACGTTTTATTCTTCAATTAGTAATTTTTGGCGATTCATTTTCAGTTTTTAATTAATAAAATATGATAGCGCACATAAACCGAAATCTAAATGGTTTCAAAATACCAAAAACTAAGAAATCTAAACGCTCCAAAGATCATATGCAATATTTAATGCCAGCAAACACTTATCCAAGCTAATTACTTAAAAAACAAGACAATTTTTGTAGAAAATGCACTCATATTTTTTTTTGGATTTTTTTATGAACTGTGTTTACGTTGAAGGGGAATAAATTTATTGGCGCCAAATTCAATGCAACTCCTATAAGAAATATTTAAAGAAGAAAAATAATTAAACCTTTTTTCCACATTTGTTGGTACTAGAGTGCTATCCACCACCTTATACGATTAGTTTTTCGATTTTTAAGGGTAAGTTTGAAAGGGGTAAACTAAAAGCAAACCTGGATACAGCTTGCAATAACGATTATTTTGAGCCTTGTTGCATCAATTTATGTTACTTCTTTCAAAAGCTATTCAGAGCGCAAAAAAAGGGGCTAATATTCAAAGTTGTTTGCGGTTCCTCTTTGTACGGGTACTAGGACACGTTTTTCATGTCCATGACAACTTCAAATTTATTTATGAATTTTTGTCACTTGCATTAAGGGGTTAGGTGTAGTCAGAGGCATAAAAAAATGACAATTTTAAATAATTTTTTTTTGCCACTAAATTATTTTGTTTTGTAAAAGTAAAAACATAGCATTATTAAATAAGGTTTCGACTTCACTTGACAGAAATTTTGGAAAAAAAAATTAATAATTTTAAAAGTTATGGCTGTTTGCTTTGACCCAGTTCCAACCGAAGCGCCTTGCGGTGGCCAACATATATCCTTGGAGATTCATCTAAAATCAATTGGACAAAAAAAATTAGTTTTATTAATATCTAATCTAGTGCCTGATCGAAGCTTTTTTTTTTTCTTTTAAAATTAACAAAATGGCGGCCTCAGGAAAAAATTTTCCAGATTTTTGGGAAAAAACCAACAGTTAATTGTTTATAAAAAATCGAAATTTAAACAAAAATAAAAATCCTTCGATCAGGCACTAGTCTTTTATGTTTTGAAAAATCTGTATAAATTTCATTAAAATCTACCGAGCGGTTTTTGAGCTAGAGTGGCCACCGGTTCAAGAAACATAGTTTTGAGAAAAACGCATTTGAAGTTTGTAAATTGTATATAGAGCGCCCGAGAACCCTTTGTTAATTATCGAATAACTCCAAAAGTATTTGTCGGATTTACTTAAAATTTTCAGAGAATATTTCTAAGATATTATACTTAAGGAAAATGCAAAAAAAAAAAATCGATTTTTGGAAAATGCTGACTACACCTAACCCCTTAAGGTAGAAACCTAATCAGCGCTTCATGTGCTTTGAGATGGTTGAGAACTTTATACCTACGCTTTTGTCGCGTTCAAAGCCTTAAGAGTGTTGAAAATCCAATGTACCTACGCTTCATATATTTTTTGAATGGTCGCACATCCATAGGCAATACATATTTATATTTGAACTGTATAGATCGTGTGTTTAAAGTGTTTAAAATCATCTTCGATTCAATCAAATAGGTTCTGGCAGGTTAAAACACTACCTTTATATAATTTACTTTGTAACCAGGATCATCTAACCATTCTATTAATTAATCTAATCTCACCCAACAAATTTAAGAAGAGTTCAATATCAAAGCGTGTAAAGCATTCAAAAGTTGAAAGTGGGCCAACTTCACGCTTTGAATGCTTTTTCCGCTTTTCCATTGGGTTGCGCTCATACAAAAACAATGCATTCAATTTTAGCTGCCAAAAGCGTGTAACGCTCGCAAAGCGCACAAAGCGCTCACTGGGTTTCTACCTTTAATTTACGATACACAATACATACAAGGCAAACGAATTCGATCAGTTTAACTTTGACTACTTTTGTAGGAATAAGAAGAAATCAAGAAGTTAGACTTCTTAAAAAGCTCGCGCAGTCTTCACACCTGATTAAAAGAGCGCATAGCACAACAAAACAAACTTGAACTCTGGCAAAACGTCCAAAAAATTATTTATGAAATTTCAAATTCGCTGTGCTGAACAATGCTAGATTCAATTCCTCGGAGATGTAAAGCTATGTTAGATAATAAGAATAGGCACTAAAAAATATTAAAAATAATTTAATAGTGACCAATTTATAATTCTAATTTTTTTTTTTAATTTTGTATTTTTATTGATAATTTTTTATTTATTCTTACTTGTTCCAATTTTTTTCACAACTAAAATCCTTGAAATTGTTAAGTTTTTGTGATGCCCCTTATTTTGCTAATTAAATTCCATATGTTTAATTTATAATACATAATAAGTATATTTCATGGGTAACATAGTAAAAACAATCAATTGTCTTAACACAAACTGCTTGTGTTCGTCTTTAATTTGGAGAATCAATTCTTTAGTCATGCTTGTGCTTAATATTTTGTAAAGCAGTGTATACAGGGTGTCCCAGAACTCAACGTCAAGCCGAAATCGAGCATTAGGCCAAGTCGTAACAGTTATCAGAAAAATATGAAAAAAAATCTTGGTCATGTACTTTTCAAATTATAAGGATTCAAAAATAAACTGACACCCTGTGATGATCTTTCAAGTCCTGTGACTGCAAATATTAACTTTTCGTCATTTTTTTTTCTACCGTATAACTATGAATAACCCTTCTGTCAAACACAGTTAAAAGTTAGAATATAACTGCCTCAGTTTCAAATAAAAAGTTAGATTTTTACCCAACATTGAATTCAAAATAATTACATCACCCAACTTTAACTTTAACCGACTGTAATTATTTTGCATTCAATGTTGGGCAAAAATCTAACTTTTTATTTGAAACTGAGGCAGTTATATTCTAACTTTTAACTGTGTTTGACAGAAGGGTTATTCATAGTTATACGGTAGAAAAAAAAATGACGAAAAGTTAATATTTGCAGTCACAGGACTTGAAAGATCATCACAGGGTGTCAGTTTATTTTTGAATCCTTATAATTTGAAAAGTACATGACCAAGATTTTTTTTCATATTTTTCTGATAACTGTTACGACTTGGCCTAATGCTCGATTTCGGCTTGACGTTGAGTTCTGGGACACCCTGTATATGCTAGGGGGTTTTTGTTCGTGACTATTTTTTTTTTTTTTTTTCAGTCCCCCAATTTTGTGGGAAATACCTAAACAAAAATTCCCTGAAAATTGGAGCCCTTAATATTAATATTAAGTGCTCGATCAACGCCTATAAAGATTTCCCGTATAAAATTTGATTGATTTTTCAAAATTTTCAAATTTCAAAATTCTACAGCTCAGAGGCATTTTATGGTATAATCTTGGTCAATGATAGGGTTTCTTCAGATTTGAATGCTCTACAAAAGTGTTAATTGGGGCGTAACCCTAACTCCCACCAGCGAGGTAGTAAACCCAATTTTTCATGAAATTCTCGTTTTTTTGACCCTATCTTTTAAATAACAAGAGCTACAGAAAAAATGTAAATGACAAACTTGTAGGAAATTCAATTTCCTCCAAAAAGTTCTTGAACACCGCTTTGAAGTTGAGGTAGTGTGGAATTTTCATGGATTATTGAGTTAAATTGTAGAAACACTACCTCAACTTCAAATCCCAATATCTCAAGAAATATCGATGTTAGCGATTTAGTGTTCTAGAACTTTTTGGACGAAATTGATAGTTTTTCGGCAATCCCCCAAATGTTTTAAATTTAATTTTCTGTAAACGATACTTGAGTTTTTGGAGGTTTGGAAATGGGTGCAAACAAAAATAATACTTAATTCGGAGGATTTTAACAAAAATATAGTTTAAAATTTAACTTCAAATCTAAAAATTGTCATATAGAATCCATTTTATTGAATTTTCGAAATTGGTCATAAAGTTTTATTCAAATAAGTTCCTTATTTTGAAATTTGTAAGATTTTAGTAAAATTTATTATTTAGAAAACCAATTCAGCGATTTTCAAAACTCCTCGAATCGACTTTTATAAGATTTCAATGAAATTTGTTATTAAGCTGGCTCCAGTTTGGATCATCCCTTTCGTTTTTCAGCATTGGATATTGTCAGCAATCCAAAAAACTCTTGCGTAGCTGTTTTTGTGGCATTTAAAATAAAGTTAAGCATTGATATTACACCACTTTTTATTTGTAAGCTTGAATTTTGAAACGCAAGTGTAATTTACTGAGTAAGATGACGATTTAACGCTTAACATTTTGTGTTCATGTGCATTTAATTTTATTTTCTCTGTTGTTACCTCGTTCCGCAATCAAGTCAATAAGACAACTGCACTAGAAGAGGGCAATTGATTTTAATGTGACCAACAAGGCGTGTCATAATTTATTATATCGGGTATCAATACCTTAAAAAGAATGTGTCTAGCACAAATATTAAAATAAAATTCGTCTGAAGTTGTTCGGCGACTTTTATGATATCTCGTTATTTTTTTTATTGAATCCCTGTGGATATTTTGTTGTTTGATGTTCAAACTCAGACAGAAAGGGATGAGAATTGCTAATCGATACATTTAAGAAGATGGGTTTGTTATTCTTTAAAAAATGTGGGATTATAGAAAAAAAAGGGGAGGTTTAAATAGACTCGGTTAAGACATCCGAAAAATATAGGGACAATTTAATTGTATAAGAGTTTAACTTGTTCTGATCTTGTTGTAATTATTGTATACCGGGTGAGTCATTTAACTTGAGACAACCTAATAACTTTTTAGGATCACATAATATTGAAAAAAGTTTAATATGAAAGTTGTAGGGTATCAAAAATGGCGTTTGGTGATGATATTAAAAATGACCTTGACCTTGACATTCAAGGTCATATGAAGGTCAACTTTAAAATTTCAAATGGGATGACCCCCTATTGACCCCGGAATTGAAAAGAGCGGAAAATTTTACGTTCAGATATGACCTTGACCCAATGGTCAAGGTCAAATTTCAAGGTCATTTCACGGTAATTTATCTTCATGTACAATAGCGAGAAGCGATGACGTTTTTTGAAATACATTTTAAACAAAAGTTTTTGATGTGAAGAGAGGTATCTAACCACGACCTTGACCTTCAAAGTTATTTGAAGGTTAAACTCAAAAATTCTATTGTAACACCTATTTTTGACGCCAGAACGAAAAAAGCTTTCGACCGAACATGCGATAAAGTATTTAACTACATTTTGCATTACCCAGGAACAACGACGTGGACGTATTAGTTTTCTGTTCCCTTTGGGGTGCTTGATTTAGGTGAGAGGCAAGGGGACTCACCTAAATCAAGCACCCCGACGGTGAGAGGCGAGGGGACTCACCTAAATCAAGCACCCCGACGGTGAGAGGCGAGGGGATTCACCTAAATCAAGCACCCCGACGGTGAGAGGCGAGGGGTTTCATCTAAATCAAGAACCCCGACGCACAGTGTAATATTTTGACAATCTAGGGGGATTTTAATAAAAAATCGAAGGCAAGATAAATGCCTTATTATTGTTATCAGTCAATAAAAAACATCTTAAAGTACCCGATAATACTATTTTCTATAAGTTTTAGGCACCATATTCATGGAAAAGGCTTATCTTATTTTGTATGATTCATAAGCGATTACGTCTATCTTGCACCGCTTGGATTCAACAACGGTATTCAAATGTGTCTTGACCTGCGCAGTTTACCTCAAACCGATTAATATTTTGTTATTTTATTCTTCAGTGTGTTTGTGATGATTTGTATCTATTCCATGTTGAATATGTTTTATGTTTGAGCTAAACTAAATGTTTTAAATTTTTGTGAATGTGTGAACTGATATTTTATTAATCGTTTTCTTTTATAAGAAAAATCTTAACTATATGGTAAAATATGAAACACCAATTAGTTTTGCGTTAATATTTAAGCTTTCCTCTACTAAAACATTAAAAAATCGCCTGCAGATTCCTGCAGATGCAGGCTCTACAGGGGTTATAATAGTATATTAAAACGATATTTGGTGATATTTTTACTCAAAAAGGATCAATTTTACGAATAAATTTTATATGACAAAAAGTGCTTATAATTAGCCAAGGAACACGTGTGAATTTTTTCAGAATTTTTTGGGACATTTTTGGATTTTTCAAAAATTGGCCAAATCCAAAAAACCAAAAATAGTCGACAAAATTCTAAAAAAAATTCATACGGCTAATTTTAAGCATTTTCATCTCTATAAATTTTTTTGTAAAGTTGATCCTTTTCGTGTAAAAAAATCCAAAATTATTAGAAGCATAAATGAATTTTGTCCTCCTAGATCGTTCAAATAACACCCTGTGCGACGGTGAGAGGTGAGGGGACTCACCTAAATCAAGCACCCCAAAGGGAACAGAAAGCTACTTCGTCCACGGTGTTGTTCCTGGGTAATGCAAAATGTAGTTAAATACTTTTTCGCATGTTCGGTCGACAGCTTTTTTCGTTCTGGTGTCAAAAATAGGGGTTACCAATAGAATTTTTGAGTTTAACCTTCAAATAACTTTGAAGGTCAAGGTAAAGGTAATTTTCAAGGTCGTGGTCAGATACCTCTCTCCACATCAAAAACTTTTGTTTAAAATTTATTTCAAAAAACGCCATCGCTTCTCGCTATTGTACATGAAGATAAATTACCGTGAAATGACCTTGAAATTTGACCTTGACCATTGGGTCAAGGTCATATCTGAACGTAAAATTTTCCGCTCTTTTCAATTCCGGGGCCAATTGGGGGTCATCCCATTTGAAATTTTAAAGTTGACCTTCATATGACCTTGAATGTCAAGGTCAAGGTCATTTTTAATATCATCACCAAACGCCATTTTTGATACCCTACAACTTTCATATTTAACTTTTTTCAATATTATGTGATCCTAAAAAGTTATTAGGTTGTCTCAAGTTAAATGACTCACCCGGTATATCACGATTAAATGAAATTGCATTGTTTTCTATTAATATAGAAGAACAGAAAAATTCGAAAGATTTTTATAGTTTTGGAGACGTACTCGAACAAAATATCTCAGAGATTTGAAGTCGTACACTTATTTTATATTCTTTTATTATGCATTCAATTTATACATAGTCGTGCCATAAGTTCTGTCTCCCTCCCCTCCACTAAAAGGGTCACGACGCATCTCGATTACCTGTCGCGAATTAGCTTAAGGGGTTATATACAGTCAGGAGGCCTAAAAAAGTCGATTTTTTAAGAATTTTTCTTGAGATGATCTTTTAAGTTATTAATTTAAAATTCTGTACACATATAATGGTAACTCTTGAGTGTATTTTAATGTTTTTTATTTGTAAAAATAATTATTTTAAAAGCTGCTACAGCTGATCTCCGGGAGCAACTGTAAAAAAAAGCGTTTTGCGGTGTGCACGATATCTCTCGACTGGATCATCCAAAATGAAAAAACTAAAAATATTTTGTTAGTATATTGTTTTATCTTGTAATTAATCGAAGGAATAAGCAAAATAGGAATTTTTGAGAAAATGGCGGCTTCTTAAAAAAAAAAATCGGTTTTTAACAACAATTTTCGCTCTAAATTGTATATAAAATGGAAAATAATTATCGGTGAACAAAAAGCTTCGATTAATTACTAAAAAATATGCTTAAGAAGCTTGTGTTAAAATTTGAAACTGATCGGTTCAGCCGTTTCCGAGAAATCTTGCTCACCGACTTTAAGAACACAGTTTTGAGAAAAACGCGTTTAAAGTTTCAAAAGCACTTTACATTTAGTACAAAAGCTCGAACACGTCATTACAAATATGCGTGTAACTTCGAGAATATTCACCGGATTGACATGAAATTTTCTGTGGGTGTACTTAAATATATGTACATTACGAAAATAAAATAAAAAAAAATTCGATTTTCTGAAAATCCTGACTGTATATAACCCCTTAAATACTTCCCGCTTTGTTAAAAAAATATCATTTTGTCATTGGATTTCGAACGAGCAACATGGAGTGGGGCATTAAAGAGAACAGGATCGCCGTTATTGCACTATTTAAGTGCAACAAGTCAGCAAAGGAGATATTTGAGCTTCTTCAGCCACTACAAATTACAATAAAATTTGTGCATCGTACTATCAAACGATACCGTGAGACTTCCTCTGTCGATGACAGGTCCAGGAGCGGGAGGCCTCGTACGTCTCGTACACCAGCAGCAGTAGAAGCGGTGCGTCACCGCATACTGAGAAATCCGCTCCGAAAACAAAAGGTGATAGCACGGGAGATGAAAATACCCAAAAGGACGATGTCTCGTATTATCAAGGAAGACCTTAAGCTTAGTGCTTATCGACGGTCAACAGGGCAGCGGCTTACGGACAAGCTTCGTGCGATACGAGAGATGCGATCTAAAAGTCTCTTGAAGAAGTACGCGGGAAAAAATACCAACAAATACTTTTTTCAGACGAAAAACTTTTTACTATTGAAGAGAAGTTTAACCGACAGAATGACAGAGTGTACGCGCATAGCTCTAAGGAAGCGGCTGAGAAGATACCCAAGGTAGAGCGTGGCCATCATCCCGCCCCAGTCATGGTTTGGTGGGGAGTTGGCTATTACGGTGCTACGGAGCTGCATTTTTGTGAGCAAGGCGTGAAAACGAAGGCAAAGAACTATCAAAGTGACATCCTGGAGAAGATGGTGAAGCCGCTCAACACAACGATATACCATGGTCAGCATTGGGTGTTTCAGTAAGACTCAGCACCAGCTCATAAAGCCAAGACAACGCAAATCTGGTTAAAATTGAATGTTCCTGACTTCATTTCTGCTGAAGATTGGCCTTCTGGTAGTCCAGACCTAAATCCTTTGGACTACCGCTTATGGAATATTTTAGAGGAGAAGGCCTGCTCTATTCAACATCGAAACATTGAGTCATTAAAAGCAAGTTTGATGAAAGCAGCGAAGGAAATATCACTAGATGTCTTGCGTACTGCGATTGATGAATGGCCGAAACGTTTAAAAAAATGTGTAGCTGCAAAGGGTGGGCATTTCGAATAATCGTCTGCATTACTGTAAATTAGAATAAGTATATTACTAAACATAATAAATAAAATTTAATTATTTTTTTCTTATATGAGCTTTTTTTGATTTTTCCTTTGGGACAGAACTTATGGCACGACTATGTATATAAACACTTAAATTGTTTTTGGAACATTAACATCTTTAAGCGTTTGTTTCAATGCACTAGGGCCGTAGCCAGAATTTTTTTTGGGGGGGGGTTTTCAAAAGTGATAGAGAGTGGGACGGGGGGGTTGGACTAAATTGAATTTTTTTTAAATAGCGTTAAAATATTAATTTAAAATAAAGTTAAATTTTTAGATCTTCAATATATATTTAATTAAATATTTTTAAAAACATCTATACTAATATACTATATAACTCTTATTAAAGGGGTTACACCATCCTGACGCTCGAAAAAATAAGCATAAAAATAAACTTTTTTTTTTTGGCTTGGCCATTAAAAATATGAAGTATTCTTTATTTTACGTATACATATAAATAGATTTATAAACAATTTCCAATACTGAAAAAAAAAAACATTAAAAATGGAGGAGATATGAGTCGCTCAGTGGGACCCTCTTTTTAAAATCCTTGCTGACGGGGTAGATGATTTCTCCGTCCAGCATTGCCCGAAAATAAAAAAAATGCTTCTTCAGAAGTATAATAGCTAAGGCGTGACTAGGCAAAAAATTAAAAAAAATTTTTCGAGAAATGACGGCTGTTTGAAAAAAAAAACTTGAATTTCCACGTTTTTCCAAGTTTGAGTTTAAAAAATATATAACTTTTGAATACGGAACCAAATCGAAAAAATAAGTGGTGCAAATTTCAGTCAAATCAGTTCAATAGATCTTAAGATATCGTGTACACCAGTTTGAAAAAAGGAATTTTGAGAAAAACGTGAAAGAAAAAAAGGTCGACGTTAACGCCTTAAAAGTAATTTTTTTTTAAATTACTTTCAATCTGCGATTCCTGGACCATACATAAGGTTTTCTGCGGCTTTTGCGATGTCCTCCGTTACCTAAGTTACTGTTAGTTTAATCTTTCCAAAGGAATTATATTATTGTTAAAGATAGATAGATACGTAACGGTCCGAACTCTACCTGAGTTTCGGCTCGGCTCCCTGACGCGCTCACTTCTAATTGCTATAACTTCGGTAATAATTTGAATTTGGAATGTTTGAACGCTTAAAATATTCTTAAAAGTATAAACAATTTATTTAACAAAAAAAAAAGTTTGTTATTGAAAATTTCAATTTTATCCCCTTAAAAAATACAAAATAAAAGTTCTAATTTTTTAAAACACTTAATTTTTTTTAAAAAGATATCTTACAAACGTAAAAAAAAGGATTTCACAAAAGAAAATCTAGTTTTCGACTTTTCGCAGAGAAAGAAAGAGTAAGAAATATTTTAAAAAGTATGTTTGAACTTCTTCAGTTATCAGTTACAACCTGAGTAATCAATAAGTGCTAAAGATGTCTGTTGATCTGTTGATCGCATCTAAAATGTACTTCTTATAATATTCCACTACTTTCAAATTGAGTAAAGGCGCCAATA